>VDFB02000009.1:22938088-22972194 GCA_007258455.2 Sequoia sempervirens | reverse complement strand
AGAAAAGGAGGAATAAGGATTTTCAGATTGGCGATGAAGTAATGGTCCACTTGAGGAAAGAAAGGTTTCCGGTGGGAACATATAACAAATTGAAGATGAAGAATTTTGGTCACTGTAAAATTTTGAATAGGCATGATTCAAGGAATGCATATGAGGTAGAGTTGTCAGATGGATTCGATATTTCCCCTGTGTTCAACATTTCAGATTTGACAGAGTATCATGAAGGTGGCACAGAGGAAGTACCAACAATGGAAGAGTGTGGGATTCCAGCACCTGCTTCAAAAAAGGAGGAGATTGAAGAAATCCTGGATAGTCGTGTGGGAAGGAGTACCAGGAACAGGCAGTATGAAGAATATATGGTGAAATGGAAAGGAAGGCCTGTTGAAGATTCATCCTGGTTGCCTAAGGTAGAGGTTGACCATTTGGGTTTTCCTCCACCATCTGAGACATGACAGGGTCACTTCTCAAATTACCCTAGATTAATGCGATCTCTTGAGGAGCATCCAGTGGTGTAAGGGCAATCTTGCATCACCCAAAAATAGTTAAATTTTCAAGTTTCTCAGTTTTTAGATGTTTTTACATTTTTGGATACCCTTTTCGTCATAATGAAATTCCCAATTTATGGTTTTTATTTTCTATTCCTGGGTTGAAAGATATTGCAGTTTTAGTTTCCCAATTTGCACCTGAAAATCTTCTGAGTTAGATTTGAGGTATTAGAGTTCCCGGAATGGCCCAAAACTTTCAAAAGTGAAACTTAGTTTTGAGTGTTATTACTTCGAGACCTTTCCAATGGTTCAAACGGTTTGCAAAATCGTAGTCCCGATCAAAAGTTATGGCCCCAGGAAGTTGGCGCACTTTCTAGAAGATACAATTGCAAATGCTCTTTTGAAATTTGAACTTCATGTTGTAAATTTTTGGCGCCAAACTGCCTAAACTCAAATTTGAATGTTGTTTTGGCTCCAAACTAATGAGGAGCTCTATTTATGGGTAGGGTTTCTAATTTTTGGGTAACTTTTTGGGGACAAGCTCACATATTGCGAAAGGGTTATTCTGTAGCTGTCTGTAACTTGCATGTGTTGTAGAACTTGGGGATTTGAGATCCTCTACATGTAAGAAGCTCCATTTTCTGAATAATAAAATTATTCTCTTGTTTGTGGGTTATTTTTTGTGTCTCGGATTGTGCCCTCATCACAAAATATACACTGAAATTCTTGACTCAACATACATTTGATTTCCCTTTAAAATTATCTAGAACGTATTACAAGATAAGGTAGGGGTTCTTTACAACACACTGATAAAAAATTGCTGTTACAGTCATGACTTAGGCCTAGTTAGACCTCGGTGCAAACATGGCTTATTAATTTTGTTACCTCCAGCACCAAACTCTCACAACCAATACTTGGAATACTCTTTAATTAACCTATACAAGATTATTAGACCACCCAAGGTTCATTCCCATAGCCATTTTTATAAATCCTAGGCCTTAGGCCTCTTAAACTCTTTTTAGTAGATAATGTACAAAATTACAGTCTAAAACTCCAATCTTCCACACCCTAAACTTATCCCTTTAGCCTGCAACCTTTGGAACATGAAATTAGATGTAATATGGAGTCAATTTACCAAAAATCAAGAGATCTCACCATGTACAATGAAAGAACCACAATTCTTTATACCTCTGTTTACCCTAGAAGGGTTTTTGCCCTGTTTTCACAAAATAAGCCATATCTTACTCAAATTAGCATGGATTTGAATGAAATAAAAAACAAGATGAAAAAGATTCATGCACTTACAATTTCCAATGACTGCCCCTTGAAAACCTGATTGTATGGGGTTGTATAGTGCTCTGCAAGAATAAATTACTAGTAAAAATCACTGAAATTCAAAGTTTTATTCATGTTTTTCTATTACAATGCAAAACTCTTCCCTTGCCTCGACCCATGTGAGGCTTATTTATACATTAAATACTCTAAAAATTCCTCCAAAACCAACTAACTGCCTTCCATATCCCATTTGACTCTTGAGTTCCCAAATCTTGCAATTACAACTTAACAACTTTTGTCATTTTAAGCAATTTGTATTTTTGAATCCCCAAACCTTCTAAACACCCCTAAGATGTCCTAATACACTATTTAATGATCAAATATGACCTTATTTACCATATTCCATGGCTTGACTCACTAAACCCCTTAAAAACCCATTATTACATATTTTTCTCTTTCAAGCATGATTGACAACATTGCAACATTGCTTTACAAAAATGATCTCTAAATACATTCTAATGGTATTTTTTTTTAGGCCTTATTGACCCACTTCATGACCTTAAACTCCTAGACCAACCTATGACTCCTTATTTTGATCAAATTCAGATAAAACTAATTAGGTGCTCCTGCACCAGAAATATTAGAATTGGTTCCTCTACAATTTTTGTTTTAATTGTATCAAAATGTTTTTTGTACTTTTCTATCCATTCAAAATTTTTATTGTTTTTCTTCTTAAAAAATTCTTCTATTGAATTGATATTATTGTATAATTTATAATAAACTTGTGATGGTACCACAAATTTATCTTAAAAATGTTTTTACTTATAAAACTATTTTAGGCCATGATAACTTCAATATTATTGCTACCTTTAAGGTATTCACCATCATCCCTTCTTTGAATATAATGTGTCTCAATAGGGTACCAAAGGGTAGCACAAAGGTGCATCTATTTAAATTCAAATCTATTTAGAGACTCCTATACCTCTCCAAAATGAACCTCAATACTTGTATGTTATATTTTAGTAATCTATAAATAGTCTAATCATCTAAATAAAAATTTATGAAGTCTTGTAAAAAATCCTTAAATTTACTAACCATGATCCTAGTAAATATTGTTGGTGAATTCCTCAGACCAAATGGCATCAAAGTATATTTCTCTTAATCTTGAATATTTACTTGATGGTAACCAAAAAAATATTATTAAAAGAGTATCTCTCTATCAACCATCAATTCTAACACTTCCTCTATAAACAGTGTGGGAAACATATCATGGATACCTTCTTTATTCAACTCTTTAAAGTAAAAATAAATATAAATATCCCTAATATTCTTATTTTGAATTAACGTTGGACTTAGCCAATCGAAGTTATATATAGGATTTATGATTTCTCTATTCAACATGTTATCTAATTCCTATTTTATCTTGACCTTGACATTAGAATATAGTTGATAAGGTCATTTTCTAATGAGTTTTTATACTTCTTTTAGTCATATTTTTATTTCCCTTACCTCTTATTTTATACCTTTTAAGTCTATAAAAGTCTTAGGGAGGATTTGTTCATGATATTTAATACTTCCACCACATGCATGACTTCTCTTCCCCCCTAATAATTACCATTCTTTGAAGTCCCTTCACTAGTGATATTTTCATGTCTTATCCTTAAAGGTTTATATAAGTACTAGGAATTATCAAGGTTTTGTGTCGATAATTCCTTTTCTCCTTCCTTTGCATGTACCTCCAAATTCTTGGGGCCCTCTTCATTTTTGGGGTTATTAGTTTCTTTATCCTACAATAGTTCTCGTTAATTACTATCTCTATCTCATACATTCATTCTACTAGGGCCCATAACTCATGTTCTTCTTTTCTCCAAAATTTTATTTGAATTATTCTTCTGTAAGTATAATTATTTACTTCATTCATTGATAAATAGTATGTAGTTGTCTATTAGGGTCTATGAATGAAAATATTTTCCATAAATCTTCTTCAACCATGATCCAAATTTTGGTTTTTTCTCTCTTCTTTTGGTTGATAGACCATGTCTTAACAATAAGTGATAGTGTCTAGTAGAATAGTTCTAGGCTTATTCTTTTTCCAAACTCTCTTTATTCCAATTTTTGATTTTTTTTTTTGTGTTCACTAGGGTTAGTTTTTCTATCATATTAATGTAGTTCCATTCCCTTTCTTCCTAAAAAAAAAACTAGTTTTTGTTAATAGCATCAATGATTTCTAAGTGGGGATGTTAGGTTTATGTGTGTGCCACCATCTCAATACATTGCACACTAGTGTGTCATCTAAGGCTTCTCTCCTAAGGTCCTCTTTCTAAAAAAAAAATCTCCATAATTTCTAGGTAACCTAGTAATTCTCCCACCCCATAATAATAAGGCAACTTGGCATAAGATATCCTCTACTCAATGCAATAAATCTTAGGATTTTTTAACATTATTTTCTTTTTTCCTTTATTAATTTCTCTAAGTTGTGACATATTTTTACCTTATATAGCATTTTGTTTACCCATTTTTAAAAATATCTAAGGATAATTTACTTGTCAAACCCCCAAGACTCTTATATCTCATTAAGAAGCCAAGATTCAATTACATAATCACTTAGTGTTATAGTGGACATTTCTAATTTAATTTTTCCTTCAAATTTTGGATTATCATCTATTTTTACCTTGGGGATTCTTCCAAAAGAGTACATGGCTTTATAATATTTCTCATCTTCTACATTTTCCTCTTGTACAAATTATTCTATGTATATGTTACTCATGTCAATATATAGGGGTATACTAACTACCCTATATTCCCCATGTAAGATCACTCTTTTTTTTTTGAGAGTCAAATACTCCATCATAATTTACAAACCATTATAGTTTTAGTAATACATTGAATGTATTGAAGGGATCTTTCATTTATATGACCTCAAAATATAATTTAATTTTTATTCCTAATAGATCTACCTCTATATTTCTATAGGTTCCAATTATATCTATAGGCGAGCTATATGCTAATGTGACATTTTATAGAGTTTCATGCAATAATAGTTTTCCTAAGTCTTCCCAAAATTTTCTAGGGATTATACTGATGTTGGCTCCTAGATCCACCAATGCTTTCATAATTCTTCTCCCATAATCCTTCACATCTATTAGAACAAAATTTTGGTTACCTTTTAGGATTTTTGGTTGTACTTCTTATTTGTTCTGTAATATTTTTTCCTAGCATTTGTTCTAATATTTATTGAATTATCTATTTTTCTCTTGTATATAATTTCCCTTCACAAAATTATCTAATTCATTTAACCCTAATGCTTCCTTAAAAAAATCCTTATAATAATCTCCTTTCTCCTATTGTTGTTTGATAATATTTGTAATGTTATCCACTATTGAATGCTACATATTATTCATTTAATACTAATCCTTGATTTACAATATCTTTACCACCTTTGGTTATTATCACTACCTTATTTTTCTTCATATCCTCTACCATGGCTATTTTCCTCAATAGTTCTATCTTACTCAAGTACTATTTTTCTAATTGTTCTTCATTTGTTAGGTAATTTTCTCCTTTATCATCTTCATCAATTGGTTCTAATCTTTGACATATGAGTGTTTAGAGGTGTATTCTAAAGCATTTCCAAGATTATCTTAGCTCCTTTAGTGTGTTTGGTCTAGATGCTTCATCACTCTTTATGGTTTCTTGATTATTCTTATCATACTATGCAACCCTTGGGAAATCATACAAATCATGAAAACAATCACCACAAAATTTAAAAGCTTTCTTATTCTCCTCACTATATTAATTTGTGTAATGAATTGCTTCACCATATTTGTTGCATATATCATCTTCTCTCCTTTTCCCTTGGCCTCTTCCTCTACCATGCACTTTTCTAGAATCAACGAGGTAGGGCCTATTGTTATTATAATTATTTTTATAACTAGTAGAGAGTTTCTCGATCAATGCTTGTAATGTTGCATTTTAGATTGCATTAATATTTTCTTGGTTTCTCCATTTAGGATATTTATATAATGATCATTATAATAATCCTTTAGCTTAATTTATACCCCTATTATAGGGTTCATTATCTTCATAACTATGATTTTAACTAGGATTAGATTCTTTATCACATCTTAATATGAATAGCAGGGATGGACAATCATTAGTTTCATGGTCACCCCATTCACCATAGAGTCCACAAAAGATGCTCTTCAAAATTTTGGGAGGTTTTACAAGTTACACCTTTATTGTCATAAATCTCATTTTATCTTCTTGTATTGGGCACTCATTCCTTAAATATCCTTTGTTGGAGTAGTAAGAAAACCAAATTTTCTTTATTTGGATTGACACTATATCATGTCTATTCTTCCCTTTAACTAAAATATCCTACTAGATTTTCAATTTCTCTAGTTCCATTTTTTTTTTCATTTCATTATTTTCTTCATTTGATCTCCTTTGAGCTTGCACTTCAATCCTTGATTCTAATTATACTAACTCTAGGTTTGTATTAACAAAAATTCTTCCATCCAATGATGATCTAATTATTAGTGGCAATCCAAACACAAACCATTCCACCTTCAATTTTTTTTATCAATGGTTCCTTTATTTTTCTTGCTTCTCCCTTAAATCATTGGTAGTTTTTTATATACTCTCCTTTTGAAAATATCTCTCATTTTTCTCACACTTTTTGAAGGTATATCTAGGTATTATGAGTTATTCAAGAACTATTATTTTATATCTACCCATTCTTTACCATACTCTTAACATACTTTTATATACCATTTGAGGGGTTCATATCTTAGGGTTCCAATAAAATCATAGAGTTTAGTTTGGTTGTCCCTTACCATATTTCTTCTCCATGAGGACTCCAAGATAAAATATTCTCAAATTATTCATTGGCATCTCTTCCAAAAATTAGTTGTTTAGTTTGATTCTAGTCCATTTTTGGTTCATTTTATTTGTCACTATTTTTTGAGGGTTTTCCTTTACTTAACTTCCTAATTTTGTATTATTTTCTCAGATCTTTCTACTCATCATTCATAAAATTCTTGGAATTCCTACCAAAATTAATAATTTATTCCTACTTCACCAATTTCCTTGTTCATACTTTAGCTCTAGGTATTCTATATCAAAAAAGTCTCTTTCCTAGTATCTTTATGCACTCTACAACATTTTTTTTCTTCTTTGGTTTGACATTACTCACTAAATATATCCTCAAGAATGATTATTTTCTTAAGTGGCATAGGGTATGGATTCTAGTTTGTTTAGGGGGGCTCACCTCTTCATTGTGTCATTTCAAATTAGGGGATAATCTTTCATTAGTTAATGGAAATATATTAGTTGATATAGGGTTTTTCCACTCTTCTCTATTTTTTTATTGTATCAATGGATAGGTTCTTGAACATGTTTTTCAATTATTCTTTCTCTACATACCTTTCCTTCTCTTTTATTTCCCAATATCCCACCATAATTTCTTTTTGTAATCCTAACTATCGCTTAATACTTTGTCTAGATACTCTACATTGAAATTCAAAGGTTTTAATTTTGTAAAATGGGTTAACAAACCCTCAAAATCATCATTAATTGTAACTTTTAGGTTTGACAAGTCAAGCATCGATTGTGGTTTATGAGTAAAAAAATTCAAACATTAGAGTACCCATGTTTTTATGCCCTATCTAAGCACTATAGATCCAAACCATCCTTTTAGAGACTCTTTAAACACAATATACTCCTCTATTTATTATGCCAAATTAATTAAACTTTCACTTTATTTTTCAAGATGGTTGTTTAATTTCTCAAATTTAATGTTGTTATTGAGTGGGGTAATTAATATTTATCTATCTAGTTATGGAAAATAATCTTCATTGTTATCAATACCCCTTCTAACACTCTACTCTATAATCATCTATATTTGCAGTGATGGGTTTTCATAATTCTCATCATCCTCAACAATCTTAGTAGTAGCCTTGCTAGATCACTTGTCATCAATTTTTCTTTCCTTTTCTATTCTTAGGCGATATATCTATTGCCTTTCCTAATTTTTAGTCTCTTCTCCTCCATGCTTATCTCTATAGTCATCTTAATCTCTTCAAATATCTCTCTAAACTTCTTGTTATCTCCATTTACCATAGGTTCTCTTAATTTGGAATTTCACTTGTCCTTTTATTCTTCTCTAATGGGTTCATCAAGACTTATTTTAATGGTTACAAATATTAAAGATCATTTTTAGAATCTCCCCCTTTCCGTTCATCCTCACCTAGGTGACAATCCATCTCACAATATAGGACCTACTTTATTTTATTGCATATCACAAAATATGTTTTTTGAGGTTTATAATCCCTCACTACTATATATTTTATTTTAATATTGGATTATTTATAAATTCTAACCTTACCTTACCTCTTAATAGGGTCTTGGAAATAGAACCAAGATGTTATCAAATGGAGGGACACTACCAAAGATCTATGCTTATACTCTTCAAAGTGTAGTTTATACCCTAATATAAAGGTGTAAGAGGAAGATTAGAGTCAACAAACTAGATTATAGTGAAGTGTGATGGATATAACCATTCATCACATTAATATGGGAATCATTACACATATTTATATATTCATCATATAATCTTGCGCTATATTTACATCAATGTAACATCTCTCATACATGTACACCATATGCATTGACTATTATTTCTCTTCATATGGATCCTATATATCTCACTTATACTTTCTTATTTGTTTTGATTAATAGGGAAAAATAGGTTTTGAAGGGAGCCAAAACCCCTAACATAAAAATGCTACTGAGACAATAGATAAGACAAGGTTCAAACCAAAAGCTAAAAGGCAGCCAAAAAAAAACCATGTAACAACAAAATAAAGGACTAAATAGAGGGACACAAGGAAACTATCTCAAAATTTTAAAGGTTTTAGCAACCTCAAAATCTTGGTTATATTGAAGATTAACCATGGATAGTACTCCTACTTTTATTCCTCAAAATATTTATTCAGGTTGGCCCTTGTTCTAGTGCTTAGGCCCTTACCCTCTTCATTTCCCTAGTGCTTTCCTTTTTCTTTGGTGGGAGGAGCTTTTGTTTGGAACTCACCCATCTGATGCTCCCTAAGAGCACTTAGATTTTCTATTAGAACCGAGTCTATACTATTCTTGATGGACATGTGACTAACCTCAAAGAGCTTTTGAATATCCTTGTCCAACACAACCACCTTGCTTTCCAAACCTTGCAGGCAATTTTCACACTCAAATTTAAAGTCTAAGACTGAACTCTCCAAATCCATAATTCTTTCAATAAGAATGTCATAGATCGATCCCTTAGGCATATTTTCAAACTTTTCTTTCAATTCTTTCTTATTTTTTATTTAATACTCTCTATTTGTTATCTATCCCTCCTTTATCTCTTATTCTAACTTCCACCTTCTAGTGCATATATATATTGTTACATTGATGGGTGTGTCCTTTTATCTTGTTATGTCCTTTATAATTTGTTGTAGGTTGGTTGTAAGTACCACATGTGCCTTGCAATATTGTTAACCTTATTATTTTCTACTATATTTCTCTATCTTTCCAACACTTCTCATGATGAGTATAGTAGTTGCATTATTTTTTATTTTCCATTTTCCAATACCCTTTCCTTTATCACCACCTTGTATTTTCACTTTACCCATCCATTTTTGAGGGCATGAATTGTTTATTTTCTCTTCCAACTCCAAATAATTTGATTGTGTGCACATGATTCATCCATATCTATTTTCCTTTATCACCACCTTATATTTTTACTTTACCCATCCATTTTTGAGGGTATGAATTGTTTGTTTTCTCGTCCAAGTTTGAATAATATGCTTGTGTGCACATGATTCATCCATATCTATGTATTTTAGCATAAAAATGGGCCTCTTTAAGTACCTAAATAAACCTTATATCTATTTCATAAGTATGTCATGATCCACAATACTTACCTAATTGAACTGTCTAATTTTAATTTTTTCTTATGTACTCTTGTACACTTTGACATTGCCTTTGAAAGAATATAATTTTATTATTTTCTCTTATTTATATAAAATATGATAAAAATAAATTATAGAGAAACCCTTGAAGTCCTCCCACTTTTAAATTAGTGCTAAATTATGAACATGAAAGGAATGGGATTAATGTTTCAACCATATGAGAGCATGATGAAATAACTTGAGTCTAGCAAATGAAACTCAAGTTAATGGAGAGATATTTTATGTAGATTGAAATACATCTCTATTTGAGACACTTTTTGGTCTAATTTATCTACACTTATTTTACAATCAAAGGTTTGAATGTTAGTATTTTCCATATCCTTGAATAAACTACCATATGATGTTTATCCTTGATCTTTATTGGTTTTATAATTTCTCTTTTTTCTCTTCTTTCTATTTTACAATACCTAATTTATTAGTTTAGGTAAGCATGATACTTTCTAAACTATCTATCTTCCAACTAAGATAAATATGAGTAAAATAATTTTCCAACCTCCTAAATCATACCTCATCATCTTCCACTTATCTTTCCACATCTCTTTCCATTGATATCATTGTTTTATTTGATTCTCTTGTATTGATATTAGGCTTACAAGGGATTAAATCCTCACTTCCACTTGACCTTTTAATGGTAATAACCCATAAAATTATTTGTATATTAGTCATACACTATTAAAGATATTTTTTTTTTTCTCTAATACCACTTTATATGTAAACTATTGAAGACACTCTCCTAGAAATCATTAATTCTAGATACTTGCTTGTTAGTTCTACACAATACTTCTTGTATATTGAAAACAGGTTAGAATTACTTATCAATTTATTTTATTGTGTTAAATATTATAAAATCAAATAGGAAACAAGATAACATATCACACAAGTGCTAAGGAAAACCACAAAATAGAATATAAACAAAAAGCACTTGGACAAACTCTCAAAAGAGAAGAAAATTGTAGAAGAGTGAGATCCTACTCCCCATGTCTCTAATATAAAATCAATTAAAATTGTTTACAATGTCACTAAGATGATTTGAAACCCTTAGGATGTCTTAAATAAGCACCAAACACTTGTAAATGGCCTTTACACCATGAAAACCATATTATTCCTCTTGTAACAATCAATACTTAAACAAGATAAAGGTAGAATTGAGAGCTAACCCTTCTAAAATATGTTAGAATACTTTTTATTCATTTCCCACATCTATCTTTGGTGCCAAAAAGAAGGTATAACATTAAAAATATAAATTAAAATGTTAAAACTCATCAATTTCCACTCTATCTAGGTTGAATCCAAACTCCACAAATTTTTAGTGGTAATGTTGAAACCACCACAAACTCATTGTAATTCCTAACCTTTTTTTCCCTTGAGACACGTGTTATCGGTATTATATTTTTGACTATATATTATGGGATGCATAGTTCATGCTAGTGTATGTTGCACTGAGTGTTTATCAATGTTTCAACTTCATCATTTTTAGAATATATTGTTGTGATTATGGATTATGTTTACTTTAGCTTGGATCCACTTCTAGGATTAACATTTTATTGATCTATTGGATTGTTTTAGATATATTATACATTAATTGACATGTTGATGTATTTTATGCTTTGGTTGGCCTATTTTCCAAAGGAGATATTGTATGCATCTTATGATGTGTGTTTAGACCACCACATGTTTAGAGATGGTATTCCTCTACATGTCAATTGTTGGTATTGCCTATGTTGAAATGTGTGTATGGTATTGTGAATAGATCCTTAAGGACTTTATGTATTTTATTATTTATTTTTTGTATGCATTGAAGGTGTGAGAGCCCTTATGCACATATGTTATTATTAACATCCAAATAATGTTGCATATATTGTGAAACATATGGTATGATTTTTATGAATAGAATATCATAGTGTTTTATCCCATTTCTATCTTTATATAGATCTAGATTATAGATGCAATTATTATAATATCTCAACATCCTATATTTGATTTGATTATCTCATCTCTATGTTTGAGTGATATATTATTATTGTGTTGGCATTTTAGATGATTGTTGAGTATCACATTTCCATGTTTGGATGGTGCACATTGATATTGAGTTATTTTAGAAGTGATGATTATGTGATGTATGTAATATTGTACCCCATTAGATGATTGCACATTTCTTTGACTATTATGTATGGTGTAGGTACACTTGACATATGACTTGAGTGTGCAAGTATAGGGTTATTTCCTCACCTAAGTATGCAAGTTTGGGTTATTTCTCCAATTATTGTTATATTGGAGATGTCAAATTGGGTTACTGTGCTTGGTAACCTCTATTTTACCTAGTTCAAGTGTGAGAAGAGTTGTGATTATCACTTTGAGTAAGAATCCAAATCGATGGTAATTCGAGAATCTGTGTGTTGTGGAAAAATTGTAAATGTGCGATTTTGGTGATGATTGCTTATTTCCCCATTTGTATTTTGATTACATCCAAATGTTAAATCTTTGTATTTTAATGATATTTGATGTATTTGGGAAATCAAGAAATTGGGGTAAAAGGGAAATGTTAATTAAATGCATTGGAAATTATAGTCAAATTATTTTAATTAGTTATTGTATACACCTAAAAATGGTCTTGAGAAATCTGATTAATTAAATGACTTATTTATTTAATTAATCCTTAAAATATTCCACTATTAAATAAATAGGAAATATTTATTTAAATAGTTCATCATAATTCTTCAATCTTGATTCAATTATTTTCATCTTATTCAAATTCATATACTATTAAATAAATTAAATACTTATTTATATAGTTCACATTCTAAATTCTCCTATTTCTTCAATTTTAATTAAATAAACAACTTTATAGTTGGAATTATTTAATTATTACATCATATTCAATCTTAATTAAATAAACAAACATCATCATAATTCTTCAATCTTGATTCAATTATTTTCATCTTATTCAAATTCATATACTATTAAATAAATTAAATACTTATTTATATAGTTCACATTCTAAATTCTCCCATTTCTTCAATTTTAATTAAATAAACAACTTTATAGTTGGAATTATTTAATTATTACATCATATTCAATCTTAATTAAATAAACAATAAAGCGTTATACTTTATTGTTTATTCATCATACTTCTATTTTAATTTAATAAACAAACTTCTATAGTTTATTAAATTATTTATCTTTCCTTTTTCTAATTTAAATAAACCAAAAATATTTAAATAAAAGCATAAATCAAATCCCTCTATTCACTCACCAATAAAATTAGATTTTTTATTAATCTAATTAATGCAACTGACATTCACAGGAAAAGCCTCAGGGAAAAACTTGCATGCAATCCTCTCAATCTTCTTCCTCAAATATTTCCTCTCATCTTGCCTGGTGTTTTCATGGGGAGGAACAATCCCCATGATCAGCTCCACCTTCTCATCTCTTACCATTCAAATCTCTAGATTTAATCTCAGCCTCTGTTGTGTTACCCCTCTGCAAAACTGTTGCCGAAAATCTATATATACAGCGTTTTGAAGCATGAAAATGATTCGAGAAATCCCAATTTATGAAAAATTACTCTATAGGAATACAACCAAGCAACCATAAGCATTAGCATTAGCATTTTAGTATTATCATAGCATCATGGCATCAATAGATTTCATATCACAACAACATCACTAGTTTTTACTGTAGCTTCCCTTTATCAGTTTTCATCGGAATAGTTTACAGTAGCTTCATATCACTTAGAAATCATTCTTAATCATCACATCATTGCATTTAGCATCCATTCCATTCTCTAGATAGGCATTTTAAATAGTTATGGTGCTTACAAATTTGAGAGCTTCTGTAACTTGATAAATCTTTGGAGATAGGAGACAATGAGACGTCTTCAGGCTTTTCAGTGTTTTAAATTAGTTTAATTCATGTTAATATTGATCTAATGTCTTATTAAGAAGTGTTTTAGTTGTTCTTTTACTTTTCCACACTTATATTTTGGTGCCCACCGTGGGGCTGTACCCCATGTTTTTAACAAGTTTTTTTATGGAAAGTTTTCGTATAGGAATTTGGTGTAAATAGTTTTAGCACGATCGAAGGATTTTATAGCGCTTCTGAGAGAAACTATAGTGCATCTGAATTATGTTCTAGCATTTTTAAAGAAAAGTATAGCGCTTTGAAGGACTATTTTAGCGCTTTGATCTTACCTCCAACACAGGCTAACAATTCACATCCAACATCTGTTTTAGTGCATTTGTAAAATCCTATAGAGCTTCGGGTTATTTCTATAGCACTTTGGGTTATTTCTATAGTGCTTTGGGATATTTCTATAGTGCTTTTGACCACTATCATAGCGCTTTTGTGTAATTCATTTTCTGGATCCGACGCGTCTGCGACCAGTAAATTTCATTTCTTCAGTTGGATTAAAAAGAATCAATCTAGGATAGGCACTTTTTCAGTTGGTTTAAAAATCAATCAATCCTAGGATAGTCACATTTTCATTTGGTTTAAAAAATGATCAATCTAGGGTAGTCACTAGATTTTTTCAATTTGGGATTTAAAAAATGAACACCATGTCTTTTTGTGAAGCAACATCTTCACATAGATTAGAAAATTTTTGTTTGGGCTCTAAAATTGAAAAAGTGATTTTTGTGTTTGTATGGTTGATAGGCATATGCTCTCCCCTTAACTGGGTGATCCAAAAAGCCAGACTCATCCTTTTTATGCATTCTTCAAGTTTTATTACATCCTTTAGAAGGCTTGCTGTACTGGGAAAAAGTACTCACCATACAGGAATGACCTAAGTGGGTTCAAACCAAAGCCAGGTTTTTCCACCCCACTATTAAATTTAAAGAAAATTTGGGGAAACCCACTTTTTCCAGAAGTGTGCAAGATAACCATCCCTAAAACCTTTTTTCTAAAGGTTGGGAGGTCTCTTGAGGGATTTTATTATTGCCACTCTGAACGAAAACCCTTTCTAAGAACCTAGTGTAGTATCCAGCCAAGTTAGTAACCAGACATTGTAATACTTAGTGTGCAAGGGGAGGGAAGAATCTACCCCCAAGACACTCACCATATAATTGCCAAGGACCGTTTGCTTAGGGGATTGAGAAATATAACCTTGAGTACACACCTGTAAAAGACAAAAACATGGGTGCCCTCTAGGGGGTGACACGACTGTGTGAGTTGACACAATTTTAAGATGTGGGCTATTGAGTATAACGATGACCTTTTGACTATTAAGAGTGAGTTTGTCTGAAGTGCTTTATTGTTATCAAACTAGTGAAAATAGGACCATGCGTGGTTCTTTTGAACATACACTATATGTTTAGATTACAAATCTTTAAAACAACTGTCTTCATTTGAGTGTTGTGTATTCCAAAATCATAAAAATTTAGATAAAAAGATAATCCTAAAAAATACAAACAAATCAAACAAAATGAAAACTAAGAACATATGATTAGAGATTGGAAAACCACTAAGTTTGTAAGAAAATCTCTTGCCAAGAGAATTAGAAAACCCAAGAAACCACTTAGTTACAGACATCTTTTTCAAAGACGACATTTCTTGTATCAGAATAGGAAGACTTTGCTTCATCATAGAACTTTCCTCCATAGGTTTCATGATTTCGATAGGGGTTACATTGATGATTATGCTGTAGAACCTTTGAATTCACAAGCCTATATTCAAAGAAGTTCTCTTTCACAGAAATCTAACCATAGTCAACGTATTCGTCAATCCTCCATTCCATAACCTGCCATAGAATACTCCACCAGACCTGATCAATTTTTACGATAGATAAATCTTTGGAAACCTTAGGTTGACATCCAAAATCAAGGATTTACCACCTTATAACCATTTGGCGACCTATAACTCCCATTCAACAACCAAGCCTTATACCACCTATTACACAACCTAGCCTTATACATCTTGAAAATGGCCAAACCGACATTATCAGTAGCTTGAGGGAATTTATTTTTGAGGAAAACAAAACACCCCATTAGTTTCTTACAACATCCATCATTTTGAACGAAGAAGAAAAGACAAACATAGCAGTGGGAAGACCCATGTTACTACCTCCTGCCTGGGAATAGGTAATGAATAACATTATAGTAAGGTATTGAAACCATCATACAACATACCTTATGACCATTTGGCGATCTGCAACTCCCGTTCAACAACCAAGGCTAACCACACCAATATTTTAGCCTAGTAACGTACACATTGAAGGCACTCAAACTGACATTATCAGTAGCTTGAGAACATTTATTTTTGAAAAGAACGAAACACCCCATCAATTCCTCATAGCATCCATAGTCTTGGACGAAGAAGAAGAGAAAGCAGACATAGCAGCTGAGAGCCCAATATTGCCACCCCCTACTTGGAATTAAATAGAAACTATAGCACTTCTGAGATAAACTATAGTGCATCTAAATTCTATTCTAGCGCTTATGAAGAAAAGTATAGCACTTCCACCCTCTGTTTTAGCGCTTCTGAGAAATCTTACAACGCTTCTGTCAACAACAAACCAAATTGTCAAAAAATTTAGTGTTAGCACCGTTCTAACACTTCTAAGCCATCTTTTAGCGCTTCCACAGTAAAACATAGCACTTCTGGCATTTGTTTCGATGCTTCTGATTAATTTTATAGTGCTCTGTCATTATCAAACATTACCAGTATCAAGTACCAGCCGGTCTTTTAGTGCTTCTGCGCTCTGTCTTAGCACGTCTACACTATTTTACAACACTTTTATTAGAAATTCTAGCACTTCTACACTCTTTTTTAATGCTTATGCCCTCTATATTAGCGCTTCCACAAAACATAAAAATAGAGAATCTTCCGAAACAACTGTCAGAGATATTTCACATCAGAAACATAGGATTTTACCAGTCATAAAGATTTTAATAGATCAGACAGTGTCCTAAAAACCTGAAACAAATTAGGTTCTTACAAGTTAAATTGTTTTCAAACAAAACACCAGATCTTGCAAAAAAAAAAGTGTCCAATTATCAAAACAAAACCTAGATTATTGAGCCAAGTTTCCTCATCAGGATTTTGACATCCTACCATTATGAAACAAAACTCGGTAATCAGGAATTTTAAACTTAGCCTTGTCAATAGAATACATCATTCTATTAGGCTTCTTTAAAATCAAATTGACACTAACACCACATAGAAGATCTAAGTTTAGTGAAAAACAACCAAAACTTGTATGCCAATCTTAACAAGGTTGCAAAAATAAAAACTCAGAGAGAAAGAAACTGAAAATCTAAACATGACTGAAGAAAACCCTTTTTTCTGATACCAACAACATGAGAATAATTAAATAACACAAGAGGATATACAACACGCCCAAAAAGACCCAAATTTTCATAAATTTATGGAAATGGTCTTAGAACAAGACATGGAGAAATACCTCTTGATGTTAGCAGAGTTAGGTACCAAACTTCCGAAAGATTTTGACATCAATCGGTTGAAGGAAACGCCTAGAACCAATGAAACGAAACCAAACCACACCCATGATATGGATCAAGTGGTCACTTTGACAACTCAAATGCAAACCCTACAAAAAAATATTCAAAACATGCAAACAGGAACCACAAAAAATATTTATTAAAAGACATTTGTCCTTACCATTTTCATCCATGTGTGGATATGATACCTTTTCCAAGGCATTGCGAGTTTCCTAAATATGACAAATACAATGGAAAATTAGACCTGATTGACCATGTACAAGAATTTAGAATAATGAGCCTCGAGTTTGCACAAGAAGATACATACCTCATAAGGTTATTTCCTAGGAGTTTGGGGGCCCATTGTATGGAGTGGTTCTCAAAATTACAACCAGGGATTAGATCCTTCGAAGAATTAGTCAACAAATTCATTTCTCAATTCCCCTTCAACATAACACATGATGTAACCATAAAGGATCTATATAACTTGAAACAGAAAAATGGTGAGACATTCTTATCATTCTTACAATGATGGAGAAAGTTGTTTGCTAGATATCATCGATCTATACTTGAAGAGGAGAATATTGAATTATTTATAGACAACTTAAATGATCAGATGAGTTATAGACTTGAATTGCAATGTCCCCCAACATTTGAAAAAGTAATTGAGAATGGGCTCAAAATCGAAGAAGTCCTAGTCAAACGAGGAGTGATTAAGCACTACAGTGAAACATACAACAATGCAAATCACTATGGAAACAACGACAAGCCAAAATTTTGGCAGAAAAATAGAAATACTGGAAGCAGTGAACCTACAACTGACAATATAAAACTAGTATTCAATTTGATAGCATCAACTGTCAAAGCAAATCAAAATGAAAACAAAAACAACAATCAGAGCACTATTCAAAACAATAACACCAACAATGGAGAATCACAACCGTCATACCAAAGAAAATCCAATCGACGAAAATTCACCCCATTAGGAAAAACATTGGAATCAACAATGAGAGAACTCATTGCAAACAAACTTATTACTTTACTAGAAGCTCAAAATTGGGAGCCAAAGGTAAAACCATCATGGTGGAACGATGCAGATTATTGTAATTTCCATAAGAATAAAGGACATAAAACAAACGATTGTATGCAACTAAAACACCTAATACAAGACTTGATTGAAGCCAAGAAGGTGTTTTTCGAAGTGCATCAGACAAACAATGATCACATTGCATTTACCAATCCATTACCCAACTATGAAAAAGGAGAGTCTTCTTCTAGTGGTAAGGGAAAAAGTATAAACTATGTCTATGACACCACCATTCTTTGCTTTTCTAAGGTAGAGAAAAATGACATTGATAATCAAAAATATGACACAAACATCAATGATATTGAATCCCTGAACATAATGCCAAGCGCAAACACACTTGATAATCAAATAAATGTCCTAAAGATTAGGGAAACACAAGACCATCCACAAGTCAATATAACAAGGGGGAAATCCAGAGTAATACTGAAAGGAATTTCCTCCAAAAACAATGCTCCCCCATCACATCAATACAATATCACTACACCTCATTGTCTGTCATTCTCTAAACAAGATGATGTATCTTTAAATCACCCTCACAATGCAGCCTTGCATATAGAAGTTTTGATCGATAAACACCTTGTCAAATGTGTTCTAATAGATGGAGGAGCTGGTTTAAATATTTGCACCTTGAAACTGATTCATGTACTAGGCTATTTTGACAACGCCATTGACACCAGGAGAAAAATAACAATAAAGGAATATGATGAAGAGGAAAGGTCTTCCAAAGGGCTGATCATACTTACAATTCAGGTAGGGTTGATTTTCAAAAACATTGTTTGTCAAGTGTTAGACAAAGATCTAACATACAACATACTATTGGGTCGTCCATGGATCCATGACATGCAAGCGGTACCTTCAACATACCATCGATGTCTGAAATTTCCAGTAAATGGACATGAGGCCACCATATCAGCTGACAACAACAATCCACAGACTTTCAACATGTTAAAAACAACTCAAGACACTCTAGTACCTCATAACAGAGAAGTCAATACTTCCACTTCATCCACGTTGACAACCAACCCAATTTCATATCTAAATGGGTTGAGAAGAAGAATCTAGAGAAAGAAACAACTGTTGTGGACACATCAAAAACCAAAGGTCCTATAAACGAATTATCACAACAACTTTTAGAAAAGGTTCAGATAAAGGAAAAGGGTTTAGGAGAATATTCCCTTGAGCAATCTTTGTGCCTATCACAATTTCTACTGTCACCAAAAACATATGGACAACCCATTTTAAAAACTCCAAGTTCATCACAACCCATCACAACTCTAAATGAAAGGTTTATAAAAGTAGGTACACTCGAAGATGATTCAGAAGACAAAGCCATTCTCAATTGGCTATACAAAGACGAGGAAGCATCAACATCAGCGAATGTCAGCATCAAAATAGATCAGTATGGAAAAGGGAAGGCCATTTTAGAGAAAATGGGTTACAAAGGTCAAGGAACAACTGGCAAGAGAAAGGATGGTATTATTGAACCCATTCAACCTCTAACATTACATCCTAGAGACAAAACATGATTAGGCTACATAACTTAACAAAAAGAGGAAAAAACTCAAAAAGCAGTGGAAAGGATACTACAAATGAGAGATGGCTCTGACACAGACTCCAACGAATATGAATGGGATCATCTATCTGCTACATCTTATACTGAAAAAGAGGTTGATGTTATCCAAGTATATATGCCCTTATGAGAGGAGGGACAGGGTTTAGGAAATAGAACATTTGTTATGGGATCAACAAATATTGATGACTCAAGTGAGGACGATCAGACATCGAGTGAGTCAAAAACTTGGAGGTGAGTACTGTCATAGACCTCGAACTTCCTACCAATAACTTTGACCACCTAGCTATCATGACACTTACAACAGTTGACCTTATTCAAACTGATGACTTGTTACCTTTAATACACCTTGAACTTATTGACTGGGAACCCACCGAACCTATTCTCATACCAGTCTTTTCAAATGATGATGCCATTAGAAATTATCTTTGTAGTGACGAAACTGATACAAGTACTATCCATAACACTCATATCGATGCTTTACAATAGGAGAGTGCCAAATCTTTCAGTTGCAAAAATAATAACAGGAAAAATAAATCTAATGATGAAAACCTCTCTGAGGAAACATTAGACTTTGAAAAAACAAAAATAAAGAATGTATCCAATAGTGAAATCCTTTCTGAGGCACTGAAGGATGGAATATTTGACACTCTCCCAAAGCATTACCATGACAAATCATTGGTACTCGTAGAGTCGACACAGTCTATAAATCTAGGAACAACTAAAAAGGAAAAGATCTTACATCTAGCGACATCCATGACAAAACATGAGAAGCCTGCATTCACTAGATTCTTTAAGCGGCGACACATAAATTTTGCATGGTCTTATTTTGACATGCCAGGATTGGATCCACAACTCCTAATGCATCATCTATCCCTACCAAAGGGAATCAAAATGGTCAAATGGAAATTGAGAAAGATGCATCCCCACATCGCCTTTATGGTTAAAACTAAACTGAAGAAATTATTGGATGCAGGTTTTATCAGGTCCATAGATTATGCAAAATGGATCTCAAACATTGTGCCAGTATCCAAACCTAATAATAGCATCAAAATATGCACAAATTTTAGGGATTTAAACAAGGCATGCCCAAAGGATGATTTTTCATTGCCCAACATTGACATAATTGTTGATCTAACAGTAGGATATGCCATGTTATCTATAATGGATGGCTTCTCAGGATATAATCAAATAAAAATAACACCTGAAGATCAAGAAAAGATGGCATTCACTTTCCCTTGGGGTACATTCTGCTAGAATGTCATGCCCTTCGGATTGAAAAATGTAGGTGCGACATATCAGCGGGAAATGACCACAATTTTCCACGACATGATGCATACTTTCATGGAAGATTATGTGGATGACATCTTAGAAAAATCACACACCAGGGAAGGACATCTAGAAATACTTGATAAAATCTTCACTAGACTAGAAAAATTCAATGTAAGGTTGAACCCAAAGAAATGTGTCTTCGGGGTGACATCAACAAAACTTCTTGGTTACATAGTGTCAGAAAAAGGTATTGAAGTGGATCCAACTAAGGTTAAATCAATAATGGAGATGCCGCCACCTAAAAATATCAATCAATTATGGTCCCTACAAGGTAGGTTACAATCCATCAGGAGATTTATCTCCCAAATAGTAGATAAGAGTCACCCATTTAATCATCTACTTCATAAAAATGTTTCATTCAAATGGGATCATAACTGTGAACAACTTTTAGTCAGATAAAGTAGTATTTGGTGTCACCTCCAATACTCATGCCACCCATAACAGAAAGACCACTATTATTTGTATATCACAACTACTGACATATCTTTAGGAGCTCTATTAGCACAGGAGGATTCTGAAGGAAAAGAACAAGCAGTTTACTACATCAGCTGGACTCTCAACGGATATGAAATAAACTATACATTCATAGAAAAGGCTTGTTTGGCAGTAGTATTTGCAACCCAATAGTTACGACACTACATGTTGACTCATACAGTCAGGCTCATAGAAAAAATAGACCCATTGAAATACCTACTCGGTAAAGCTACTCTAATAGGAAGACTTGCAAAATGGGTCATGATCTTAAGCGAGTTTGACATCCAATATGTCGACAGGAGAGCCATCAAAGGATAGGTAATAGTAGATCAACTAGCTGAAGCTCCATTACATGATCATCATCCAATGAACATTGAATTTACAGCTACCGACATCATGAATATTACAACACAACAATGGAGGCTTTATTTTGATGGATCATATACACAAAGAGGAGCTGGTGTAGGAATTCTATTTGTCACACCTCAAGGACACACCATTCCAAGATCCTATAGGTTAATGTTTCCATGTAAAAACAATATAGCTAAGTATGAAGCATTTATTATCGACATCAAAGTAGCTATTGAATGGAAAATCATAGAAATACAAGTGTATGGGGACTCACAGCTTGTCATTTATCAAGTAAATGACGAGTATCAACCAAGGATGAGAACCTCATGCCTTACAAGCAAATGATAGATGATCTTAAAAATAACTTCATGGATATCAAGTTCAAGCAAATTTCAAGGGCAAAAAATAAAGCTACAGATGCCATGGCAACAATTGCCTCCTTTTGCAATTATCAGAAAAGAAAGGTAGATATGAGTTTATGGTTGAACAAGTATCTAATCCTGCATACGATAATCCCGATTCACAGACCATATGCCACATAAACAACACTCAACCCTCACAATATGGAGAGATCTATACTTACCTCAAAGATAACATTCTTCCTCTTGATCTCTCTAGAAATGATAAGCGTAACTTTATCCGTCAATCGACGACATACATTAATCACTGACATCCTTTATCGTCAAGGTCTAGATGGTACTCTTCTCAGGTGTCTGGAGGATCATGAATTTGAAACATCCTTACGAGAGGTCCATGAAGGTATTTGTGGGACTCATTCAAGTGGGCTAATCCTAGCTAAGAAATTCCTCCATTTAGGGTATTACAAGCCGAACATGGAGAGGGAGGCATATCAATATGTTAAAAAGTGTCAAAAATGTCAGATTCATGGTAATCTAATTCATGCGCCGACACAAGAGTTACAGCCTTTCACATCCACATGGCCCTTTTGTCAATGGGGACTGGACCTGGTAGGGAAAATAAATCCTTCTTCATCTAATGGGCACAAGTTCATCATCACAACAACAAAGTATTTCACAAAATGGATGGAAGTAGTTCCTTTGACAACTGTCACTGGAAAACAAATTTCATCTTTCATACTCAACTACCTCATCTGTCGGTATGGGATACCTCAATCCATTATCACAGACAATGGTAGGCCTTTTAAAAATCAGGACGTCTAGGAATTATGTGAACAATTCCATATTCAACATCATTTTTCAACACCGTACTATCCACAGGGAAATGGCCAAGCAGAAGCTTCAAATAAGAAAATCCTAAAAATACTAAAGAAGATAGTAAACGATGTTGGACATGCTTGGAATTTTCAGTTAAATCCTGCACTATGGGCCTACAAAACCAACATCAAAACACCAACAGGAGCTACACCATACGCCTTGGTGTATGGATCAGAGGCCATTCTACCAATTGAAGTAGAAATACCATCACTCTGTGTCTCACTAAAAGGTATCATTACAAATGAAGATTATAGAGTTTCAAGGTTACAAGAACTGGAATTATTGGATGAATGCCATCAGCAAGTAGTTAATAATTTGAAGGCCCACCAACAAAGAATATCAATGAGTTACAATCATAGGGTAAAACCTAGAGTCTTTCAAATTGGAGAATTGGTCCTAAAGGAAAACCCTAGGAATCAACAGGATAGAGAAAAGAAAGGGAAGTTTGAACTTAACAGGTTAGGTCCCTTTGTAATCATATCAGTGTATGGATTAGGAGCATATCAATTGTCTACACTAGAAGGGGATCTGTTTGATAAACCTATCAATAGTATCCATCTCAGAAAGTTCTATGCCTGAATCACTTAGTGCATGAATTAGTTTTTGAAAATGGTTACCTTGATGAAAACCTAGAAAAGAGGCATCCTGGTGACAGAAAAAAAAAGAAAAAAAAGAAAAAAATACAAAAAGAATGAAAAGGTGCAATAAAAACATATGGTGAAAACCTGGTAATAGGAACTATTTGTGATTCAAATCAGCTCTCCCATTTATTTTGGACACATGTAATGGTCGTTATTTCCACCATCATTTTACATCCATTATCATATCACATCACGTGGTCCTGTCTCACCCTAGCTTGGGGGAAACATCTGAAAATCATTGGGGGCAACATAAACATGGAGCTTAATCAAATGGACAAACAACAGTTAGACATAAACAATGATCAAAACACAACCCAACATGGAACATCAATCACCATTAGAAGCAAATCAAACATCCAGTTCACATCAAAAAATCCAAAAACATGTCAAAAAGTCAGTATCAGGGAAAGAAGTCAAAAATATGAGTCTGTGTCAATCAAACTATGTGGTCTCTACATGTATAACGTAGGCAAGGCTAATCTTTCATCAGCCCCCGATGCCCCTAGGATAAGTCTTTAGGTTAGTTTGATCCAAAATCTCGAAAACACAAAAAAATCACAAAATCAGGATGGATGATCTAATATGAATAATGATTGAAATACTTTAAGCAAAATTTGGATAAGTTGTACTTTGATCATTGTTATCATTAATTTGGAGCAACTCAATGATGTATTGAACTAGAGAAGCCAGGAAGAAGAAACGGTATTTTCTTTGTCTACTGTCTGTGAATTAATCATAATTACTGTGTGAATCATCACGAGAAATGCTCTACAAAGTATCATGGATGACATTCCAATTCACATAGGAAAGTTGTTAATTCTTGTTTGTTTACACAAGAAATGTTTAGGTCATCTCGGTTTAATTATACCTCGATGCTTGTGTTTATTTGCAATATCAAAAATCATGAAAGTAGTACTCAAGTCATCACCAGTTTACATTATACCTTTGATGCTTGTACTCACTTCCAACATTTTAAAAATCTCAATGATGATACAAAGCACAAAAGTACTGTTAAAATGCCTATTTTTACATGTAGATTTGCATGGTAAAAGTAGATTGCATCCATAATAGTTTTACATCTGCAGAGTATTTGTTATAAAATTGGTAAATCATTCATTAAACAATTATCTTTTATCATAATAGACTGAGTATACTTGACATTAACAAAAAAATCCTCATGATCATATAGTTGCATCATCATATTCATTTACATACATTAAAAGCATTTACATCATCATTTCATCATTCATACATTTCAGTCAAATCATTTTACATTCTTATCATATCATAACAAAAATCTCAACAAACATATATCTATATCATTCCAGTTTAACAAACATACATCATTATCATAACTCATTAAATCCATCCATTTATTATATCACATATCCATATATAATCCATCCATTTGATCATAAAGTCCATCAAATTTATTGCATCATATATCATTCAAAATTTTCATCAATTTTATTACATCATATATTTGCATCACATATAGTATATCATTTAAACACATCATATCCATATATCATGAATCCACATACATCATATATCCATAAAACATGCATCCATACATTATCATTATGTGCATCATAGGTAGAACAACATCATATCAAAGCATACCATCATAATAATAAAACCATCACATAGAATATAAAACATCGAAGAAAATGCATCCATCAGAAAATCATATAGAACACATAATAGACCGAAGAATCCACTACGTCTCATATATAACAAAATCACAATGTCAAGTATACAATGATGTCTGAAATGAAGAGAGATATAACATAAAAAATGGATGTATATCAAAATAATCAAAGTGAACATCACATCTCAAATGTAACACAGACAACAAATCAGGTGTTGTTGGCTCCAGATAGTGTAGGCATAGTAGGATCAGGACCCCTACCACCAGAGGAACCGGGATCCCTGGGATCTCTAGGTAGAGGCTGTGTAACACCTGCACTGACAGTCTTGGATCGTGACCTAGCAGAATGAGACCTCGCATAGCTAACTCTCTGCTTAGAAGGAACTGCATCATAATATCTCTCTTTATAAAATTCAATCTCCTTGCCAATACAGGCAACCTCTTGCATGTAATCTTCTAGGGAGGTACCATCTGCTAGTCTCTGTAATCTATCGACAGTAGCTTGAGCAACCTCTACTGCAAACCTGGCTGCATCCCTCTCAACTGTCAAAGAGGTAATATGAGCCTGGGCTGCCCTAGCTGTTTGTCTAGCCACATCCCTCTCAATTGTCAATGCTACAATCTAGGACTGAGCTGTGACTAAATGAGCCTGAACTGATGATAGAGTCTTTGCAAGCAACTCGGCCTATGCCTACATCTGAGCCTGGGTCTGGTCTAGTAAACCCTGAGCTTGAATAAGCTGCTCCTAAGCAATCTCTAACTAAACCTGAAGATCCATTATCTGCAGCCACTCTGAAACACCTCCCACAGCCTACCTCTTGCGAGGCATAGTCTCATCACACAAATCTAAAATAGGGCCCAACCCACCTGCAACCTCTCCATTATCAAATCTATCATCCTTGCTGCTCTCATCTCCACTACTCTCACCTCCGCACTGAAATACCTCCCACAGCCTACCTCTTGCGAGGCATAGTCTCATCATGCAAATCTAAAACAAGGCCCAACCCACCTACAACCTCTCCACTATCAAATCTATCATCCTTGCTGCTCTCATCTCCGCTGCTCTCATCTCCACTGCTCTCATCTCCGCTATTCTCAACACCAACATCCTCGTCTACCCCAACATCCTCTGCCTCAACCCCTCCAAAATCCTCTCTTCTCCATCTCCGACCATGCGCAATGGGAATGTCCTCCTCTACAGGTAATGGGGTAGGCTCATATGGAATGGTAAGGCATGGAAACAGATGCAAAGCGAAAAAATCAGCATAATCCGCCGTAACTGGAGGCTTGACAATACCTGGCCGAATGTCCCACTCCAATGGTTGTAAAGCCTGATACTCCTGAATTGCAGCAACATACAACAAACAAGGGCCCCAATATGTAGTATCTAATTGATGATGAGCATAATGAGCAACACCCTAGGGAATACCCTGTACCATCCCATACTGTCTATAAACCCGTCTGATCAAGAATCTCTTTAATACCCGATGAGCACGGCCAATCAGGATCATCAACTAACAAAGAAATGGTAGCTGAATATCATCATCATCCCAATGATCACAATCTAGGTAGGGACACCATGTCACAGACTCTATGTCATCAATAACTATCCTCCAATACTCTAACTTACCTAGTCTAGATTGAGTAAGCCGACCAACATATCTGAACACATAAGGTCTCATGGGTGGCCTTTGTCTAACTGGAACTGGACGTGTGATAGCTATGTGCTCCCACGCCCATACCTGAAGCAAAGTAATGCCAACCAATAAACTCCAATCACTGAGATACACTACTGTATATAAATCATGATATACATGGGAAAGCATACACATGCCCCAAGAAAATCTGGTGCCATGAACAACCATACTCTCCAAAACTCGGCCCCAACCAACCGAGAATCCCTTAGACCTACGATCAGGACTAAGGAATCCTCTGATGAAACCAACAAGTACTGTAGGAAAAGTGGCGTATGCATCAACCATCTCACACCATGGAATCCACTCTCCAACAATATGATCATCCTAACACACTCTACGAAGGGCATTAGTCCCACCCTACTCTGTCGAATCATATATGTCAACATCAACAATCAGAAGTTGCAGAATCTGCCAGACATCCTCTGGGGTGACTGTTATCTCACCAGTAGGAAGGTGAAAGGTGTTGTGCTCTCTATGCCACCTCTCGGCTAGCGTTGCCAACAAACCCTGATTAATCCTAATCTCGGGCATATATAGAAGAGGGGACAATCCACAATGAGTGATAATAGCCATCTTAGGCTGTGCCAACCGTGGTATAAGATCAAATGTCCAAGGAAAACACTCTCGAACCTGGAGGTTCCCCAATCGCTCCTATTATCATAACAAGATCAAAGTCAATAAATTCATGTCAATCATCAAATAACATCAAAATACCATATCAAATCAAATCAGCTCTTGGTGAGAATTTTGATCAAATCTCATGAGCAAACATCATTGAACCTCGCCTATCATGAGGTCAATCATTAATGCATCAAATCAACCTCACCTATCATGAGGTCAATCATCAATGCATCAAATCAACCTCGCTTATCATGAGGTATGTCAATCATAATTATTCCTCAATTATCATGAGGATAGTTATCATCAAAACAAATATCAGACCTCGCCTATCATGAGGTCAAAAAATCATGTATTTGATTAGACAAATCATTCATATCAAACCAACAACCGATACAATCAGAAATCGACAACATCAAGAACAAATTGACAAAAATCACAACACTTTGATTTAAATGCGCTAAAACAATGACATGGGCCACTTCATCAGATAAAAGCGCTATTACAGATAGACAAAGCACCATTTTATCAAAAGTGCCATTCTATTCAGTCAAAGCGCTAAAATAGGAAGTCTAAGCACTACAAAATCTAACCAAAGCGCTAAAGTTCTGAAAGCGCTAATGTATCTTATAGAAGCACTACAATGGCTATCCTAAGCATTAAAATTTGCAAAGCGCTAATCTAACCTATCAACATGCTAAAACAGACTCCTAAGCACTAAAATTATAGAAGCACTACAACAAAACCTAAAAGCGCTACAACGGAATTGGAAAGCGCTACAACAGATTTTAAAAGCGCTAAAAGGAGTTCAAATTCAAAAATTTGAAAAATACACAAAAAACGAGGAAAATGCATGAAAATCAAGGAAAAAAATAGACATATCGGAGGTCCGAATGCGACCAGTTGTTGATGTCGTCGAACACGCTCAAAACGGTGCGTGTGATATGGAATCAACATCTTGCTCCAAGTAGCACAAGAATCTCTCTCACCAAATTTTTAAAAGTCACAACATACAAATGATTTTGAAAAGGACCTTTTTAACATTTTATAGGTTATTTAAAAAGGGATTTTTTAGATTAATTTAATTTTTAAAAAGGGGAGATTAATTGAAATTCATCAAGGGCCACTTTCTTCATCAATTATCGAGAGATAAATTATTTTATCATCAAATTTTTATCGAATCTGCATCCAATCATCAAAAAATCATAAAAAATTCAAAAAATTCAAAAAAAATAAAAATTTCATTAATTTATCTCCCAAGGGGGCATATATCTATCATCAGCTAAAATAAATGTCTGGGGCAAGTCAGGGGCACACTGAAATTTTTTCGTTGATACTAGTAGCAACATCACAAAATTTTCTTTGAAGCAATGTGTAAACACATCACTTCAAAGAGGGGAAAAATGTATACACCTAAAAATGGTTTGGAGAAATTTGATTAATTAAATACATCTTATTTAATTAATTAATCCTTAAAATCTTCCACTATTAAATAAATAGGAAATATTTATTTAAATAGTTCATCATAATTCTTCAATCTTGATTCAATTATTTTCATCTTATTCAAATTCATCTACTATTAAATAAATTAAATACTTATTTAAATAGTTCACATTCTAAATTCTCCAATTTCTTCAGTTTTAATTAAATAAACAACTTTATAGTTGGCATTATTTAATTATGACATCATATTCAATCTTAATTAAATAAATAAAGCTTTATACTTTATTGTTTATTCATCATACTTCTTCTATTTTAATTTAATAAACAAACTTCTATAGTTTATTAAATTATTTATCTTTCCTTTTGCTAATTTAAATAAACCAAAAATATTTAAATAAAAGCATAAATCAAATCCCTCTATTCACCCACCAATAAAATTAGATTTTTTATTAATCTAATTCATACAATTGGCATTCGCGGAAAAAGCCTCGGGGACAAACGTGTAGGCAATCCTCTCAATCTTCTTCCTCAAATCTTTCCTCTCATCTTTCCTGGTGTTTTCATGGGGAGGAACAATCCCCATGATCAACTCCACCTTCTCATCTCTTACCATTCAAATATCTATATTTAATCTCAGCCTCTGTTGTGTTACCCCTGTGCAAAATTGTTGCCGAAAATCTATATATACAGCCTTCTGAAGCATGAAAATGATCTGAGAAATCCCAATTTATGCAAACTACTCTGCAGGAATACAACCAAGCAACCAAGCAATCATAAGCATTAGCATTAGCATTTTAGTATCATCATAGCATCATGGCATCAATAGATTTCATATTACGACAACATCATTAGTTTTTACTGTAGCTTCCCTTTATCAGTTTTCATCAAAATAGTTTACAGTAACTTCATATCACTTAGAAATCATTCTTAATCATCACATCATTGCATTTAGCATCCATTCCATTCTCTAAATAGGCATTTTAAACAATTACGGTGCTTACAAATCTGAGATCTTTTGTAACTTGATAAATCTTTGGAGATAGGAGACAATGAGACGTCTTTAGGCTTTTCAGTGTTTTAAATTAGTTTAATTCATGTTAATCTTGATCTAATGTATTATTAAGAAGTGTTTTAGTTCTTTTACTTTTTACTTTTCCACACTTACAGTTATTAGTGATTTGAAATTATTTTACTATTTATTTAATTTGGGAAAATAAGAAATAATTAATTGCTTGGAAAATTAAATTGAATTATTCATTATCCTTAGAAATGAGAAATGTCTTAAAAGCATTTTAAATTTATTTTTGAAGTGTTATTTTGTGAAAATAAAAAGAGAAAAAGAAAAAGAAATTAGAAAATTAGAATAGGCATAAAAAAAGAATTACATTCCATTTGTTTGGAAGAATAAGGAGATGCCATTGATGAACTTGTTGGCAACATGAGCATGTGGAATTAGCAAAAGGTATACAGTTATGCATTGCGGTGTTGTCATTGATGTCAACATTGTATCCTGATACAAAGACTATGGTGCAAATCAATTTGGGTGTCTTGAGTATGCTTGAAGATGATTATGTAAGATGATTTTGCAAGAAGGTTTGATCCGATGAAGGAAATAATTATGAAAATTTACTAAGTGTCAATTCAAATGATTTTGTGTACAAGGGATCTAGTATTTGGGTTCACACTGGTCCACTAATGAAGGCTCTACACTTCTAACATAATTTTGTTGGTTGTTAGAAGATCCTAATTTTAGAGTTTCATCTTATTTTGGTTTTTGGTTTTAAAGTTATGAGTAACAAAAGTTTGGCTTGGTAGTATTAGACATTTCAAGTTCAATGCATATGTGTTGATGAGTCTGCACTTCTCTGTAGATTGGAATTTTTCTTTGTGGAGTTGTGAAGGTGTTGATAGGTGTCATATGAGTGTATATTCTAGTTGGCATAGATTTTAGAGGCCCACACATTCAAATGTGGATGTATAGTTGATGAATTTTGCTATTAGATCATTACCAGTGCCAACCTAATGAGTTGGGTGTATTGTGAAGATTGAATATGTCTTGATCTATTAGTTGGGTGCTATTTTAGGTCCATGCCAACCTATTTCAAATTTTTGTAATATTTGAATCTTGGCATGACGCGTGTGTGGATAGATCTTGAGCTGACAAGCTACATTTTGTATATTACATCTAATTAGGTTGACCTAATTGATGTTATAGGTGAAGCAGATATATAAGTTAGATCATTTTTGGTATTTTGATGATGATAATATGTGATAAGAGTTAGTGGATGAAAATTGTGCAAATATAGAGCGAATGCAGAGCAGAGTAGAGTGTTAATTCAGATCAGTATGAAGATTTTTGAGTCTATATTCTAAGCTTCATTGGAACTGTAATTCATGCATGAGTTAGATGCAATTGTAACGGTTCAAATATGGTTGTGAGCCACAATCTCTTCTATCTCTTTTATTTCTTAGTGGGAAGTGAGTCTACTTGGATAGTGAGTCCACCTATAGTGAGAACTTTTGTAATATACTATGACCGGTTATAATATATTGTGAACTAATCCTCATCGCGATTTTTCCCATTTTGAGTTTTCCACGTAAAAATCTTGGTGTCCATGTGTTATGTGATGTTGTTGGATGTTTTCATACTTTCCTTCAATACTACAATTGAATATGTTATGAGTTGAATGATTTAATGTTTAATTGGTTCAAAGGAATACTGATTCACCCCCCTCTTAGTATTCTGGGTGTTCAACAATTGGTATTAGAGCTTGGTTCCTTGGAAGGAGCTTAAATGCTTGGGGAATATCTTGGAAGTTGAACACATGGCTATTAGAAGATTACCTACTTCTTTGAAAGAGATTCCTTCTCTTTGATCTATAGAAGAAGATTTCATATTTGACATAAATGGAGAACTCAAAGTTTCTCTTAAAGATTCGAAAGAAAATATCGAAGAAGCAGATGAATGCATTAGAAAACTAAGAGAACAAATCAAAAAATTCAAAGAAAGGCATAAGGAGGTCAATGAACATTTGAAGCAAGCAAATGAAACAATCACTGGACTAAAGGTGCAAGTTGAAGAAAGAAAAAGAGTTGAAGAATGCTTGAATGCAATGGTGAAAGAAAATTTGAAGAATGTACAAAGCTTGAATAAGAAGTGGTCAATTTGAAATCAGATCTGGAAAAAGAAAGAAGTCATGAAGACAAATTCAAGATGAGTTCCACAAAGCTTGATGAAATGATTGAAAATCAGAAAGACTCCAAAGATAAAGAAGGATTAGGATTTGAGATAGGAGAAAGCTCAAAAACAATTACAAGCCAACCTGAAAAGAAGACTGAAGAAAGAAGAGAAATGGCAAGAAAATTTGAGATCAAAGGAATGAAGCTAGAAGACCACTGGTAAGACAACCAAATGCACAAAGGTACCCATATTTTAATTTTTTTTTATTCTTGTAATAAATTTGGACATAAGGCTATGGAATGTAGAAGCATAATGAATCAAAATGTTCCATCTTTTCTTGATCAATATTTTACATGTAAGAGATTTGGTCATAGAGCTAGTGAATGTAGAAGTAAAAATGATGAATAGTTATAACAATGGTATAATGGTTCAATCCTTCAATGACTACTGTTATACATGCAACATGGATATGGGCATAAAGCTAATCAATGCAAATCTAGAATGAGTGGAAGCAAGCTAGTTCAAAAGAATGTTATATGCTGCAATTGTGGTAGGTCAAGACACATTTCTAAGTTTTATAGAAGCATGAATATGAAGAAGGATAATTCGATAAAGAAGAATGATCCAATACAAAAGAGACAAAGAAGGACATGGACAAGATTTGGAGAAAGAAGGAAGAGATAGAGGTTAAGGATGAACCTATACCAACATCCAGTGTAGATCTTCCTCTAGAAACTAAGTTGAGAGCTTTGGATCAAGGAGAGATTTAATGAAAATATTTCATCCCCCGCCAAAGAAAATGGTGTTGATGCTTCAACACGAGGATATGTGGTGTAGGTCAATATGTTTGATCTATTAGAGAAAATTTCAATAGATATCATCATGCGAAAGATTGTGGAGCATTCAAAGTTGACTGTGTAGATAGTTAGGGTTTTTACCAACTTTTCAATTTGAGTATTCAAAGAAAAATTAGGTCACGAAAAAAGGTTTATAAGTGATTACACTTAACGAAAATTCATTTGCAAACAAGCTTTCAAGCGAAGGAGAGTAGACAAAGAGCACAACAATATAGTTGAAGTGATTGAATTCTTGTATGTGTAAACCCTAGTTAAAAAAGAAGTATGAGTAGTTGATGTTTTCGTTGATGTTAACAAGTTTATGTTTGTGTTGTCATTGATGAATGGTGATGGTTAAGAAGTTGTGGTGATGCTTTGATTAGTTTCATTATGTTGTCATTAGTAAACTTTCCACTGATGTCAATCTCTAGTGTTGCTTTGATAAGCTTTATTTACGGATATTGTTGGTTTGGTGATGATGAGGAAGTGTTCAAGTTGATGAGAGTATGTCTTTGGTGCTTGGTTTCCAAGGGATTTTGAGAAAATTTGAATAAAAGAGGAAACAATGTGTTGCAGAGGTGTTTTGGTTTTTTCTCTGCATTTATTCTATGTTGAAGATCTACTTGTGTGGTTCAGATATGTTGATCATAGGTGTTCATAGGTGTTATATCTATAATATCTTGGTCTGAATAATTATGCAGAAGAAGTTGTGTTCACCAGTGTGTGAAATGTGTTGTAGTGCTCTCTGGGAGAAATGATTTTGCTCTGCATTTATCCGTAGTTTGGTT
>VDFB02000009.1:22650349-22937988 GCA_007258455.2 Sequoia sempervirens | reverse complement strand
CCTAATACCCTCAAAACCATCAACCCTATAGGTCCTCCACCTATACCCTCAACCCCTATCGCTTTCTCTCTATCTATACATCTCACCTCTCCCTCCCTCCCTCTCTCCTACCCTCTCTAATTGTCTCTATCTACCCTCTCCCTCTTTCTATGTTACTCTCATTCAATTAATCCCTACCACCCTCTATCATTCCCTCTATCTATCTCTATCTATCTCCCTCCCACTCTCGCTCTCTCTCATGTGTCTCTCCCTCCACCCCTCTCTCTCTCAAGTCTCTCCCTCTAGCAACCTACTAGGTAACTCTCTCTCTCTCTCTATCCTCCACCTACTAGATAAGTCCCTCTCACTTCACCCCTCTTTCTCTCCTCTATTGGGTCCTCCTCCCACAACCTCTCCCTCTCTGTGTCTCTCCCACTCCCTCCTCTCTCTCCCTCTATCCTCTTACCAGTCCCTCTCACTGCCTATCTCTCAAGTCTCTCCCTCTCACCCCCCCTCACACTCTTAGAGTCTATCCCTTTAACCTACCTACATAACTCTCTCTTTCTCTTTGTCTCTCTCTCTCTCCCCCCTCTCTCTCTCCCTCTCTCCCACCCCCTCTCTCTCACTCCCTTTATCCTCCCACCCTACCCTAGCTAAGTCCTCACTTAGCCCCTTCTCTCCTCCCTCTCTCTTAAAACTCACTTTATCAGCTGTCCCTCTCACCCCCCCTCCACACCTCAAGTCTCTCCTTTGGAACCCTACCCTACATAACTCTCTTTCTCAGTCTCTCTCCTCTCCCCTCTCTCCTCAGACCTCTCTCTCCCCCCCCCCTCTCTCTCTCTCACTCCCTTTATCCCTCCCACCCTACCTAGCTAAGTCCCTCTCACTCCAACCCCTTCTCTCTCATTCCCTCTCTCTTAAACTCTCACTTCCACCCTCTCTCTCTCTCTTAAAATTCTCCCTCCCTCTAAAGACATACATAAATACATACATACAAGCATATGTACATATAATCCTACATACATACAAGCATACATGTACATGCACGTATATACAATCTTACATACAAGTAGGCATACATAAAATATACATGCATTGATACATATAGACATACATACATACATACATACGTGACATAAAAGCATACATGTGCATACAAACATATAAACATACATTCAATATGCATTTAACATAAAGCGGGACATAATGCAAGCGCGTTATACCACACTCGCGTTATGTCTTGCTAGACATGCTCCCCACAAATGAAAAAAAACCATGTCAAAACTGGCATATAACGTGAGCTTGTTATAATGCGCTCACGTTATATCTTGCTTTGGGAATCCCTAAGCCTTGGGATCGGTATTTGCCTTGGAATACCAACCCAAAGGCTTGGAGGGCATTCCCAACTACCAGAGATGTGTTTTTGCAATTTCTACAATATTTCACATATTTGGGTTCATGCTCACCATCAGGATTGCATGTGGTTCAATATCAAACAAATCGAACATTTGGGTAATGTTAGGTTTTGTCTTAGCTATCCAACGATATAATTTTTTTCACTTTCTGACAATGTTAAGTCGTTCATCCATAATTTCTTTTGTTTGTATGTCTCTTTTTTGGAAAAAAGCAGTGTTTGGTGTTTTTTCGTTATAAATTAACCGTTCATCAAAATTTCAAATAAATTACATTTTTAGAAATTAGACTTCATTCTACAAATTTATAAAAAAATTAAAAAAATCAATTAGTTTCCAAAATTTGTAGGGGTAGCATAGCCAAAATTCTATTTTTTAGGAAGTGTCCACTTCAAAAATTAGTAAAAAATAAAATATGTATTAAAAAATTATCAGAAAATCGTGCATCAACTACATACTATTAGCTAACTTCTAACGATAGCGATTTTAAAAATACTAAAAAAAAATTCACCATACGAGGATCGTACAAGAGTTGCTATGTTATGTTTTTCTAACAAAAACAACACCAATTTGTGTACATCCCTCATTTGAACCCCTTAATCTCAACCATTTTCAAAATAAAATTAGTAGTTTAGAAAGTAGACTCGGAGCACTTGAATCCCTCTTTTTGTTCCATCTCAAAATTTTGAGTGTAAGTATCCTCAATTTCACGTCCAAGGTCGGTATTTCCTGATTTTAGAAAAAAAGTGGCCACTTAAGCCCCCTTTTTGGGAACCATCTTGGTGCACTTACCCTTATAGAGGAATTATTTGAAGAAATAAGCTCAACATCTATCCCTAGAGGATTCGATGTGAGAGGAACTTCATCATTCACTAATGCATCTTCTCTAGAAGAGAGTGCTTTGGAATAGAGAAGAGATTCATCATTCACTAATAAATCATCTTTAGAAGAGAGTGCATTGGAATGAAGAAAAGGTAGAGTAACATTAAGAAAAGTATCAATGATTTCATCCTATTGCGCCAAAATATCCTTAGAAGGAATTTCAAGAGGGATACACAAAGAACAATAAGAAAAGAGAAAAGAACTCGCTTTCACACGCTTGTAAGAGGACTTCTTGAAGTTTCTTAACGAAGCTAGAAAGAGATAGAAGGAAGGAAGATAGAAAGTACATTTTTAAATAGAGATATAGAAAAATTGACTGAAAGCCGATGTATATCACTATTGACAGCATGGAATGGGGTTCGAGGCAACGCACCAAAAAAAATATTTTTGAAGGATAAATCTTTGATTTGTCCTTTTTTAAAAATTTATATAATGGGAATTCATGTCGGGTTCACCAAAATGTAGAGAAGGGGGAGTCGCTACTCATGAGTCTCTTTATTCTCAAGAGAATCCCAAGGGGCGAACTGCCCTAAACTACCTCAAGAAATAATGCGAGAGTTTCAAAATCAAAATGAGTAGATCACAATGGTTTTCTAGACAAACTGACAATTTTTCGGTCTAGGATGACAACGTGAAATACATATGACAACGAGGTGTGTTGTAGTTCCAAAGGCGCAATAGTATCTTGTATAAACAAAAACTGAGAGTATAAAAAAAAACAAAGCAACTACTACTATTATGGTTACTAAGAACTTCTAGAATGCAAGAAAGTAGTAGAGAATAACAGAGTGAAATGAAGTTTAAACTATATAGAATGTAAATGATGTAGTGAGGGAAGGAGATTACTTACAACAACCAAGTAATGAAGCCTCCAATGAGTAGATATCTTCAATAACTGCACACATAAGATTGAGGGGAAAATGTTGCGGTTGTATAGGCGTTTGCCTCAGTCAAACCCCCATTTTGGTGTTCCCACCTCCACAGAAAGCCAAATAGATAGAGAAAGTGAACAAAGTAAGCAAATATGAAGTGATAAAAGCACTCCCCGCTCAAGGAGGAGAACCCGTATCACGAGATAGAGATACAATTGATAGGGGATGTGTGAACTCCCAAGATGCTTGCAAGCACAAGATAAGGGGGTATTACTTGCAAGGATTAAGCAAGACAAAGAGAGAAAGAGGCAACTGTGAGAGGCAAGAGAATTGCCAAGAAAGCTTGAAAGTGTTGTTGTAGCAAGTTGTAAAGAGTTGTGCAAGAAAGATAGCAAGAGAAAAGAGAAGAGGAAAAGGCTAGAGCGAAAGCTAGAGAGATCCGGAAGACCAAATGGATTGAAAAGATAGATTTTAAAGAGAGAATAGGAGGGAAAAGAAGCTTCCCAAGCGGATACAAGGCGTCCCAAGCCGTTACCATCGACAAAAGGGTTTGACAAGTGGAAAACATGCTCAAAAATGGTCATTTGAATGTCAAAATGTCATAGGATGCTAGCACGATGCACTAGTGTCTAGCCACATCACACTACAAAATGACAAGAATGAGAAAAGCACAAGGTTTAAGGTAAAGCTGACACATGAGGGTAGCTACTGAAAAGGGGTCTTGAGCATCCTGAGAAGGAAAAAGGCTAGTGCAAAGGCTAAAATTATCCTACACAAGTGCTAATGGAGTGGACACTAAATTGGATACAAGAATGTATGTGAAATTGCAAGGGGTACAATTTTATGATATTACACCAATCCATCAAACTTCCCTCTTGTGCACCATCCCAAATCTACCTCAAGCTATTAAGCTTTCTTCCAAGGAACCTTGCTCTAATACCAATTATTTAATGCATAAGACAAATGAGAGGGGGGTGGATGAGTTATACATTAAAACATCAAAAACCCTCATAAACATTCAGATCCATATCAACTTAATTAACCCTTAATCTATTAGAATGATTTATCATGAAAGCAAATAAAAAAACAAAAACACATCAACACCATACACAATAGAACACCAGATTTATGTGGAAAACCCAAGAAGGGAAAAACCATGGTGAAGATTAGCTCACAATATAAATTAATTGCAACACTGAATACAAAGGGATCACTACTAGAGGGCTCACTACCCAAAAGTAAGAAGGGCTCACTGCAAGATTACATAAAATAAGAAAGAAGAATGTTACAGTGAGAAATCCATCTCAATGCAACAAAAAAGTCCACCACAACATCACTAACACATTCACAAACTTTCTTAATATTGTAGACATCCTTTGCTCACTATTTCCAGTGGTCTAACTCATTAAATCTCACATTGATCTTCATAAATTCACACTTCACAACTTTGCAATTTGCATCACACACACTCTACATAGTCCTCCATTAACACAACAATTATTTATACCTTCTTCAACCTTGAAAACATTCTCCAAGGTCAATTATGCACCTCAACCGTACAAATTCAAATTAGGTCAGGACTAAGCATTCCTATGGTGGAAAGGAATGAAAGCAGACCATGCCACATCTTAACTTGGACCCAAATCATACATATACACCACACCATTCTTCCACAATCACTAAAGAAAATCCTTAATTAGTGTATACACCCAAGGTCGACTCAACCTGTGTAAACACCACTAACATTTAAGTACATGCTTCCTCAAATCCAAATATGACTCATGGACCACACACAACACTTGAACATAATTTAGAATATTCCACCTTGAAATCCAAAAAATTCCTTCACAACAACTTTCACCTGAAGAATGTACATACCCAATATACTCAGACAACCTTTCATACACCACAACTCAAGAAATCAACTTGCGTAGCACCAAACCATGAACAACTTCAACATACAGTAAATATGAATCCTATTAGCACACTTCTAGAAATACAAGACTAGAAACCAAACTACAGATAAATGCAGAGCAAAATCATTTCTCCCAGATAGCACTACATCACATTTCACACATTGGTGAACACAACTTCTTCTACATAATGATTCATACTAAGAAATTCTAGATATAACACCTCTAAACACATCTGATCAACATATCCAAGCCACACAAGTAGATCTTCAACATAGAAGAAATGAAGAGAAAAAACCAAAACACCACTCTATACACCAAAACACCTCTGCAACACATTATTTCCTCTTTTATTCAAATTTTCTCAAAATCCCTTGGAAACCAAGCACCAGAGACATACTCTCATCAACTTCAACACTTCCCCATCATCACCAAACCAACAATATTCATAAATAAAGCTTATCAAAGCAACACTAGAGGTTGACATCAGTGGAAAGTTTACTAATGAAAACATAATGAAACTAATCAAAGCATCATCACAACTTCTCAACCATCACCATTCATCAATGACAACACAAACATAAACTTGTTGACATCAACGACAACATCGACTACTCATACTTCTTTTCTGACTAGGGTTTGCACATACAAGAATTCAATCACTTCAACTGTATTGTTGTGCTCTTTGTCTACTCTCCTTCACTTGAAAGCTTGTTTGCAAATGAATTTTCGTTAAGTGTAATCACTTATAAACCTTTTTTCGTGACCTAATTTTGCTTTGAATACTCAAACTGAAAAGCTGGTAAAAACCCTAATTGTCTACACAGTCAACTTCGAATGCTCCACAATCTTTCGCATAATGATATCTATTGAAATTTTCTCTAATAGATCAAACATATTGACCTACACCACATATCCTCATGTTGAAGCATCAACACCATTTTCTTTGGTGGGGGATGAAATATTTTCATTAAATCTCTCCTTGATCCAAAGCTCTCAACTTAGTTTCTAGAGGAAAGATCTACACTAGATGTTGGTATAGGTTCATCCTTAACCTCTATCTCTTCCTTCTTTCTCCAAATCTTGTCCATATCCTTCTTTGTCTCTTTCGTATCAATCTTTTGTATTGGATCATTCTTCTTTATCAAATTATCCTTCTTCATATTCATGCTTCTATAAAACTTAGAAATGTGTCCTGACCTACTACAATTGTAGCATATAACATTCTTTTGAATTGGCTTGCTTCCACTCATTCTACATTTGCATTGATTATCTTTATTCCCAAATCCATGTTGCATGTATAACAGTAGTCATTGAAGGATTGAACCATTATACCATTGTTATAACTATTCATCATTTTGACTTCTACATTCACTAGCTCTATGACCAAATCTCTTACATGTAAAATATTGATCGAGAAAAGATGGAACATTCTTGATTCATTATGCTTCTGCATTCCATAGCCTTATGTCCAAACTTATTACAAGAATAAAAAAAATTAAAAGATGGGTACCTTTGTGCATTTGGTTGTCTTACCAGTGGTCTTCTAGCTTCATTCCTTTGATCTCAAATTTTATTTCCACTTCTCTTCTTTTCTTCAGTCTTCTTTTCAAGTTGGCTTGTAATTGTCTTTGAGCTTTCTCCTATCTCAAATCCTAATCCTTCTTTATCTTTGGAGTCTTTCTGATTTTCAATCATTTCATCGAGATTTGTGGAACTCATCTTGATTTTTTCTTCATGACTTCTTTCTTTTTCCAAATCGGATTTCAGATTGACCACTTCTTGTTCAAGCTTTGTACATTCTTCATATTTGCTTTCACCATTGCATTCAAGCATTCTTCAACTCTTTTTCTTTCTTCAACTTGCACCTTTAGTCCAATGATTGTTTCATTTGCTTTCTTCAACTGTTCACTGACCTCCTTATTCCTTTCTCTAAATTTTTTGATTTGTTCTCTCAGTTTTCTAATGCATTCATCTACTTTGATATTTTCTTTCAGATCTTTATGAGAAACTTTGAGTTCTCCATTTATGTCAAATATGTAATCTTCTTCTGTAGATCCAAGAGTAGGAATCTCTTTCAAATAAGTAGGTAATCTTCTAATAGCTATGTGTTCAACTTCCAAGATCTTCCCCAAGCATTTAAGCTCCTTCCAAGGAACCAAGCTCTGATACCAATTGTTGAACACCCAGAATACTAAGAGGGGGGTGAATCAGTATTCCTTTGAACCAATTAAACATTAAATAATTCAACTCATAACATATTCAATTGTAGTATTGAAGGAAAGTATGAAAACATCCAACAACATCACATAACACATTGACACCAAGATTTTTACGTGGAAAACTCAAAATGGGAAAATCGCGATGAGGATTAGCTCACAATATATTATAACCGGTCATAGTATATTACAAAAGTTCTCACTGAAGGTGGACTCACTATCCAAGTAGACTCACTTTCCACTGAGAAATAAAAGAGATAGAAGAGATTGTGGCTCACAGCCAGATTTGAATTGTTACAATTGCATCTAACCCATGCATGAATTTAGTTCCAATGAAGCTTAGAATATAGACTCAAAACTCTTCATACTGATTTGAATTAACACTCTTCTCTGCTCTGCATTCGCTCTATATTTGCACAATTTTCATCCACTAACTCTTATCACATCTTATCATCATCAAAATACCAAAAAAGATCTAACTTATATATTTGCTTCACCTATAACATCAATTAGGTCAACCTAATTAGATGTAATATACAAAATGTAGCTTGTCAGCTCAAGATCTATCCACACACGCTTCATGCCAAGATTCCAATATTACAAAAAATTGAAATAGGTTGGCATGGACCTAAAATAGCATCCAAATAATAGATCAAGACATATTCAATCTTCACAATACACCCAACTCATTAGGTTGGCACTGGTAATGATCTAATAGAAAAATTCATCAACTATACATTCACATGTGTGGGCCTCTAAAATCTATGCCAACTAGAATATACACTCATCTGACACCTATCAACACCTTCACAACTCCACAAAGAAAAATTCCAATCTACAGAGAAGTGCAGACTCATCAACACATATGCATTGAACTCGAAATGTTTGTTACTACCAAGCAGAACTTTTGTTACTCATAACTTTAAAACCAAAAACCAAAATAAGATGAAACTCTAAAATTAGGATCTTCTAACAACCAACAAAATTATGTTAGAAGTGTAGAGCCTTCATCAGTGGACCAGTGTGAACCCAAATACCAGATCCCCTATACACAAAATCACTTGAATTGACACTTAGTCAATTTTCATAACTATTTCCTTCATCGGATCAAACATTCTTGCAAAATTATCTTACATAATCATCTTCAAGCATACTCAAGACACCCAAATTGATTTGCACCATAGTCTTTGTATCAGGATACAATGTTGACATCAATGACAACACTGCAATGCATAATTGTATACCTTGTGCTAATTCCACATGCTCATGTTGCCAAAAAGTTCATCAATGACATCTCCTTATTCTTCCAAACAAATGGAATGTAATTCTTTTTTTTTATGCCTATTCTAATTTTCTAATTTATTTTTATTTTTCTATTTTTATTTTCACAAAATAACACTTCAAAAATAAATTTAAAATGCTTTTAAGACATTTCTCATTTCTAAGGATAATGAATAATTCAATTTAATTTTCCAAGAAAATAATTATTTCTTATTTTCCCAAATTAAATAACTAATAAAATAATTTCAAATCACTGATAACTAATTAAAATAATTTGACTATAATTTCCAATGCATTTAACTAGCATTTCCCTTTTACCCCAATTTCTTGATTTCCCAAATACATCAAATATCATTAAAATACAAATATTTAACATTTGGATGTAATCGAAATACAAATGGGGAAATAAACAATCATCACCAAAATCACACATTTACAACTTTTCCCGAATTACCATCGATTTGGATTCTTACTCAAAGTGATAATCACGACTCATCTCACACTTGAACTAGGTACAATAGAGGTTACCAAGCATCGTAACCCAAATTGGCATCTCCAATATAACCATAATTGGAGAAATAACCCAAACTTGCATACTTAGATGAGGAAATAACCCTATACTTACACACTCAAGTCATATGTCAAGTGTACCTACACCATACATATTAGTCAAAGAAATGTGCAATCATCTAATGGGGTACAATATCACATACATCACATAATCATCACTTCTAAAATAACTCAATATCAATGCGCATCATCCAAACATGGAAATGTGATACTCAACAATCATCTAAAATGCCAACACAATAATAATATATCACTCAAACATAGAGATGAGATAATTAAATCAAATATAGGATGTCAAGATATTATAATAATTGCATCTATAATCTAGATCTATATAAAGATAGAAATGGGATAAAACGCTATGATAATCTATTCATAAAAATCATATCATATGCTTCACAATATATGCAACATTATTCGGATGTTAATAACAACATATGTGCATGAGGGCTCTCACACCTTCAATGCATACAAAAAATAAATAATAAAATACATAAAGTCCTTAAGGATCTATTCACAATACCATACACACATTTCAAGATAGGCAATACCGACAATTGACATGTAGAGGAATACCATCTCTAAACATGTGGTGGTCTAAACACACATCATAAGATGCATACAATATCTCCTTTGGAAAATAGGCCAACCAAAGCATAAAATACATCAACATGTCAATTAATGTATAATATATCTAAAACAATCCAATAGATCAATAAAATGTTAATCCTAGAAGTGGATCCAAGCTAAAGTAAACATAATCCATAATCACAACAATATATTCTAAAAATGATGAAGTTGAAACATTGATAAACACTCAGTGCAACATACACTAGCATGACTATGCATCCCATAATATATAGTCAAAAATATAATAACGATAACACGTGTCTCAAGGGAAAAAAAAGGTTAGGCATTACAATGATTTTGTGGTGGTTTCAACATTACCACTAAAAATTTGTGGAGTTTGGATTCAACCTAGATAGAGTGGAAATTGATGAGTTTTAACATTTTAATTTATATTTTTAATGTTATATCTTCCTTTTGGCACCAAAGATAAATGTGGGAAATGAATAAAAAGTATTCTAACATATTTTAGAAGGGTTAGCTCTCAATTCTACCTTTATCTTGTTTAAGTATTGATTGTTACAAGAGGAATAATATGTTTTTCATGGTGTAAAGGTCATTTACAAGTGTTCGGTGCTTATTTAAGACATCCTAAGGGTTTCAAATCATCTTAGTGGTATTGTAAACAATTTTAATTGATTTTATATTAGAGACATGGGGAGTAGGATCTCACTCTTCTAGAGTTTTCTTCTCTTTTGAGGGTTTTTCCAAGTGCTTTTTGTTTATATTCTATTTTGTGTGATATGTTATCTTGTTTTCTATTTTATTTTATAATATTTAACACAATAAAATAAATTGATAAGTAATTCTAACCTATTTTCAATATACAAGAAGTATTGTGTAGAACTAACAAGCAAGTATCTAGAATTAATTATTTCTAGGAGAGTGTCTTCAATAGTTTACATATAAAGTGGTATTAGAGAAAAAAATAATATCTTTAATAGTGTATGACTAATATACAAATAATTTTATGTGTTATTACCATTAAAAGGTCAAGTGGAAGTGAGGATTTAATCCCTTGTGAGCCTAATATCAATACAAGAGAATCAAATAAAACAATGATATCAATGGAAAGAGATGTGGAAGGAAAGAGATGTGGAAAGATAAGTGGAAGATGATGAGGTATGATTTAGGAGGTTGGAAATTTATTTTACTCATATTTATCTTAGTTGGAAACTAATAAATTAGGTATTGTAAAATAGAAAGAAGAGAAAAATGAGAAATTATAAAACCAATAAAGATCAAGGATAAACATCATATGGTAGTTTATTCAAGGATATGGAAAATACTAACGTTCAAACCTTTGATTGTAAAATAAGTGTAGATAAATTAGACCAAAAAGTGTCTCAAATAGAGATGTATTTCAATCTACATAAAATATCTCTCCATTAACAAGTTTTATTTGCTAGACTCAAGTTATTTCATCATGCTCTCATATGGTTGAAACATTAATCCCATTCCTTTCATGTTCATAATTTAGCACTAATTTAAAAGTGGGAGGACTTCAATGGGTTTCTCTATAATTTATTTTTATCATATTTTATATAAATAAGAGAAAGTAATAAAATTCCATTCTTTCAAAGGCAATTTCAAAGTGTACAAGAGTACATAAGAAAAATTTAAAATTAGGTAGTTCAATTAGGTAAGCATTGTGGATCATGACATACTTATGAAATAAATATAAGGTTTATTTAGGTACTTAAAGAGGCCCATTTTGATGCTAAAATACATAGATATGGATGAATCATGTGCACACAAGCATATTATTCAGAGTTGGATGAGAAAACAAACAATTCATACCCTCAAAAATGGATGGGTAAAGTAAAAATACAAGGTGGTGATAAAGGAAAATAGATATGGATGAATCATGTGCACACAAGCATATTATTTGGAGTTGGAAGAGAAAATAAACAATTCATACCCTCAAAAATGGATGGGTAAAGTGAAAATACAAGGTGGTGATAAAGGAAAGGGTAATGGAAAATGGAAAATAAAAAATAATGCAATTACTATACTCATCATGAGAAGTGTTGGAAAGATAGAGAAATATAGTATAAAATAATAAGTTTAAAAATATTGCAAGGCACATGTGGCACTTACAACCAACCTACAACAAATTATAAAGGACATAACAAGATAAAAGGACACACCCATCAATGTAACAATATATATATGCACTAGAAGGTGGAAGTTAGAATAAGAGATAAAAGAGGGATAGATAACAAATAGAGAGTATTAAATAAAAAATAAGAAAGAATTGAAAGAAAAGTTTGAAAATATTCCTAAGGGATCAATCTATGACATTCTTATTGAAAGAATTATGGATTTGGAGAGTTCATTCTTAGACTTTAAATCTGAGTATGAAAATTGTCTGCAAGGTTTGGAAAGCAAGGTGGTTGTGTTGGACAAGGATATTCAGAAGCTCTTTGAGGTTAGTCACATGTCCATCAAGAATAGTTCAGACTCTTTGCGGGTTCTAATAGAAAATCTAAGTGCTCTTAGGGAGCATCAGATGGGTGAGTTACAAACAAAAGCTCCTCCCACCAAAGAAAAAGGAAAGAACTAGGGAAATGAAGAGGGTAAGGGCCTAAGCACTAGAACAAGGGCCAACCTGAAGAAATATTTTGAGGAATTAAAGTAGGAGTATTGTCCATGGTTAATCTTCAATATAACCAAGATTTGGAGGTTTCTAAAACCTTTAAAATTTTGAGATAGTTTCCTTGTGTCCCTCTATTTAGTCCTTTATTTTGTTGTTACGTGGTTTTTTTTGGCTGCTTTTTAGCTTTTGGTTTGAACCTTGTCTTATCTATTGTCTCAGTAGCATTTTGATGTTAGGGGTTTCGGCTGCCTTCAAAACCTATTTTTCCCTATTAATCAAAACAAATAAGAAAGTATAAGTGAGAGATATATAGGATCCATATGAAGAGAAATAATAGTCAATGCATATGGTGTACATGTATGAGAGATGTTACATTGATGTAAATATAACACAAGATTATATGATGAATATATAAATATGTGTAATGATTTTCATATTAATGTGATGAATGGTTATATTCATCACACTTCACTATAATCTAGTTTTTTGACTCTAATCTTCCTCTTACACCTTTATATTATGGTATAAACTACACTTTGAAGAGTATAAGCATAGATCTTTGGTAGTGTCCCTTCATTTGATAACATCTTGGTTCTATTTCCAAGACCCTATTAAGAGGTAAGGTAAGGTTAGAATTTATAAATAATCCAGTATTAAAAGAAAATATATAGTAGTAAGGGATTATAGACCTCAAAAAACATATTTTGTGATATGCAATAAAATAAAATAGGTCCTATCTTGTGAGATGGATTGTCACCTAGGTGAGGATGAATGGAAAGGGGGAGATTCTAAAAATGATCTTTAATATTTGTAACCATTAAAATAAGTCTTGATGAACCCATTAGAGAAGAATAAAAGGATAAGTGAAATTCCAAATTAAGAGAACCTATGGGAAATGGAGATAACAAGAATTTTAGAGAGATATTTCAAGAGATTAAGATGACTATAGAGATAAGCATGGAGGAAAAGAGACTAAAAATTAGGAAAGGCAATAGATATATCACCTAAGAATAGAAAAGGAAAGAAAAATTGATCACAAGTGATCCAGCAAGGCTACTACTAAGATTGTTGGGGATGATGAGAATTATGAGAACTCGTCACTACAAATATAGATGATTATAGAGTAGAGTGTTAGAAGGGGTATTGAGAACAATGAAGATTCTTTTCCATAACTAGATAAATAAATATTAATTACACCACTCAATAACAACATTAAATTTGAGAAATTAAGCAACCATCTTGAAAAATAAAGTGAAATTTTAATTAATTTGGCATAATAAATAGAGGAGTGTGTTGTGTTTAAAGAGTCTCTAAAAGGATGGTTTGGATCTATAGTGCTTAGATAGGGATTAAAAACATGGGTACTCTAATGTTTGATTTTTTTAACTCATATACCACAATCGATGCTTGACTTGTCAAACCTAAAAGTTACAATTAATGATGATTTTGAGGGTTTGTTAACCCATTTTACAAAATTAAAACCTTTGGATTTCAATGTAGAGTATCTAGACAAAGTATTAAGCGATAGTTAGGATTACAAAAAGAAATTATGGTGGGATATTGGGAAATAAAAGAGAAGGAAAGTTATGTAGAGAAAGAATAATTGAAAAAAATGTTCAAGACCCTATCCATTGATACAATAAAAAAATAGAGAAGAGTGGAAAACCCCTATATCAACTAATATGTTTCCATTAACTAATGAAAGATTATCCCCTAATTTGAAATGACAAAATGAAGAGGTGAACCCCCCCCCCCACCCAACAAACTAGAATCCATCCCCTATGCCACCTAAGAAAATAATTATTCTTGAGGATATATTTAGTGAGTAATGTCAAACCAAAGAAGAAGAAAAAATGTTGTAGAGTGCATAAAGATACTAGGAAAGAGACTTTTTTGATATAGAATACCTAGGGCTAAAGTATGAACAAGGAAATTGGTGAAGTAGGAAGAAATTATTAATTTTGGTAGGAATTCCAAGGATTTTATGAATGATGAGTAGAAAGATCTAAGAAAATAATACAAAATTAGGAAGTTAAGTAAAGGAAAACCCTCAAAAAATAGAGACAAATAAAATGAACCAAAAATGGACTAGAATCAAACTAAATGACTAATTTTTGGAAGAGATACCAATGAATAATTTGAGAATATTTTATCTTGGAGTCCTCATGGAGAAGAAATATGGTAAGGGACAACCAAACTAAACTCTATGATTTTATTGGAACCCTAAGATATGAACCCCTTAAATGGTATATAAAAGTATGTTAAGAGTATGGTAAAGAATGGGTAGATATAAAAGAATAGTTCTTGAATAACTCATAATACCTAGATATACCTTCAAAAAGTGTGAGAAAAATGAGAGATATGTTCAAAAGGAGAGTATATAAAAAATTACCAATGATTTAAGGGAGAAGCAAGAAAAATAAAGGAACCATTGATAATAAAAAATTAAAGGTGGAATGCTTTGTGTTTGGACTGCCACTAATAATTAGATCATCATTAGATGGAAGATTTTTTGTTAATACAAACCTAGAGTTAGTATAATTAGAATCAAGGATTGAAGTGCAAGCTCAAAGGAGATCAAATGAAGAAAATAATGAAATGAAAAAAAAATGGAACTAGAGAAATTGAAAATTAAGTAGGATATTTTAGTTAAAGGGAATAATAGACATGATATAGTGTCAATCCAAATAAAGAAAATTTGGTTTTCTCACTACTCCAACAAAGGATATTTAAGGAATGAGTGCCAAATACAAGAAGATAAAATGAGAGTTATGACAATAGAGGTGTAACTTGTAAAACCTCCCAAAATTTTGAAGAGCATCTTTTGTGGACTCTATGGTGAATGGGATTTTCATGATCATCCATGTTATTCATATTAAGATGTGATAAAGAATCTAATCCTAGTTAAAATCATAGTTATGAAGATAATGAACCCTATAATAGGGGTATAAATTAAGCTAAAGGATTATTATAATGATCATTAAATAAATATTCTAAATGGAGAAACCAAGAAAATATTAATGCAATCTAAAATGCAACATTACAAGCATTGAACGAGAAACTCTCTACTAGTTATAAAAATAATTATAATAACAATAGGCCCTACCTCGTTGATTCTAGAAAAGTACATGGTAGAGGAAGAGGCCAAGGGAAAAGGAGAGAAGATGATATATGCAACAAATATGGTAAAGCAAGTCATTACACAAATTAATATAGTGAGGAGAAGAAGAAAGATTTTAAATTTTGTGGTGATTATTTTCATGATTTGTATGATTTCCCAAGGGTTGCACAGTATTATAAGAATAATCAAGAAACCATAAAGAGTGATGAAGCATCTAGACCAAATACACTAAAGGAGCTAAGATAATCTTGGAAATGCTTTAGAATACACCTCTAAACACTCATATGTCAAAGATTAGAGCCAATTGATGAAGATGATAAAGGAGAAAATTACCTAACAAATGAAGAACAATTAGAAAAATAGTACTTGAGTAAGATAGAACTATTGAGGAAAATAGCCATGGTAGAGGATATGAAGAAAAATAAGGTAGTGATAATAACCAAAGGTGGTAAAGATATTGTAAATCAAGGATTAGTAGTAAATGAATAATAAGTAGCATACAATAGTGGATAACATTACAAATATTATCAAACAACAATAGGAGAAAGGATATTATTATAGGGATTTTTTTAAGGAAGCATTAGGGTTAAATGAATTGGATAATTTTGTGAAGGGAGATGATATACAAGAAAAAAATAGATAATTCAATAAATATTGGAACAAATGATAGGAAAAAATGTTACAGAACAAATAAGAAGTACAACCAAAAATCCTAAAAGGTAACCAAAATTTTGTTCTAATAGATGTGAAGGATTATGGGAGATGAATTATGAAAGCATTGGTGGATATAGGAGCCAACATGAGTATAATCCCTAGACAAGTTTTGGAAGACTTAGGAAAATTATTATTGCATGAAACTCTATAAAATGTCACATTAGCATATAGCTCACCTATAGATATAATTGGAACCTATAGAAATATAGAAGTAGATCTATTAGGAATAAAAATTAAATTATATTTTGAGGTCATATAAATGAAATATCCCTTCAATACATTCAATGTATTACTGAATGTATTACTAAAACTATAATGGTTTGTAAATTATGATGGAGTATTTGACTCTCAAAAAAAAAAAAGTGATCTTACATGGGGAATATAGGGTAGTTAGTATACCCCTATATATTGATGTGAGTAATATATACATAGAATAATTTGTACAAGAGGAAAATTTAGAAGATGAGAAATATTATAAAGCCATGTACTCTTTGGGAAGAATCCCCAAGGTAAAAATAGATGATAATCCAAAATTTGAAGGCAAAATTAAATTAGAAAATATTCACTATAACACTAAGTGATTATGTAATTGAATCTTGGTTTCTTAATGAGATATAAGAGTCTTGGGGGTTTGACAAGTAAATTATCCTTAGATATTTTTTAAAATGGGTAAACAAAATACTATATAAGGTAAAAATATGTCACAACTTAGAGAAATTAATAAAGGAAAAAAGAAAATAATGTTAAAAAATCCTAAGATTTATTGCATTCAGTAGAGGATATCTTATGCCAAGTTGCTTTATTATTATGGGGTGGGAGAATTACTAGGTTACCTAGAAATTATGGAGTTTTTTTTTTAGAAAGAGGACCTTAGGAGAGAATCCTTAGATGACACACTAGTGTGCAATGTATTGAGATGGTGGCACACACATAAACCTAACATCCCCACATAGAAATTATTGGTGCTATTAACAAAAACTAGTTTTTTTTAAGGAAGAAAGGGAATGGGACTACATTAATATGATAGAAAAACTAACCCTAGTGAACACAAAAAAAAAGGTATCAAAAATTGGAACAAAGAGAGTTTGGAAAAAGAATAAGCCTAGAAATATTTTACTAGACACTATCACTTATTGTTAAGACATGGTCTATCAACCAAAAGAAGAGAGAAAAAACCAAAAGTTGGATCATGGTTGAAGAAGATTTCTGGAAAATATTTTCATTCATAGACCCTAATAGGCAACTACATACTATTTGTCAATGAATGAAGTAAATAATTATACTTACAGAAGAATAATTCAAATAAAATTTTGGAGAAAAGAAGAAAGATAAATCTCTAAAAGAAGAACATGGGTTATGGGCCCTAGTAGAATTGATGTATGAGATAGAGATAGTATTTAACGAGAACTATTGTAGGATAAAGAAAATAATAACCTCAAAAATGAAGAGGACCCCAAGAATTTGGAGGTACATGCAAAGGAAGGAGAAAAGGAATTATCGACACAAAACCTTGATAATTCCTAGTACTTATATAAACCTTTAAGGATAAGACATGAAAATATCACTAGTGAAGGGACTTCAAAAAATGGTAATTATTAGGGGGGAAGAGAAGTCATGCATGTGGTGGAAGTATTAAATATCATGAACAAATCCTCCCTAAGACTTTTATAGACTTAAAAGGTATAAAATAAGAGGTAAGGGAAATAAAAATATGACTAAAAGAAGTATAAAAACCCATTAGAAAATGACCTTATCATTTATATTCTAATGTCAAGGTCAAGATAAAATAGGAATCAGATAACATGTTGAATAGAGAAATCATAAATCCTATATAGAATTCGATTGGCTAAGTCCAATGTTAATTCAAAATAAGAATATTAGGGATATTTATATTTATTTTTACTTTAAAGAGTTGAATAAAGAAGGTATCCATGATATGTTTCCCACACTCTTTATAGAGGAAGTGTTAGAATTGATGGTTGATAGAGAGATACTCTTTTAATAATAGTTTTATTGGTTACCATCAAGTAAATATTCAAGATTAAGAGAAATATACTTTGATTCCATTTGGTCTGAGGAATTCACCAACAATATTTACTAGGATCATGGTTAATAAATTTAAGAATTTTTTACAAGACTTCATAAATTTTTATTTAGATGATTAGACTATTTATAGATTACTAAAATAATACATACAAGTATTGAGGTTGATTTTGGAGAGGTGTAGGAGTCTCTAAATAGATTTGAATTTAAATAGATGCACCTTTGTGCTACCCTTTGGTACCCTATTGAGACACCTTATATTCAAAGAAGGGATGATGGTGAATACCTTAAAGGTAGCAATAATATTGAAATTATCATGGACTAAAATAGTTTTATAAGTAAAAACATTTTTAAGATAAATTTGTGGTACCATCACAAGTTTATTATAAATTATACAATAATATCAGTTCAATAGAAGAATTTTTTAAGAAGAAAAACAATAAAACTTTTGAATGGATAGAAAAGTACCAAAAACATTTTGATATAATTAAAACAAAAATTGTAGAGGAACCAATTCTAATATTTCTGGTGCAAGAGCACCTAATTAGTTTTATCTGAATTTGATCAAAATAAGGAGTCATAGGTTGGTCTAGGAGTTTAAGGTCATGAAGTGGGTCAATAAGGCCTAAAAAAAAAGACCCATTATCAATTAGATTTGCACCCTACTGAATAAAAGATTCAGCAATCTAATGACACATGGAAACCTTCTTCAGATGTGGGTGATCTGAACGAAGAAGGAATCTCCAAAGTGAGTTGGTTCTCTGAATGATGGATCCTATTCTAAGTATTTTTCTAAGGGAAAGAGTTAGAAGGATGAACTAAAATTAAAACTTAAATCTAACTGGTATTTCACTAGAAGTTATGAGATTCAGAAGTTGACACCCACAACAGCTTTCCCATCACAATAAATCTCACAATCTCACTGGCACATACTTCCATCAGTATTTTGCATGAAGATTCCTAAATGAAATACAACAAACAACCTGAAACTATGCAATTATGAAACACAACTTACAACAGAAAGACATAAAAGGATTTTGATTTGAACCACAAGGACATCAAATTGCTATTATAAAAATGAGATAGAAATGAGAAGGAGAATTTTGCTGCTTTATTAAAATTGAAAGAGTGTATTTGTCTAAACTGAGTACAACTGAGTTTACAAGCTCAAGAATGCTAAGAGTAAGAAACTGTATTATGAACTGAGAAGAAGAGAAGAAAACTAAGCTTCTTCAAAATATAATCTCTAGAAACCCTAATCCGAGCTCACAAGAAAAGCTCAAGGAAAAGGTATCAATCTGTCTCAAAAGTCTGCATAAAAGCAAAAAAAACTCTCTTTTTCCATGATCATACTAAAAAGCCTCTAAAAATTGGCTAAATTTGCTTTAAAAGAAAATAAAGCACCTTATCTCTCCAAGAGGAAACTCAAATCTGACCCAAGGCAGAAAATAAAACAATCTGCTAAAAATAGCAAAAAGATAAAAACAGTTTGCTTTATCTTTGCTTTACATAGTGGCAGATTTTACAATTTGGCCTATTTTGCAATTAAAGATTGCTAAATATTTTGCAAAAAGAACTACCTTATTTCTCCAATACAATGCTTGATTTTTCTTTAAAAAATCATAAAAATATACAAAGTATCTCTACTCATTAATATCCTTAATTGATTTCTTTAAAATCAATTGTAAATAAAAACCCTAAGTTTCAAGCGTTTCACCCTTAGGCATAAAATATTTTACCATTCATATTTTAATTGACTTTCTTTCAAAATCAATTAAAAAACCTAAGGCAATTATCACTCCATCTAACACTCAAGGCATAGGAATAAGTATTGACTCTTAAATCAAAAGCCTTAGGTATTAATCAAAACCTAAAATTATTAACACTAAGACCTATGAAGTCTTATGACCATTTCCAAGAGGCTCGACCTAGGGCAATGATGTTGAAGACCCAAAATCGAATTAGGGCAAGAGACAAAAAGAAGTCAAACCCTAAAAATCATTTCATTTGTAATCGTCGCCTCCAAAGACTTTGGTCTCTACAAAGATGGTGTTGCCATGAGTGAACTCAGTCTGTAGCTTGCAAATGCTTGAAAATCTGCACTTTGGTCTTCAAATGATTGAATTCTACTCTGCACTTCATGGTGAGCTGACTTCTTAACAACATGATGATTTTCCTCTTCTTTTGAAAGGCAAGAAATGGCCATTAAGGCCATGGCATGTACATGCTTAGTCTCTAATTCATTTCTTTAATTTTATGTGCTTATTGTTTTTCTTTTGTCCTCTTGTGCCACTATGTATGAGCTCACACTTTTGTTTTTGGAAAGCTTTGAGGGAGCTCAACTGAGGGTTATTGTTCTTCTACAAGCATTGATGGTAAGTCACTTTACAACCACGTATTTCTTTCCACAGAAAGCTTAAGAAAGCTTTTCTTTTGTCTATAAATTCATGGCCATACTCAGGTTGTGCCATGTTTATTTCTGAAAGAGCATATTTGAAGCTTTTGGGCTTGACCCGCGTTGAATTTTTACTTACTTTGCACTTTCAGTTGCAAAATTGGACACGGGAATTCGTTATTTTGCAGAAATCATACTTATTCCTGAATCCTTGAAATTCGACCATGAGGACATTGTATGAATCCTTTATATTTTTCCAAAATCCCACATAGGTATATGCTATTTTGAGGAAAAAAACATTCCTTTGCCTTTCTATTAATAATCCTCATTCTGGTAAGTTGTACTTTGAGGAAATATGTGTTTCACATTCAAACCCCAATGTGGGTATGCAGGAGAATAAAGAAAAATTGCATATTTCGATTTCTTGAAAAAAGCTAGGCTCAACCCAGTATTTATTTCTGCATTTTTATGTATTTATTTAAACTCCACCATATGGGTATTTGACATTTGTGAAGAAAATGCATTTCTTTTGTATCACTGTTGAAAACCCCATACGGGTAAGCTAGAAATTGAATTGTCTTCCTTATGAATTCAAAACCCCAAGATGGCTGCTCTAAAAATAAGATATTTTATAACTCAAAATATGAACTCCCAGGTGGGTTCACCTAAAAATGAAAGGGAATTCACCTATTTTGTACTAATGCAAAAATAATCATGGAAACTCAGTATTCTGGAAGAAGACTACATTTGTCTTGAAATTCCTTTCATGGCATTTTGTTACATTCAGAAACTCCTCAATTTTCAACATATGGGCATTTAGTATCTTGAAGAAACCTGTGTATCTTGGCTGAAACCCTTGTATGTGTATTCATTCAGAGAGCTAAAACCTCGGAACTGTGCACTGCATTTAATTTGAGATCTCCATATATCTGTATTTTCTTGAAAATCCTTCTTGTTCCTCTTGTTTGCACTTTTGAGCACCATTACCATGTTGTTCTACACCCTCCTTACACACAAAAACCTCTTTATTTTAACTTTGTAGACTATTTGTTGCTTTAGTCTCTCATACACTCACAATTATGCCCTTCATGGATGCACTTCAATCCTTCATTCATATCATGTTTGATGTATACATGTTGCTTGTTCTGCAAATGAATTTATATATAAATCCTCGAACACCATGCTTAATAATTGTGAATTTTCTGAAAGTATAGCTTAAATGACAAAACCATTGCACTGGTAGAACAACATAGATGTCCAAAACAGTGTTATTCTACAAACTCTACTTATTCTGGAAATAACTTTTACTTGTTGTACCACCATTTGAAACACATGATAAATGAAGAAGCAAGACTTTAAAGCAGTGAATTCTTGGACTACTTTACTCCACCATCAGCCAAAAAATTGTGTCTAACCCACTTGAACATTGTATTCGATGAAATTCCATGTATTTAATCTACAACAAACTCTTGTTTCTGTCCTCATATTTCACATCTGAGAATGAGAACAATTATGATCTCATTGTTTAGTGACCACATGTACCCTGATAAAATAGTGGCATCTATATTCTTTTCAGGCCACTTTGATGCTGACTCCTTATTGATTTTCCTTGAAGAACCTTAGGATGGTTGGCTTTTTTATTATGTTTTTGAACTTATGCAAAGATTTCAATTAAAACATTGTAGTTCTATGGACTGCATTCTCTCTTACAACCAACTAACACTTTCAGAAGCAATTTATGTTATGCTTTTTCATTTTCTTATTCATTCTGGAAGTAATCTTTTCACATTGTAATTCCTAATGCTGCATTTGCATTCTCAGCCAAACTGGAACTGAATGTTTCGTTGATCATTTGAATGCATTGTCAGTCCTTTCATATTCTTGGTCTTCAACCTGGCACTCTTCATGCATTTTTATGCTCCATTTAACAAATTTGTTCCGTGAATCTGAAACAATTCCCTTCGCTAAGGCATTATGTATGCCTGTTCACTATCCTTGATTGAGGGAAAGAACACTGTTGAACTGAACCTTGCATGACATTATGAACATGATGAAAAAATAACACTGTAGCAAAAGAACATAAACCATACAACAATGTTTGAGATGCATGTACTCAGTTAAATTGATTGAGTGGATTAAACCCATTGTTCACCTGTAGCTTTCAGAAAGCATTTACATGATTGTTATGAATGCACAGTTGGTTTAATAGCTTGATGGATTAACTTTGCTTTACTCCTTTAGTTGTATATCATTTCTTTTCTTGATGATTGCAATCTCTATCTCAGCCCACTTGTAATGAATAATGGGCAGCATGCCGAGCTCTACCCTTGTGGGAGCCCATTTTTCTCCACATGCTTGGTCTTCAAATAGTAATCAACTTCGTGATTTTCCCTATACCTGCACAAAGAAGCAAATGATGTTAGCATAAAAAAAAATATATCATGATGATGTTGATGTTTCTCCTTTTCAACCTATGTTTCTGCACTTCACTTGATTGTTGCAGTAAATGATTAGTAGCAGGCTGCATTATTGTTGATGGTTCATATAGGTATCTTCATATTCGGAGCCTCTAACATCCCTCTCTTCCTTCCTACAGGTCAACAGAGCTTGGAGAAGACAAAAGGTACACCACTTCAGCATCGACCATCAACCAATCAGGCAATGATGATTATGTTGTTACTTATGCGATTTCTTCTTTTAATACATCTTCCATAATGTAGTGTGATACTAGTGATGCACTGTAACAGTTACATCCACGGCTTGTGTGGATATTTGATTTCAATCCTATGCTTTTCATTTCGAAAAGAAAATGCATCTCAATGCAATGTTGTATGATCATTTGAATTCTCGCAATCAAATGAAGCTCTGTAAATATGAATTATTTCATGAAATAAATAAAAGCAATCTGAAATGCTTTATTATTGTATGCTCAATTTTGTACTCCATTTGATTCTAAAATATCGAATAACAACTTTTGAAATTTTGTTTCCTCATTTTAATGCACAACTGTCACTTGATGAATAATGAACAAAGTGCAAACAACACTTAAGCATAATGCAGAAATAACTGTAACTTCACTTTTAAAAATAATAGTATTAAATCCAGCTCCACCAATTGAGTTGTAGCGAAAAATTGGTAACAAGACCATTAGAATGTATTTAGAGGTCATTTTTGTAAAGCAATGTTGCCATGTTGTCAATCATGCTTGAAAGAGCAAAATATGTAATAATCAGTTTTTAAGGGGTTTAGTGAGTCAAGCCATGGAATATGGTAAATAAGGTCATATTTGATCATTAAATAGTGTATTAGGACATCTCAGGGGTGTTTAGAAGGTTTGGGGATTCAAAAATACAAAATTGCTTAAAATGATAAAAGTTAAGTTGTAATTGCAAGATTTGGGAACTCAAGAGTCAAATGGGATATGGAAGGTAGTTAGTCAGTTTTGGAGGAATTTGTAGAATAATTGATGTATAAATAATCCACATGGGTCGAGGCAAGGGAGGATTTTTGCATTGTAATAGAAAAACATGAATAAAACTTTGAATTTCAGTGATTTTTACTAGTAATTTTTTCTTGCAGAGCACTGTACGGCCCAATACAGTCATTTTTTCAAGGGGAGGTCATTGGAAATTGTAGGTGCATGAATCTTCTTCATCTTTTTTTTTATTTCATTCAAATCCATGCTAATTTGAGTAAGATATGGCTTATTTTGTGAAAACGAGTCAAAAACCCTTCTAGGGTAAACAAAGGTATAAAGAATTGTGGTTCTTTCATTGTACACGATGAGATCTCTTGATTTTTGGTAAATTGGCTCCATATTACATCTAATTTCATGTTCCAAAGGTTGCAGGCTAAAGGGATAAGTTTAGGGTGTGGAAGATTGGAGTTTTAGACTGTAATTTTGTACATTATCTGCTAAAAAGAGTTTAAGAGGCCTAAGGCCTAGGGTTTATAAAAATGGCTATGGGAATGAACCTTGGGTGGTTTAATAATCTTGTACAGGTTAATTAAAGAGTATTCCAAGTATTGGTTGTGAGAGTTTGGTGCTGGAGGTAACAAAATTAATAAGCCATGTTTGCACCGAGGTCTAACTAGGCCTAAGTCATGATTGTAACAAGTTTTGATTAGTGTGTTATAAAGAACCCCTAACTTATCTTGTAATATGTTCTAAACAAGTTTAAAGGGAAATAAAATGTATGTTGAGTCAGGAATTGTAGTGTATATTTTGGAAGAAAATTTTTGACAATCCTTTGGGAAGCTTAAAGTGTTGGGTTAGTTTGTGAAGGAACTATAACCAAAATGGGAAGTCTGAGTTCTTGGGAAGCAAGATGAGATTAGTCATGTTTTTTCAACCTTGTAAAATCTATTACAAGTGTTGAATTGTTTGTTTATGCCTTTGAAGGCTAAAGCTAATGTTTGTAGCCATTAAGTGCCTTTGTGGTATGTTGAAGACAATTTGTAAATGGAATGGTCATTGGTTGGTGTTTGAGGGAGCCTAGTTGGATTTTATCAGTCCTTGCAGAGATCTTTAAAGTGTTTTGAAGGTTCTATTGGAAATTTTAACTCTAATTACATAATTGAGTGTTTGAAATCAATGGGTTTGTGAAGGGAAATGAGTCATAATTACAAGGACAGTCAAGAACTTGTTTGAGTCTAAATAAATGAGATTGAGTGGTTGACTTTTCTTGCATTGCATCAATTTCCTTACTAGAAGGAACCCTTTCATGTTCATATATATTCCTTTGGTACTAATAGGTGTATTATTGGACCAATCAATGGGAAAAAAAATATCATTCGATAACATTTTCTAGTAGGCATTTATCATTTAGGTTGATAAAAACTACACAATACTATAAAGGGAAGCCCTAAACATGATATATGTATTACATAAATGCAAGCACTATCTACTATCTACTCCATATATGTTATTTATATACCATGATCCATTGAAATACTTACTAAATAGACCTATAACTCAAGGAAGGATGTACATCTAGTCACTTTTATTTGAATAATTTGAGTTTAAAATCATGGTGAAACTTGGATATTCTAACCAAGGGCTAGATTATCTATCTAGAATTAAAAATGGAGAATATTTAGGGTCTATTTATTATGAAATTTCCAACACAAATTATTCATAATGAATGTGACACCTTAAAATATTAGTTAAGTAGCAACATTAATGTCAACATGGGAGTTTACCAAAGAGAGTAAAACAGAAGAGAGGAAGATATTATTTTGAAGATCTTTCCCTTATACTTTAATTGGAGGAGAATTATATATCATTGGAAAGGATGAAGTAATAAGATAAGAGATAAAATATGAGAGGAATAATATCCTAAGATATAAACATGAAGGGATATCAAGAAGGCACACTCCAAAGAAGGTTTGACTAGGAAGGTGATATTAGTAGAACTATGGGCACTTACCTTATTTAAGGATTAAAATACTTATGTGAGAGGATGTGTCATATATCAAAGAGTAGGAAGACTCACTATTAGATATAAAATTCCCTCAAGGCCCATTTTGACATAGGATCCATTTGAAAAATGGGTGATTGATTTTATTGTGCCTATTGAACCACCAACTCATAAAACACATGCAAGAAAGATCATAATAGGGATATAATATCTAACTAAATGGGTAGATAGAGAAATTACTAATTTTTTTACTATGATAACTTTATTTTTTGAAAAAGAGGGGGTAAAAATTTATTCAATTGAGAAGAAGGAATTACAATCAATAAAAAGTCCCCCAAACTAGGGACCACCAAGAAAACCCAACAAAGAAAATCCCAACAATAAAAGGAGCCAAAACCACACGGCCCCAAGACCCCACCTAAGAACCTTGAATATCCTATTGGAGCAACAACTTTAACCTTTGGGAACATTTTTAGGGAAGTTGCTCCCAACCATCAATCTTCCATGTACCTCTATATTCAGAAACCCATTTCACCAAACAATCTGCAACCTTGTTCCATTCCCTAGCGATATGGACAAAGGAAACTAACTTCAAAGTGGAACAAATCCAATGAATCATGCAAACCACTGAATCCAACAACCAATTCACCCCCTCCAAGGAACCCTTATTCAACATAGCCACTAAAAAATATATCAATCAAACTCACAATTGATATTGTTCCAACCCAATGCATAAGCTTTTTCCATAGCAATAAAGATATCCAAAGCCTCCATAAAGTTATTATTTTGGTACCCTTGAAAGATGGAGAAGAAAAATATGGGAGAACCCTCATTGTCCCTTCCTACACCACCAACACCAACATAACCAAGATTACCTCTAGAAGAACCATCAGTATTAATCTCCAAGACACCCACAGGAGGAAAAATCTATCTACCATCAAGTTGGATATTCATAGTGGAATTTTTCTTGCCACTAGAACACATCCTCCTTGTGCCTCCACTAGCTAAACCCAACCCCTGCATCACCCCCAACTCATCAACCTCCTGAGGAACATCCACGTCAAAACTAGCTAGAATAGTTTCTCGAATCATGCCACAAGCCTACTGCCAAATCTGATGAGAAGCCAGACTCTCTCCATTAAATATCCTACAATTCCTTTCCAACCAAATCTACCATAGAATGCAAGAAGGGCCTATGCCCCAAGCTACCTGAAGACAAAATTTCCTAGCAAGAGGCTCCCTAAATTCCTCCAAAACTCGATGAAGTGTGTACACGAGACTGCCTCCAAACCTCCCACCAATGGTTCCAAATATTCCTAGATTATCTACCCTAAAGAAAAAAGTGTGCCATAGATTCCACACTACTCCCACACAAAACACATCTAAAAGGCCCTTGAAAGCCCCTCTTCCAAAGATTATCCCAAGTGAGACACCTATTATGAGCCACAAGACAAAGGAAAAAATTGCATTTAGGCCATGCAAACTTGTTCCACATAAACTTCCACCAAGGAACATCCTCCCCTCCATACTGCTACCTATCCAGTTCTTGATGCCCAACAGCCACCGAGAAAACACCCCTAGGGTTCAAACCCCAAGCCAAAATATCATTTGTCTGCAAGGAACTGCAAGTTCTACTAGCCAAAATATGAGATAATTTCTCACGATCCTTCCTATATCCTCTTGGGGGACAATCCTGAACATCCTTCCACTTGCAAACTTCCACCTAGCCAAGGCTCTTAACAACTTTAAAATCTTCCACCTGAGTCTAACCAACCTCTACAAAGGAAAAAAAAATATTCTACAAATACAAATATGAGGTCATGATTAGGGGATGACCATCCCAAGAGTCAAACCAAAAGAGATCTTCATATCCTTTATTAAAAATCCAAAACAAACCCTATTTAACAAGACTAGCTCCCCTTTTGAGAGTGTTCCAGATCATAGAACCTTTACCTTCCAAAGATATCCTATGCACGTCTTTCCAATCTATCCCCCACAGATATTTTGAGGAGAGAATCTTGGCCCATGCTTTTCCTTGGCTAGTGCACCATCTCCAATATAGTTTCATCATCAAATCTTGGCCAATGAGGACTACTTTCCATAGATCGAGGCCACCAAACTATATCGGTCTACAAATATTCTCCCAATTCACTAAGCTCCACATCAAAGAAGCAAGATTACCAACCCATAGGAACTATCTAGATAACCCATCCATCTCCTTAATGAAATTGACAAGATCCATCTGTACCTGTCAGGGATCCAAATCTACACCCTACATGCCAAGCTGTGAACGAACTTGGTAGACTTAGATGTAACATGGGACTGCTTTCAGGTTGTGGGTGTCCTATTCGAAAGCAGACCTCTAGATTATGGGCCGACTTCCCCTTTTGATGTTACCTAACTACTAATTTATGAGATAAAGGGTAAGAATTGCATGAAAAATGAACCTAATACTGAAAATATCTAAGGTGATACACCAAAACAACTTGGACCTGGTGACAGCCTATCACATTCAAACCAATATCATAAAACTTGATTTACACAACTCACTTTCCAATGCAGTTTACATAAGTAATTTATAAGGAGGTCTATAAATAGAGCTTTTAGAAGGAAAACAGAGGTTTCACAACTAACAACACTACTAAACAACATAGCTTATAACCTGTTTACATTTTCTGCTAAATAGATGCATAAACATGAGACAAGTTTGCAAGGAAAAATGAATTTTCACAAGAAAAATTGATCAATCATTAATAGCATACCATGAAACATGAAGAGAGAATATACAATGCTCTATTCTATTGATTCAAAGTGCTTATTGTATTACAAGTCCATCTGAGTTACAATACTGCTCCATGAAAAATAGCTCCAAAACAAAGCTATCCTACTGCTGGAAAGAAAGAACTAACTCCAAAAATGGCCAAGATGGACATACTTAAGCAAAAAGGTCACACAACTCTCATGCCTGCCCATCTAGAAGGTTTTGGTCGGATGAGGACAAAATCCAAAAAAGAACCTTCTAAAATCACTCTAAAAAGTCCTCCAAATGGCCCAAAGTCAAGCCAAGTCCAAGATCACACTGAAGGTGTGATAAAATAACCTCCAAAATGGCATATTTTTCTCCAAAACAATCAGATTCCTCACCCCCACACTCTCCTCATGTCTGCAATTCAATCATTTGTCTCCTAGCTTTGACTCATGCAATATGTGTGTTTTGAAAACACAAGACTCCAAAAAGGCATTAAATATAATAACTTGATTAAGTGATTCATAATACATCACTTAATCATGTTATTTTACATTTACAAAGCACAATATAAGAGGCCCACCATCAATATGAATTACCTTACATTTGCAAATGAAAAATACCAAAGTGATTAGCAAATCACTTAAATGATATTTTCATGTTTTGAAACAAATGCAAAAAACAATAATGAAATGCCAAAATGCTTTAAAAATCATTAAATAAGGTCACACTTTCTCCAAGGAACTTGATCATCTCACCTTCTCTTATTTTGCACTGTAAGGCCACATGTGGTCAATATTCTAATTTGCAAAGGCAAAATAAAAGCTCAAGCTTGGCCTATATGGCCGACCTCCACACTTCTTGGAAGGTATCCTCTAAGTCTTCAAGGCACATGACGTTCATGATCAAAAGGTCAAAGGCATGACCTGACTTGGCATACTCCATATATTATATTGGTTGAAGGACTTAGCAATGTTTTGAAACAGGGAAAAAGACTTAAGGCATAAAATGCATGTCATGACAAATGCCTAAGTCAATAAACACATGTTTCGGCCCCCACTATGCATTAATATGAACTTCATTTTTTCAACATGGGATAAAAAAATCCCATCGGCATCAAAAGGGTCAAACCCTAATCATCAAAAGGTAAAATAATGAGAAAAACACTATCATTTTCTCCATTGAGCACCTTGGCAGAGAAATGTTGCCGCCACAGGGTTTGAAGTTGACACTGGAAATGGTGCTATCTCACTAGTTTTTGGCCGAATCCTTGAGGAAAAATGCATGGAAACACAGGTACCTTCATTTATTTGACATAAATTTGCATCTTTTTACTTCTTTGGAGCTCCTCCATTCATTTTAGGCCATGACCTCCAGCATTCTCTTGATCATTTTTGTTGCTTTTCTTGTGGGTTATTGTAATTGCTTCTTTCACAGCCGCCATTGGGATTTTTCCAAGCTCGAATGAAGGCCTTCCAATAGTTAAATGCTTACATATTGCAAGAGAAAGATGGGAAAATCCTTCAAGTAAGCTCCACTAGACCATTCCATTCTAATTTTTGAGCAATAAGAGCTCATTTCGAGCCTTCAATCTGGTTAATAAAGCAAAAACTCTTCATTTTACTCTGCATTTTCTATTGAAAGAAGAAAACCCAAAATTTGGTTGTATTGTTTTGAAGAAAACACATCCATTAAGGCCGCGACTATAGATAGAAGAATGGCCTCTTTTTTGTCATTTTGAACCTGCATTTGTAGCATCACTCTTTGATTTACTTTTAAAAAAACACTCCAAATGATTTTTTTGTTTGAAGCCCAAGTGGGTTTCTCCAAATTGCAACAAAATGGTGTTTCTCTGTGAGCATATAACTGGGTTTTGCACCTTCATTTCTTGTTTTGAAAATCTTACAAACTCTCCTCAATATTCCATGTTTTTGTAATCTTTTGCTTGAACCCAAGTGGGTTTCTGTTCATTTGCAAAATTTTCAAATTCATGTAAAAACCCCAAGTGGGTTACCTTCGATTTGTAACAGATTGTTTTTATGTAAAGACCCCAAATGCGTTTTGGCTTTTTTGAAGGAAAAATTCCAGATCCTGAGTCACGGCTGTAGTTGCAATTATTATGAATAAGTCACAACCATACATTTTGTATTTTAGATTCATGGCTATTCCACTTTGTTCTCGTACCTTATGAGGGCTTTATCATTTCAATACACTGTAAAGGATGCACGAAGGCTTTATTTCCCTGAATCTGGGTATGCACTTTCATTTTTACAACTGACAAAACTTGAACCATACCATTAGCCTGAGATTGACATAGAAACATCTCCCTCCTAAGATGAAAATACTACCCTTCAAAGCATTACAAATTTTGTCCCTTTGACATTATTGGAAGATTGTCATTCATTGTTGTCTAAGTGAAAGATTATGTTGATGTGGATTTCATTCTTGAAGCACACATTTCACTCTTAGCAGTTGAAAGCCAATGCATCTTGTGGTTGTATCTTTTGAATCCTTTGTACACTCCACTGTAGATAACTCTTTCTGCAACTGAATGTGATTATTATGTTGCTTACTTAAATTCTAACTTCCATAATCACATTTTTTTTCTTTCAAGGATTATAGTCCTCTTCTTCATATTCAATAAATTACACTCATGCATACCAAAATTTTTCCATTTATTGAAAAACTGTGTCCATTTAAAGTAGATGCACATTTCATTTTTCAGGCATAGAATGGACTGGAAGTACTTACCTCTATCTTGATGTGACAATGCATAAGCATTGCTTGATGTGTTTTGTTTCCATGAGGTTCATTGCATATATCACTTGTGGAGGTAATCCTTGGGTTTGAGCAACTCAAGAAAATGTAGATGAAAGTTGCGGTTGATCATTATGTGACACTGAACAGGGCAGTTGAAAAGTTTTACTACCCTTCCTTTCTTCTTCATATGTGATGCAATCTCTTGTTCATCTCTTGTTTTCCTTCAGTAAGGTAAAAAAAAATTTGTCTTTGTTGTTGTCATGTATGACATGAAAATACATTTTCTCCTATGGACTGCCCTGATTTCTTGGGAGTTATCGGGTATCTCCTTGAAGACATGCACTTCAATGGTTCTCTTTTTTGTAACTTTGGCATCATATAACATTGTCATCTTTTAGATATTATGGCTCACTATTTCTTTGATGCCATGTTCATTTTGTGGACTTCTTGTTTGAAGTCATGAATTTGGTGGTTTTTATGGATTTTTTTCATGATCTACTCCTTTACCACACATAGCATTGTTCTTGCTGATATTTACTTGTAATATATCTTGTCTTTTCATGGTTATGACAAATATTTATGCTTTTGGCCATATATTTCTTATTCTTTTTGCACGACACCCATGATCTTGATTGTCATTCTTTGTAGCTAATACATTCATTACTATGACTGTTACATTTTGAATATAAAGGATTGTGTCCATGTTCATTGAATGTGGTTGCCTATGCATCATAGCATTTGCACTTATGATTATCTTTAGGACTGTAACGGTTCTCCCCTTTGTCTATGACTACTACCTCCTAATGTTTGTGACCAAACTCTCATTTCCACACGACTATCAATGCATATGACTCTCCCCTATGTTGTTAAATTGATCACTGTTCCTTAAGTACTGATAATTATTTGCAAACTTTCTGGTTCTTGTGCTTGTCCTTTGTATTTTGAAAATTCCCTTTTTTCATATTCATTAGTGTAGGCAATCATACCAAGACTACTCCAGACTATCATGCCTTCTTCTCTGAAGATCACATACCTCTTAGGAACTTGTGTACATTTAAGAATTCTACCCTCAAACACTTCACCTTTCATACAATGTGCCTTGGACCTTATAATCAAGAACCTAGAACATTCAAGACTTACCTGCTAAAGTCCACAATGTGTAGTTCAGTGGTAAGTCTGAGAAAAAACTCTTGATTCCACACATTGCAACATTAGAGGGCACCTCTACCATATAGGACTGTCCTATGTCCTTCATATCAAACCTACTACCTTCACTGTCACACAACTATCCTAGGTTTGCATGCATTGAAACAACTTTTGAAAGGCACCCTTGCATTGTCAACTGTGCATTGTTAATGACAATGACCTAACTCACTACACCTATTTTCACAAATTCACCTATTAATAAGCATTAGTAATTCCATTTTCCTCCAATGATGAGCATTCTCTAGTTTATTCCTTTGCTTTCTATAGCTTTTACAAATGTGGGAGATTACCATAACACAAACCACTAGCAGATAATGACAACCCCATACTTGTTGGACCTTGCTCTCCTGTAGCATGCATTCATGACTGTATTCATTGTTGTTGTTCAGTTCATTCCCTTAGGACCACCCCTAGTAGACTCTTAAAGGTGTTGTCCTATTCACTTGTATCATGACCTTGGATTCAAAAAGGGGTCACCTTGTGTTGCTTCATGATTGCCCCAACCATTATTTTTTGCCCCTTTCCTCAACAGTTGTTTTCCTTTTCAATCACGTGCCACAATTAACATTGTCTCCTCACTTTGATCCTAGTGGGCAGACACATGTCACCTATGTCGGTGACCTAAAAGCTTACTGTCCTATGTGATGTGTGGTTGTCCAATAGGGTTAAGGTGACAAGGACCTGATAATACTTTGAATTTCTCCCTCATTATTTAAGAGATGCAAATTGAACTTGATGCATCTTTTGAATTTGATAATGAAAGTTGATCAACTGGTGTGATTCCATGTTGATTTAATGCATTAATAACAGGTATATCTTTGATCAAGTTGCTCTATTTCCAATTTCGCTCAAAGCATGTTGAGCTCTACCCTCATGGGAGCCACATTTACCCCACATGTTGCATTTAACTGAGTTAGAACAGTAACTAGACTTGCCCTAAATCTACACATGAAGCAAACAAGTTAGAAAAATAGATGCATATTTTGGATGTGTTTGATGACTTCATTGTTTTCTAGGACTTCCAAGGTTTGTATACTTATTTAATGCACTTAGGTATCAATTTATACATGCATAGATAGTTGTTCATGTAAGGTTTGAGATCTTTCATTGCTTAGAGCATTGCTCTAATATCATTGTTTTTTTCCAGATGCAAGAGCTAGGAGCACTACGGAGCGGGGAAGGACACAAGCAGCTCAGGGCAGCAGCAAGGCAAGAGAACAACTTCAAAACCAGTCATTCTCAGGCAATGACTGGTCTCCACCCTTATATTCACATTCTATTTGTTTACTTATTCATGTATAGATTATTTCTTTATTTTCATTGAATAAGTAGCATTAGTCCCTTGGCTTGTGAGGGACATGTACACTTCATGATTATCAATAAAATATTACATTTGTACACATATGATTCTCTTTTCCCATTTGTTGTAATTGCAACATTGGAATGAAAATGTAATCTATTTCATTTGTCAATCTTTTTTCATGCATATTAGACTTAGTAGACTTATGGTTTATCTTTTAAATATTTAAATGAACAACACAAAAAGAATAAACACTAAACCTGATTTTAGCTGAAAGCTAAAAATCAGGTAACAGAACCATACATTTGTAAATTGGGAGAGCTTGAACCATAGATTTTAATAACAAGACTCTCCCAACAGAGGACAACCATCTATAATTATAATTACTAACCCACTCCCAAAATTTGTCTAGCACATTCTTCCAAGTCTTTCTAGGAAAGGGCCTAATAGTGGGAGGGATGACCAAGTACACAAAAGGAAAGGCTCCAATCTAAAATCTTAGGACACATGCAACTCTTATTTGAACACATAGCAGGGTATTAAAGTAGAAAATTGAAAACTTATCTTCATTAATTTTCTAACCTGAAGCCGTGAGATAGATAGCTAGAGCACACTTGAAGTTGTTCGTCTCAGGAATTGTGGAAAAACCCTTAGAGCTGTATCATCCACAAACTGTAAGTGGGAGTGGGAGGGAAAACCATTCCCCAATTCCAACCTTAAATAAGGCAATGCCTCACATGGGATTTCAAAATTCTCCCAAGGCCTTCTGTCATAATAATAAATCGAAAAGGAGAGAAGGGGTCACCTTGCCTAAGACCCCTAGAAGCTCCAAAAAGAGAAGGTTCCCCATTAATTAACATTGAATAGGAAGTTGACCTAACACAACTCATCACCCATTCAATCCATCCATCTCCAAACCCAAAGACAAAAAGCACCTTACGAAGAAAATACCATTTAACTATATCATAAGCTTTAGCCATATCCAGCTTAATAAACATAGCCTTCTCCTTGGATATCTCCATAGAATGAATGGCCTCTACAACAATAACCACTCCATCAAGGATTTTCCTCCCTGAAAAAAAAAACTACCCTATTCTTCAAAGATGATCTTACCCAGCTATGGCCTAAGTCTCTCTGCCAACAACTTAGAGAAAAATCTTGTAAACCACATTACATAAGGTAATTGGTCTAAATTGATCAAAAGAATTAGCTCCCTCCCTCTTAGGGATAAGTGTAAGGAAGGTATAATTCATAACTCTCAAAATCTTCTTGCTACTATGTGTCTCTTGCACAACATCCAACAGATTAAATTTGATAACCTCCTAGAACTCCTAAAAAAATTCTATCGGAAAACCATCTAGACTAGGTACGTTTCCTTTTTTCATGTTAAAAACAGTCTCTTCCGTCTCCTCCAACAAAATAGGCTTAAGAAACATCTCATTTGCCTCAAGGGAAACAATTGAGGGAATATAATCTAGTATAATATTTTCTTCCACATCCACCACAAGAGAATCTTCCCTAAACAGAGAAGAATAAAACTGAATAGCTTCCTACAAGATATCCTTGAAAGAAGATAGTTGTTACCCCTGAGAGGACACCAGAGAAGAAATCAAGTTACCATGTCTCCTAGCTTTAACTAAGTTAAAGAAAAAAATAGTATTCTTATCTCCCTCCTACAACTAGTCAATCCTAGCCTTTTGTTTCTATTGTGCATGTTTTGCACACATGCCCCGTTCAGAATAGGGACCCTCTCTTTTCGCTTTTATGGGATGCTTTTGTCTTTGCCTCATTTTGTGTGCCCCTATTTTGAGTTCCATTGGTCAAGGAGTCTTATGGATGTCATCTCAAGGAGTAGGTCCTCCTTGTCTTTTGTTTGTCCTTGGTGTTTTGTTTGGGTCTTAGGAGTTGTTCTTTTCCTCCTAAGACCTTATTTCCTTTGCTTTGCGGGTTCGGGGCATGGGATGAAACTGGACCTAGAACCTTTGCCATGTTCTTAGTTCGCTTTCTATTCCGGTTCCAGCTCCACTTCTTGTCTTCTTATTTTCTTTGTTGTTTTGCTTGTGTTCGGCCTTTGGGTTGGTTTCCTCCCTTAGGTATTCTTTGGTTTTCGTTTTTCCTTTGTTTCCTTTCCTTTCGCCAGAAGCGGAACTGAGGTGGTAACTGAACTCGGAACTTTGCAAAAGGTTTTGAGTCTCATTTTGGTTCTGCCTCAGTCTGGTTTTGGTTCCGCCTCCGTCTGGTTTTGGTTCCGCCTCTATCTCATTTTGGTTCCACCTCCATCTAGTTTTGGTTCCCCCTTTGTCTAGTTTTGGTTCCACCTCCGTTTGGTTTTGGCTCTGCCTTTGTTCTCATTGTGTTTCGCCTCCGCTCCCGCTTTTCTCCTTTGTGTTGTGTCCTTGTTTGGTGTCTTGTCCGGGTCTAGTTTTGGCCCCGGTTTCGTCTTCCTTTGTTTTCTTTATATCCTCCCGTTTCTTTTGGTCGTGTTGTTTGTGTTTGGGGGATCTTTTGTGTTCTAGTGTGTTTGGATCTTCTTGACGACTCACTTGATGTTAGTGATAAACCGGTGGAACCGGAGTGGGGGATGAACTTGGGACCATTAGTTGGTTCTAGGTTCAGATTTCATTCCATTCCCGAGCCCGATCTCATTCCCATTCTGAACCCGGCCCGGCCCTGCCTACATTAAGAAGCTTCATGTTCCTGATTCTCTCCTAGCTCTGCTTCTAGTAAGTGCAAAATCTAACTAAGTGTGGACAGTTACCCTAAAGGAGTAAAGAATGATGTGAGTGGGCCCCAATGTGTGCCTTGCCCCCCCCCATGAATTGAAAACTACTAAGTAAAGGGAGGTAGCATGCAGACATTCCAGTGCGGGCGACTGCTTGCGGGTTGTCATCTTGCCTTCACCACTCCTAACTACCGACTCGAGCCCGCCACCCGCCATGCGGGTCCCAACCTCGCTGCTTTTGTCTAGCTGATGATGAATGTATAACTCATGTCAGGGCTCCCCACAGACCTGATGATGTGGACTGCCTTATGTAGAACTCCATCCCACCTCTACTATTCTGAGCGGCCATCCCATCGCACCTTCCTGCATATATCTCTTTGCATCCATAGTTGGTGGTAGAGCTCGAGCTTCGATTTTCCGTCGGGTGACTCCTTGCAAGTCACCGCCATGATTGCATCATTTCCTGACGGCATTCTAACTATGGCTCCCCGTGCTCCTTGGCCCAATGACAATATCCCATGCGGGTCTCATATCCTCGATTGTCATCCACATGAGTTGCATTGCGAAATGACCATCCTTCACGTTCCCCCGACCCAGCTAGCCAGATTTCTCTACCTGGGGTGTCGTTGTGAGTTCTCCATTTGTCAGCAATCGTTAGCTCGCATCCTTCTGGCCTCCGGATTTTGGACCTCCCGTAGCCATCTCAGAATTTGAACTTACCAACCTTGTCTTCCATCATTAAACTATGGCATTTTCCTACCATCTTCCCGCATTCTTCCACTCACCTTCGCCCCGCCGCATGGTGTTTCTTCCACAACTGTCGTCACCATCTTGGGAACTCTTAAGAAAGTTTTTTCTTCCTGAAAATGGTGGTAGCTAATCCAAAATTCATGAGCTATGGAGCAACACATGAATATATCAATTGAATTAGGAATAGGTAGGTTGGCGACCAGGGTAATACCAAAGATTGAAATATGACGGATAGGTCCGATGAAGCGGACTAGTATTTAGTTTATAGGGGGGTGTAGTAGAAAGTGGGGCTTGTCTCAGTGGAAGCCGCGGTCTTCAAAGCCGTTTCCAAATGGCACTTCTATGATGGATTTTCGCCCTCTTTGGTTCAACGACGGCCAACAATATGGGTTCTGACGCCTCTGGGGATGTTCCCTCCTTATTGAGAATATATTTGAGTACCATGATAATGGATATCCTTTCGATCTTAAGGACTATTGTAGTGGCTCGTAGACTACTTAATAATGGGTTATCTTGAAATCATTCCTGGGAAAAGAGGGGAAATATAATTTGGCCACTTTGTGAGCAACCCATGAGATACTATTAACTTCTATAATTGAATTCTAAGGCTTTCTCTTAATCCTAATTTTCTCTATATGCAGGCAGGCTTACGTGAAGAAGGTAATATACACCCAGGCTAATTCGAATGACCCGCATACAAAGCCCGGACGGGACAGGGTTAATAGGTCCTATATCATGAAGATTCTCATATGAAGGGCACAAAGAAGGGACTAAGGATATCAAAGGAACTTGCTTGGTATGCCAAAGAAGGCCCAATTTCCATAAGAAAGCAAAGACTTAGACCGTCGGCACTGGAAGGCTGATGCTAATAAGACAACGAGCTGTCTACCAAGAATAAGAGGCAAGGAGGGACTGTGTTGTTTCTTATCAAACGATCGTGATCCATCAAGTCCTGCCCCATCAAATTAAGAGGCGGCTAAACCATCCCACAATGATACAAATCTGTAAACGAAGCCCGCCTGATCCAATGAACAATGTTACAAGTCCATCAAACAGAAAAAAGGAAGCTTTCAATTAGTTCAACTATAGTGAAAAGGGAATCTACAAAATGAAAAAACTGCTACAACACCTGGGCACTAAAGTCAAAATAGGGAAAAGACAAAGTTGTATTTTAAATTGTTGAATAATGGGGGGTAGGTGAAACCCTAATGTAAGCAAATCTAAGCCACTCATTGTGAATTGATCCTAGCCATCCATTTGGTCTTTGGAAAACTATAAATAGGGGTCTTCCCCTCATTTGTAAATGGTTGGAGAGCTGGTGTAAAAAGCATTTGCAGCAATAGAAGACAACATTGCATGATTTTATGGACATTCTCTTTGATTTTGCTCATCTTGCATGCATAGTTCTACTTCCCTTGTTAGTTTAGTTGTTAGTTTCTTGAATGGAAGTGATGATGGTGATTGCTATTTCAGAATTTGATGAATTTCCAGCTCATGCTTTTTGTGGTTCATTGATGATGAATCACTTTGCAAAGCTAGTCTGAGCTTCTCTCCTTTATTGTTGCAACATAGTTCGATTGAATGTGCATGATGTGTGTGTGTAATCTGAAAATCTGCAGTCCTTGGAAGATTACACTAGTTTTGTGTAACTGTAGGTTCCTCTTGGCCAAGCAAAACCCAATTTAGGGAGTTTTTCTACTATAGCAGCCTCCATGATCACTGTTCATTCGTAGTTTTAGATCCAAGAACTTCCTCTCATCCTTGCCCTTTTTCCTTTTTTTTAATAAGTAACCTTAAGAAAGGTTCATTGCACATTGTAAAGCCAAATTCAATGATAAAATGGAGTTCCAGACTACTGTTTGAACCTGCAACAAATGCACAACAAATCTCCCATCCTAAGAACTCCATTTATAGATCCAACTTCCTCGCTTTGTAACTCATCCGTAAGTCCGCCTTGTGATTCCAGCAAATCACATAAAATAACTGATATATTCCAAGCACTATCAAGACCTAACATTAGATACCTTGGGATAGTGTTCTACAATTTGATTGTGGAAGATTGTCTTTCAAGAGAGGTGATGCACCTATGCATTACCTGTGTTGAGAAGTGCATAAAAAACACATGAACAGTTTCCAAAAAATATGTTCCCTTAGTTCCCATTCTGCATACTATTTCCTGACATCCTCTTCCTCTCGAAGATATTCTAAGGACATCCCATGATCCTTGTTATGTCTAGTGATGGAATCCAAACATTGTTGGGCTCTTAAATTTTCCTTGAAATTATTACCAAAGCTCTGCCTATTCTACTTCTTAAGTTGATATTTCACAAACTAGAGTCTTTTAACAAAAGTAAACATAGTAGTACCATGCATAGGTGAACCCTTCCTCCACCACTCCATCATGAGATCCTATAGAGAAGGATCATACAACCACATGAGTTAGATTTTAAAGGGAGGGTTCCTAAAAATGTTCCTCCCACTCACATTGAATTTGATAGGCCTGTTGTCATGAAGGATTGCACCCAGATGCTAAGCTTGGAGGATCAATAATCCCATGAAACATGGAAACATCTTCGAGCCTATGGGTTGCTCATGATGAAGATGAATCTCTAGATTATGGGCTAGTTCCCCTTTAGATCTCCTGGAAACTAATGAATTTTGTGGGAAAAAGGAAGACGAATAGTTGATAAAAGGGAAAAGCTAATTCTAGGAGGTGATGCACCAAAATGTAACAAACATGCAGCTTAATTCACAACTACTTCTCAAAATATTTGTTTACACAACTCAATTTGGGAAATCTAAACACATAAATAATTCATAAAAAGGCTTGAGAAATCTATCTTCTTTGAAGGAAAACAACGTTTTCACAACTTGGAAGATAAGACAAATTAATGGTGCAACCTATGATTTGTGATGATTAACTGCTTTTGTATACATGCAACCATGAATGAGATAAAAATTTAAAGGTTTTGATACCAAAACACATCAAATTTTCATCAATATCATTTTTAAGAGACACTACACTTGAAAAATAGAAGGTAAACACCTAATTTTATTGAATAATAGAAGGAATCTCTACAATAACTAAAGAAAATAAGCTGAAATATCTGTTGTTGTATCAAACTGTAAAAATATGTTGAGTTACAGAACTCTAAGTCTCTCTACAAAGTGCAAGAGAGGACAAAAAGCAAGAACTAGGGAAAAAGCATAAGCTTTTTCTCCTATAATACAAAATTAGTCCCAAAGAGCCAAGAGGAGTCAACTGCAGTCAACTGAACTCCAAAATATCCACCTCAAGATGTTGCATGAGCAGAACAGAAAAGCCCTAAAAAGGGGGTTGATCATAACTGCTCCAATTTGAGCTAATTTAGCTCCAAACTCCCCCTCTCACGCTGTTCAATCAAAGAGAACTCCAAAAATACCTTAGTTTGAATTGAAGTCAAAGATAGAACTCCAAATGCATGCATAACACCTTAGCTCAACTGATTCTAACTCAACTCTCCTTCTTTGCATGCTTAGAGGGCACTTATTAATCTATTTTAACAAGTACTAAAGGTAACACTAATAGTTACTTACCTTAATAAATGTTAAAATAAAAAATATCACAATTATTATAACAAGTACTAAGGTAATTAACTAACCATTACCTTAATAAGTGCTATAATAGCCTAATACATGTCTTGTGAGTATGCAAAAAGGAAGATACTCTACTGCTGGGCGCCAAAATTTGAAGAAAGACCATAAAATGTCAAGAAATGTCTTGACCACGGCCTAAGGATTAATCATTTTGCAACTTTATGAAATAAAAGTGAAAGTAAACAATTTGGTTGGCCAAAGTTAGGACTTCATTGAGAAACTCGAAAGAATCCTTTAACCCTAATCACAAATTGACTTCATTCATCTTCACCTATAAAGTTTCTACGTTATTGCTCCTGCCACCAAGGGTTTGAAGCTCATTGTGACTGTGGATCGCTGAATCTATCCTCCTTGTTGGTAATCCATTCTCTGTGAATGAAAATGTTGATATTATTTTTATATATGTGAAAGAAAATATTGTTTGTGCTCTGAATTTTGTTGATAGTTCACTTGATCTTTTTCCTTGAATCTTCTAAAAAATATAATTCGATTTGTACAAGCATTGTACCAGATAATCTTGATCTCATACTAATCAACCTTCACTTGTTATGATTTCTCTTTAGTTGCTTTGAGTCATGCAACCCTAATACCTACTGCTGTATGTTGTGATTCGCTTTCTCCAAGTGGAAATAATTTTGTTGCCTAACAAACATTGGTGCATTTGAGCCGAAATATATTGAGAAACTTTATTTGTAAACTCCTATCTAATTTACACATTTAACTTGTCTGTCTACATCCATTTTTCCAATTTCTTTGACCTTTACTTGCTCACGGGTAAAGGAGTATTTACTATTTTCCACTTTTCTCCATATGCAGTCAACACCAACATGTATGATTGAAGGTAGATTTAAACCCTATAAGTTCTAAATATTGAAAATCACAGGTTGCATCATCATGAAGTTCGGCCACTTTGTATGCATCTATCAAAATATTATATGAATCTTGGTATGGCTCCCAACCCATATGTTGCATAAGAGAAAACATCTCGGCTTCTCCAACACAAATCCTCTATTGCTTGTCAAAAGAACTACTCTATCTTCTAATCTGAAAAGAATAGTTCATGTCCCTACATCCTCTTTTAGTATGGCAAGCTCTTTGTTTCTGCCAAAACCATGTCACCATTCCTATGATGCTAGGAGTTTCTCCTTTCATGGCTATGACAGTCATATCCCTACCATCATGAGGCTTCCATGATATGACTGAAACCATTCACCCTTTTGGCTTTATTTAACATTTATGCATAATCATGACTGTCATTCTTTTCAATCTTTTAAAGCTTCAAAGTTATCTACAACATGCTTATATAGTATTAAGGACTGCCACTTTCTACGTAGACCATGTAGTGGCTTTTTTCATCTTCCTTTTGACTGTGTAGTGGCCTTATAGACACCCAAAATTGCTGCTTTAAAGCTTTATGACAATATTTACTAAGGTTTATTACCTCTTTAGTCATCATTGTCCTTGCCCATTTTCAAACTGTCCTACTCATTGGTAACAATGGGCCATAACATATGTTTAGAAACATATCATTATATTGAAGGTGATCTTTGCCACTGTTGATGTACCTTAACTTGGACCATAGCCTAATGCTTTGAAGAAAACTCTAAGCACCTAAGGCACTGTGAATTTTTGTATTTTGACTGATATAATCAGTGTATGAGGATTTTACAAACATTGCCCCTACATGGTGTCTCTTGGTTGTCTTTGACTTTGCAATGGTTTAAAGAACCCTCAATCTTCTTCTAAACTATCATATCACTGTCATGGGATTCTTAACAACACTCACTGCTCATACTATCATAAAGGTCAAGGTGCATTGTTATTGTCTAAACTTGGCAAATTCAAAGGTCTTCATACTTTTGTGATTGTCATGTTCCATCACTACTTTGTCCTTCATCTATGAGCTTATTTTCCTTTATTGAGTTCTTCCCTTTGTCATTAGCATGTTGTCTCCTTTGTATTTTTCAAAACATTGTCTACTGTCAAACTTTGAGGTGACTGCCCCCCATTTTCATGCAATATTCCTTTGAATGTTGAAGTTGCCCCTTTTGATCTATCTTTTGTGATATCTTCCAAAGCTATCATTAATGGAAAAGACTGCCTATTTTCTTTTACTCACTATCATGCTTGTCAAACCATATTTTGTGCTCCTTCCATTTGATCATCAAGACCAACTTTTCCTTGTAGCTTAATTTAATGGTTTCCCTAACACTTTGACCCTATTCATAGCAAATTGTCCCTTTTGAGGTTTTGATTGTTTAATCTTTGACTATCCTATTGAAAGTTTGCTATCATTTTGAAATCTCTATTTGCAATCCTTAATACTTGTAGACATTCTTTATGCTGCAAGATTTCATGCTTTGTTGGAGGGAAAAACACCTTTGTTGAAATCATAAACCCGAATCGGTTGGTATAATGAATGCTTGGGAAAGTGAATGTTCCCATGCTATGACTTCTCTGCCAATTTGTATGACAAGATTATACTTGTACCTGCACAATAAACAAATAAGTTCAGAAAACTAAGAATCCCAGAGCTTCTCATGATGATTAGATGATCTTTACTTTTCTTGGATCTTCATGATAACTATGTATCTAATCTTGAGACACCTTTAACTCTTTGATTTGATGCTTAACAAGAGATCTGGTTGTATATCTAATGGTTTGACATATAAGAGACATGGAATCCTGAGCTCTAACATCATTTCTTTGTCCCTTATAGAAAACTTTGGAGCTATCAAAAAAGGAATTGAAGATATAGTTGATCAACAATGGGGTTCATCATTCAAGTAATGATGGATCCCTTTTCTCTTACATGTCCTCTTTTACTTTCAGATGTACAATTTATCTTTTATTGCACCTTATTCAGTTATTCCCACGGCTTGTGTGGGAAACTTATAAGCATATTTCTTGTAATGAATTTAAGCAGCTACTTTATGCAAAATTTTGTGTACTATTCCTCCTTTTTGTAAAGCAATTACATAATGAAAACTGAAAATTCATTTCATGGCACTATTTGTATGATTATGAGTAACTTTAGTAGAATTTTTTGTGTACCTTTCTCCTTCTTCAAAGTTGAAAACATCGGTGTTGTCCCAGCCTAACCTGATTAAGCTGAAAATCACAATTAGGAAATAAGGCCAATGGTCAGACCCCTTCCAATCCAAAATTTATGAACTACAAAGCTAATTGCTACCAATCCAGAAACTAGAGACCATAAATCTATCTAATATTTTTGAGATACAATGCTCCCCACATCTATTATTGGTCCATGTTAACATACCATTACCAAGCCTTACATCAATTAAACTCAGAAAACCAATATTTTCTTTGAATATCGCAGATGAGGGATCAAGTCTATCCACCCCTCCCATTTTTTCCTCTAGACCAGCAATATCATTAAAATAACTAGCAAGAATCCAAGGAAGAAAAGAACCTAAGGAGCACACAAACCTAATATGGGCCCAAAGTTGACACTTTCTAGGAAGCTCAATTAGAGCATACACATTAGTAAGCATGATGATTTCACCAGAATCAAAGCTTGAAGCAACCATGGATAAGGAATTTCTGCCAACTATCCACCATATAAGATAAATCTTGTGTGGGTCCCAAAGGAAAACAATCCCTCTAGATCTACCATGCAACCCAATACACTGGCATTGATCCCTCCCCCAAACATTGGAGGAAAAATTAACCATACCATCCATAGACATCTTAGTCTCTTGAATGAACACAACATCAGGAGAGTGCAACTTAATTAAATCCTGAACAACCTTTTGTCTAGGGGAGCTATTCAATCCCCTTACATTCCATGACAAGACAATCACTACTGTAAGTTAGAGAAGTGGAAATAAATGGTACTGACTGACCCTGACTCCACTAAATTCTCCCCCATAATTTTAATTTTGTTTTGATCTTTCTTTCTACCAACCTTAGAAACCTTCTTAGAGCTTTCCTTTTTAATTATTTTTGTTGCAGACCCAAAGTAAGCATAAATTTGTTATTCTTGCTAGGAACCAAAGTTGTCGCCTTTGGTAATGGATCATGCAAAGTCAAGGCCAAACCATCTCATGTTTCCTTGTCCATCAGTAAAGTCCTCTCCTCATGGCACAATGGACTGGTATGTATCCATCTGAGAGTCTAAACAGTCTTCCCCCAGACTGTTGTGATTCACATTAGGATCCAACTAGGTTGTTCCCCCTATATCTAAACCTGCATGTATCCTATCAAGGAACCCATCCTGATGATCCATATCCTCCAAAGCCTCAAACTGATTGAAAGAAACCTATGCTTACATGTCCTTCAAAGTTCTCTTCAAACCTCTACCCTTATTATGTGGCTTGACTGAAATAAAACCCTCCTTATCGGATTCCCCCAGACACAAGTGCCTTCCTTTTATCCTTTGAAGGAGGAGGGAAAGGAGGAATCTTGGTGGAACCAACACCTGTATGGTCCCCAGAAGAGCTAAGTTTGGGACACTTCCATTGAAAATGTTCATATTCATGACATATCTGACAATGAAAGGGAAGAGCTTCATAATCTAGTTATTGAATCCAATAAGTAGACCCAACTTGAATCTCCATCGAATTTGGTAGAGGATGACTTAAGTCAATTTCCACATAAATGTGAGCACATGAAATTACCTTTCCATCCATCATTTGCTACAAGGGGCCCACCATTTTTCCCAGAAGCACATCAATCATATGCATGACATCATTCCTCTAGAAATCCTATGGTAGCCATGGGAGTATCACCCACATCAAAATATTTGATGATAATTCCTCAACTGGGTTAAACCCTATATGTTAGGGTTTAATAAATAAACCCACCTAGTTATAGAAATAGGCCCCCCCTCAAAGGCCTTGTTCTAATCCATCAAGCATGAAAACACCACCAAAAAGTAGTTATTAGCCACTTGCATGACCTCCATATCCCCTTCAAGATTCCAAGTCCTATGCGCCCACAATTCTAGAAACAAAAGGGAGACTCGAATACCCATAAACTTGCAAATCAAAGGACGATTTCTTAAATAACTCACATCCTCCACTATCAGGTTCAACTAGATAACTAAAACTGGACGAGATAGGATCCTCTCCAGATAACCACTGGTTTTTAAAACACTAGGCCCTCCAAACCAAGAATCTCCACCATTAGTTAAGGTTTCGCTTAAGAATTCCATAGGGGTGATCCCACAATAGTTGTTTACACTTTTTTGCCAAACTTGATATTAAATTGATTTTTTTTAACTAAATCTTCACTTTTAGGCACCTATAGCTGCTAAACTATGAGGAATTTGAAAATGATGAAAATTAGTGATTTGTGACATTTTGTTTGTAGATTCTAATTATATATTTTTAAAAAAAATTGGAATCAAATTGCATTTCTTTTTCCATCTCCTTCGAAAACTAGTTTTTAACAACAAACACCATTTTTAAAGAGTAATGTTCACTGTAAACAACATAACTTTTTTTCTATGAAGGATAAAATTCTTTTTTTTTTTTTATTTAAATTTGTAACTACGATATCTAGCACATTCACTTAATTTCATAGTGTTTTATTGAACATTTTTCTTAATTAAGTTTTGAAGTCAAACCAATTACAATTTAGACATAGGCAAACTATATACAACATAAATTTTTTGTATGAATCGAAATTCAATTTTTTTTGTGCTGGATCAAGGACATCAATACCTAGCACAAATATATTTTTTAGAATTTTATTTTGATAATTTCTATTTTTCCACATGTGCAAAATAGAGAGCTTGATTTTTGGTGAAAAACCTACATTCACAAGAAATAAAAAATAAATATAATAATCAAATTAAATATATTTAAAATTATACTTTTTGGGAATCTTATAATAAGGACTACATACTTACAAAAAATAAATTTTAAAATTCATATGATCCTCCAAAAGGTAAATCAAATGTGGTTTTTATCAACATTTTGATAGGTGTAAAGGAGACTCTGTTATAGGTATGGTTTAAAACTAGCGGGGTTCTATCCAAGGGGGTTTGATCTAAGGTGGTTTGATCAAACCCTCTTCAATCAGAATCCTTTAAATGGAACTTTTCAAGGCTTAGATCATTATATTTTCTAAAAATATGTGATTTCAACAAAAATCAAGATGTTCCAAAAAGTGTAAACCACTATTGTGGGATCACCCATAGCTTGTGCATGACTTGATGGGGAAGGATCCACCCTTGAAACTATTTTAGTATATGTCATTTTATTAAAAAACCCCGAACCCGCACTTGGCACCATTATAAAAAACCAAGACCAGTTGAGCAAGACAACACCACTACCCACCAGAACGACAACCCACACACCACAAACTTCCAAGAAAAACCACACCCCATCCCAACTCTGACAACAACCCCAAAAACCCAACACGCCTGCACAAAACAAAGACACAAGCCCCACCCCTCACTGCAAAATAAAACCCACCATAGCCTGCAACAACACCAACCTGCACCCTTACATCTTCAATCAGAAAGAATAAGGCCTTTGTAGGTCGTGCCAAGGGCATGCAGGCCTTAGTACGACACATGTAGGTTGTTGCAACCTGCCACCCTCCAAAGCAAAAACACCATCATTTTTTTTAATTTCATTGTGCTCTCTTCTTGGTTGTAATAATAAAATTAAAATTATTCATTTTTTACTAAGATAACTACCACTAAGTTTATATGTGAAAAAATATAACAAGGTTTAGGCCCTAATGAGGATAATCAATGGCTAGGGGAAGCACTTTATCAATCATATTATTGTAGAGTTATGAGATAAATTCATAATAACACACAAGAGGAGTATTCCACATCACCCAAAAGCATATGGGGCTAGATAAGCCTTCAATAAAATATCACATATAACATTGACAAACATGTGTAATGAAAATATGATAGACCGGGACGTTCAAATACTAGATTTTTTTTGGGTTTACTAGACTATATATAAAATATTAAACAAGTATTTCCCTTTCCAACTAGTTTATGGACTAGATGCAAACCTTCCCATCTAATACACGGTACCCAACTTGAAACTACCAAGAAATTTAAGGCTAAATGAGGAAGACACGTTAAAAGGAAGATTATTAGATTTGGAGAAAGTAAATGTTAAAATATTATTAGTCATCTATGATTAGATCCAAGAAAAAAAAGACAAAAATAATGGTACAATATAAAAATAAAGAGAAAAATATTCAAAACTAATGATATTTTCTACTTAATGACACAAATTCAAATTCAAGAAACTTGGGAATTTAAAAGTACAATGATTGGGGCCCTACAAGATTGTGAAAATAAAAAAATCAAGAGCTACAAAATCAAAGACATTACAAAGTGATCTTCTAGAAAGATATGTAAATGGAGCAAGCCAAAGAATTATTATATGGGAGATTAAAAATCCAAGTTTAACAAAAGAATTGTAGTAGGAGGTAATTGTACAATATGAATTTAGTGTATTCTAATGTGATGACATAAAAATGGAAAATTAGAAAGAGTAGGCAATAATGAGAATAATAAGGCAAGAAAATGGAGAATCCCTCCACCATAATTTTTTTTGTAGGAAATAAGACATGACAAGGAGAAATAAGATACAATTCTATTACAAGCTTGATAAAAAATAATCCTTTGCAAAAGATTTACAACATGATACAATTGAGAAAAACAAAATTTTAAGATATAAAGGAATTATGCCACATAGCAAGAAAACATAATGAAGTAGAAGTGATAGTTGTAATGAAAAGGGGTCTAACAAATAAGATAGAGTATGTGAATAAAGTACTAAAAGTAGTAGAAAGGAACCCATTTTCACCTTAATAAGTGAAAGGTAAAATTTGCACTATAATGATTGGAAAAAAATCATGTCACAATGAGAAGCCAACATAAAAATTGGAGGGAAAAAGGTAGTTGAGACATTAAATTCAAAAAGTGATGTTGGTACTCTATATAACCTATCAAAGAAAACATAAGAGATTCATAAAATTACCATGCCAATTTTTTTTAAGCTAGAGCATTATGAGTTGAAATGAAACTAACAAGGAGACATGAAATATATCAAACAACAAGATAACACAAAATTAGTATAGGGTTGGAAATTGAGCTAAATGGGGTTAAGAAAAACAAATTGACTATTAACTATGAATAAATTCATTATATGCCAAAGAAGAAACCCTAGAATGATTACTCTTTGTTTCATTGATGTAGATAATAATCCCCAACCCAAGTACAAGAAAAGCATTGTAAGGTGATGGAAGTGGATATATAAGGGACCTTTTCAAATGTTATAGCATATGTGTTACACATAAAAGACATGAGGAAGTACATTCATGCTACTCTATTTAAGATCGATCATGAAAAATTTGAGAATACCTAATAAATCCTATTGAAAGTAGATGAAACTATGGGAAGTGTTGAATACTTGCCTTAATAAAAAGGGTAGAAAAGCTCAAGTTTGAAACATGGGTATATTTTTCAAAATTCTATAAATAATACACCTGGATATAATTTATACTTAGTTGGATGCACATTGACTTCATGTATTTTGACCAACCCTACAAAATTACGAAGCAAGCTATAAAGGTGACAGCTAGATTGTGTGATAGAAAGTAAATATCAAACAAAGAGAAGGTAGAAATGAAGTAGGGGATGGAAATTACTAATGCAATCCATGATGGAAATAGTTTAATAGCCATAAACATCACAAAACCTATAGTAAGGTATACGATGATGGGCATAACACTAAAATTTACTACACTTATAAAGAAAGTTTTGTAATGGGTACCACCATACTCATAGCATATGAAATTATAATAAAAATGGACTTTGATTTAGAAGAGTTATTGTGCAAATAACTACTAGAGAACTTGGATAGAACAAAAATAACACATTACCAATTTAGGTATGGCTCTTTGATCATATACCTTGATTTCTAGTTTATAAAACTACTATAGGTATATGGGGGATATAATTGGATGGAGAACACAACTATGGCATCTCAAATAAATAAACATGTAAAAAAATTCACACAAGCCAAAACTTTCTAGGAGATATACTATGGATTCTCCAAGAATGTTTAGGTAGAAATGTAGAGAAGAGACCATGTATCCTTGTAGATAATGCACAAATACCAACAATACATATACTTTGTCTATATCAAGGCTACACAATTCAAGAAATCATGGGTAACAAAAATAATCGATGAGATATTTGATGGATTTGTAGAGGAAAAAATCAAAGATATTATGACACTCCCAAATGATCCTAAGGAAAATGATTTAAAATAGATAATGAATATATAGAGAAAATATTAAAGATGAACTCATAGTAGAAATTGGAGAAGAAAAAGAAGTTGCAATAGAAGTTGGGTTTTACCAAAATATCCAAAACCACTAGTAGTAGTATATATTTTAGACCCCCCACCACCACTAAAAAATGGTACAACACAAATTTGGAGGTTTGAAAGGTTAAAATACAAATTCTCAAGGTTCAAAATAAGAGATTCTAGAACACACTAGAAATTGAGTGAAGAAAAGTTTGAGAAGAGGTCACCATAGGGTGCCACCACAATAGTGGTTTACACTTTCTGGGAGATCTTGATTTTTTCTGAAATCAAATATTTTTGGAAAATATAATGATTTAAGCCTTGAAAAGCTCCATTTATAGGATTCCAATTGAAGAGGGTTTGATCAAACCACCTTAGACCAAGCCTCCTTGGATACAACCCCGCTAGTTTTAAACCATACCTATAATGGAGTCTCCTTTACACCTATCAAAATGTTGATAAAAAACCACTTTTGGTTTACCCTTTGGGGGATCAAATGAATTCATTTAAAATTTATTTTTTGTAAGCATGTAGTCCTTATTATAAGCTTCCAAAAAAGTATAATTTTAATTAAATTTAATTTGATTATTATATTTATTTTTGATTTCTTGTGAATGTAGGTTTTTCATTGAAAAAATAGAAGATTATCAAAAAAAATTTGAAAATATGAGTGCACCATACACTGAAGTCCTTGGTCCAAAAAATCTAAAACACTATGAAACCAATTGGAATCACTAGATATTGTAGTTACAAATCTAAATTTGAAAAAATTAGAATTTTATCCTTCATGGAAAAAAAGTTGTGTTATACGGTGAGCGTCACTCCTTAAAAATGGTGTTTACTGAAAAAAAACTAGCTTTCAAAGGAGATGGAAAAAGAAGTGAAATTTGATTCCAAAAATTTTGAAAAAAATATATTTAGAATCTACAAACAAAATGTCACAAATCACTAGTTTGCATCATCTTCAAATTCCTCACGGTTTAGCCGCTATAAGTGTCTGAAAGTGAAGATTTAGTTAGAAAAAATTAGTTCAGTGTCCAGTTTGGCCAAAAATTGTAAACTAGTATTGTGGGATCACCCAATAGGTATCTACAATGAAGAAACTAACAACTGCATGAATACAAAGGCATAAAATGGGAGAAGGTGGAGATGAATCACTTATAAGAGAAGCATAGAGAATATCCTACAAATGGGTGCATAAAAGGAGAGTACAACAAAATATTCCAAGATAAAACCTAGGCCAAAGAAAAAAGTAAAGAGAGATCACACCCACATCTCTTGGGAATAAAAAGAGGAAAAGAAAGAGGAGGAAATAGTGAAAACCCATTTTTCACATGTGTTGCAAAGATTTGTAAGATCCTAGATGGAAAGGGGGAACATGGAGGAGAAAAGGTCAACAAAGAAAGAAAAAATAGAACACCACATGCCTCTAAGGAACATAAGAAAGAAAAAGAAGAATGTAAAATGTAAAATTATGATCAACAAGGAAAAGTGAGCACAAATGTAACCTGTAGAAGTATGATAAAAAAAGAGAGTATATGATCTTTTGATGTAAGCAAGGGAAGAACACAAAAAGATAAGGAAATTGACAGTGGAAATCACTAGAAAGGAATACACAATACTACTGGAAGAAAAAGAAAAAGGGAAAATTAGAAAAAAATCAAATTATGATATGGAAAAAATAAGTATCAAGGAGTTAGTAAAGGATTTACATAAAGAAATTGCACAAGAAGAAGTGTTAGGAGAGAAACAAGATGAGGAAAATAAGAAAGAAACACCACAAGGTAAGAAAGGGAAAACAATAATAGTTGAGCACCCATCATCCTCCACACCAACATATCCCATGAATAAAATAAAAGATGTTCTGGTGCAGTTAAAACAACTTAAACCATTAATAAATCTACCAACAACATTCTTCTCACCATCCACTTCTAGCACACAAGTGGATATCTCTCAAATCTCCCCTCTAAAAATTTCAAATAGGAGATTTATTACATAGCACATCAAGGGAAACTATATTGAAGTAACATGTAGAAATTATTGAATCCCTTTAAAACATATAAACAAGGTTACCACAAATAGGTAAGGATACTACATTACCATTATACATGGGTAGTTGAAGAAGGATATAATTGATATTTTGGTAGAATTTTAAAATAAATATACACAAAATAATTCCATAAAACATGAGGTAATGATTGAAATTGAGAAAAAATAGTTGGAAGGTGTAAGGAGCAAATACACTTCAGCACAAATTAAGTTAAATATGGAAGTCAATAATATGAAGAATACTTTTAGCAACATAAACACATGATATCAATTATAACTAGGATTGTTTGCATTAAACAAATAATAGAAAATATAGATGGAGAATATTGAAAATCAAATCATGTAGGCCTCTACCTCTTATGGTGCAACCAAAGATATAGATGGAATCCAAATATTTTAAATATAAAAAATGGCATAACCAAACCAATATTGTGTCTAATCAAAGACAAATTCTAAGAGTATATACATTAGGAGAGTAAGTGAAGTGGTTATAGTGTTCTTAACACACCTAAAAAGTCTCCTAGGGGAAGCAAATAAGCATACTAAAACTTTATTGAAATCCAAAATTATATCAGCAATGGAGAAGAAACTCTAGTGAAAATTATTGGACGTGTTCCTCTTTTATAACAAGCCACAATTCAATGGGATGTGCCTATACTCAATTGAGGGCCATATACAAAAACATTCTACACTAAAAGGATTTTTTTTACCATTGTGAAATCTATGTTGAGAAAAATAAAATGATTTTGAAGATATTCAACATTTTAGGGTAGTGAAATCTACACTAAAAGGATCATTGCATGTTGCTAGAGCGGGTGGAGAAGCTTGAGAAGAAGTTCACTGGTCTGGCTCGGTTCACTCTCAAGATGGTCCACCATGTGGCTGACACCCTTTCTATTGTACTTAAGGATGAAATGGATAAGAAGGCTACGAAGGAAGGCCCCAACTGGGTTGGGGAGGATTTTGTTTGCCTCCTCTCTCAGAATTGGGAGAATGCTAGCTAGTCTACTATTGTCGTGTCTTGTATGCTGGGTTGTTTTTTTGTCGATTGTTTGTTTGTTGTTACTATGTTTTGTTTTGGTGGTTTTTTGTTATGTTTCTATGGACCTGATCCTTTTTGGCCCCTGAGCCTCAATGTGTAAAGGGTACAACAACCTATAAATGTTGCTTATCTTATCAAAAACATTTTGAATACTAGAGGAAAAATTCAACATGTCTTGGGTTGAGACATGGATTCAACCAAGGGATGATTTTGGTAGGAAAAATTAGCACTTGACAACAAATAATGGGATTAAAAGTAGCACAAGGCTCACATGACACTTACAACTAACTTGAAACAACACCTAGAAAACATAATAAGAGAAAATGACACACTCTTTTGATGTAACAATGTTATAAGAAGAGAGAAAGGAGAGATAGATAATAAATAGAGAGTATAAAATAAAAAATATGATAGAAAGAAAAGTATAATTCCATTCTTAGTCCTTTTTTCTTGCTCTGCAATTTTTGAATCCCTTGTGTGCATGGCGTTTGATTCCTTGGGGGTACCTCATGGTCCCCCTAAAACTTTGTAGCACGCCTCGCACATGATCTTCTACTTTCCTCGGGGGTCCCTCCTTCTTTGGAGGAAAGTGTTGGGGAGCCTATGATTCCTACCATCTCAAGGCCCAAGGGCTGGAAAAGTGTGCTTATCAACTCTCCTTATGATTCCTCTCATCTCACTGAAAGGAAAAATAATCATCCTGTGCTATTAGAATCTGACTCTGGAACACAAATTTCTCTTTCAGACTCCATTATGGATAGGATAATTTCATTGATGGAGAGATCTTTGGTGGGAATTTTTTTTCTTTCCAACATTCCATTGATATGGTTCGTCAATGGAATAATGCTAAATGGTGTTTGAAAGGTAGTGTGGAAGTCAATTCCATGGATGGAGGGTTATTCCTACTCAAGTTTACTTCTTTAGAGGATCTTCTAATGACCCTCTCCTTGGACCCTTGGGTGTATGGAAAACATAACTTCTCTCTTTGTCGATGGAAGCATAGATTCGACCCTACTGTTGATCTTAACAAATCCACCCCTGTTTGGATTTGTTTGCTAGGTTTTCCAATGTATTGGAAACTTGCTCGACCACTTCATAACAACTAATATCATCACAAAAATGAGATCCATGTTAGTTTTTGCCTAATTTTGTGTTAATATTGAACTAAATAAAACTGTACCTAACTTTGTTATGTTGAAATCCAAATATGGGATGTAGTCCCAACATGTATGCTATGAGAATGCCATAGTTTATTATTAGAAATGTTCCAAATCTGGTCAGCTTGTCTTTGACTGTAAAGCCTCGGTTAAAGGCCATCAAAAACCCAAATTTCCTATCATTCCCCATGGAGATCTCATAGAGAGCTATCCTTTCAAAGATGATATTTTAAATATCCTAAAGACTACTCCTAAAGTTGGGCTTGTGGGAGTTCAAGACTCGATCACTCCTCTAGCTGCTTTAGACATGGTTGTGTCCTTCCTCGAAAAACCAAATGGAGTTCTCTCTTTGAATGAAATCCATGCTTTGAGTTCACTTAGAAGAAATTCCTTGAAAGGCATGGATTCTTAGATCCCCATAATGGAAGAAAAACAACCAGTATAAATCATAATTTAGAGTTCCCCTAAATCTCTAAAAATGTTTAATGGTACTCTGTTAATGATGAATGATTCCACTATTGAAATAAAGGACCTGGAAGATGGGGAAATATCTTGTAACCAAATCAATAGTTAGTAAAAGGAATGTGATAAGTCCCCAACCGAGTCTAGTAAATACATCTAGAAAGAAACAATGGAAGTCCTCCAAACTGATAACCAACCACAAGGTATTGATGACTGGATAACACCTAAGAAAAAAGGTAAACAAAAAAATTTGATGTGGGGGTAGAGACCAAAGTGGGTAGACCTTCCCAAAGGCAAAATAGAAATAGAGAAACTGCTAAAGAGATTACTATTGGAAAATAGAGGATGTTGGAAAGATCCTAAAAAAGATCTCTAAATGAAGTTCCTTTCATGGAACATAAGAGGGCTAAATATCCCACACAAAAAACTGGCTCTAAAGAACTACATATCAGAGCACAAGATTTAGATCCTCTTATTAAAAGAAGTAAAGATGAGATTTTTTTTGAAACTATTGCTAAGAACTTTTGGCCCACTTCCCACTTTCTAATTAGTAAGGCATCTAGTGCCTTGGGAGGTCTTGTAACTATGTGGAACTTGAATAGGTTGAGTGGCTTCGAGTTATTCCAAACTAAACATGGCTTAGGTGTCTAGTTTTTTTCTATTAGTCTATCTTGGAACATCATTATTATCTATGCCCCCAAATATGAGAAATGCCAAAAAAGGTCATTGTATTGAACTAAGTGGTTGGATTTTAGGCAATAAGGAGGCATATTGGATGCTTGTGGGAGACTTCAAATCCCCCCTCTACCCTTTAGAGAAGTGTGGAGGGTTGATTGATTATGCTGACATCATGGATGACATGCTAGACCTTCTGAATGCTGAATTAGGCTTATTGATTTGGACCTTCAAGGTCAACCTTTCACTTGGATAAACAAACAATTTGATGAAACTCTAATTTAGGTTAGATTGGATTGATTCTTGATTTCTCCTAATTGGGCAACCCTTCATAACTCCAACCTTCTTGCTCTACCAAGGACAGTGTTAAAAAATAACCCACTACTGCTAAGTTGGGAGGACAACTTTGTTGTTGGTCCTTTCCCTTTCAAATATGAGATAATTTGGAGCTCTCACCTTGAACTCAAAGACAAATTATCCACTTGGTGGAATATTCCCATTCAGGGATCTTCTATGTATTGTATTTCTCAAAAGCTCAAAAATATCAAAAAAATGGTGAAAGGGTGGAACAAGTGGGTCTTTGGTGATGTGTTTCACCAAAAAAGGGACTTAATGGATAAACTCAAAGATATCTAGGTAAGAATGGCTAATGGTGATGTAAGTGATCAAACTTGCCACCTTGAAAAGGATTACCACCTAGATTGGTCTAAAGTTTTTAAAAAAGAAGAAATATTTTGGAAACAAAAATCCAAAATACAATGGCTAAAAGGAGACCATAATTCCACTTTCTTCCATATATCTTCCCTCAAACACAAGAAAATAAACTAGATAACCAAACTTAAAGAAAATTTTGGGACTGAAGGCACTACCTTTGAATATATTGGGAATATTGCCTCCTGCTACTTTCAATAGTCTTTCAAGGAGTTTGTTGTCAATCATGCTACTATTATGGATGACCAGTTATTGGATAACACCCCTGCCATCTTAACAGATATTGGTAGTGCCTCTATTCTTAATCTGGTTACTCCAAAAGAAGTCAAATTTGTTATTTTTAGCATGGGGGCTTACAAAGCCCCTAGGCCTGATGGTTTCCCACCGGCTTTCTTCCAATAGTTCTAGGATATAGTGGGTGAAGATGTGTTCCTTACCTCTAAATACTTCTTCAAGCCTGGAAATTTTTTGAAGCAAATGAATCACACATTTATTGCTATGATTCCTAAAAATGTTGACCCTCAAGCTATGGCTATTTTTAGGCCTATAAGTTTATGTAATACAATCTATAAAATTTTCTCCAAAATCCTTATCAATAGATTGAAGCCCCTTCTGGATAAAATGATAAGCCCTTGTCAGAAAGGCTTTGTCCCAGGCCATCAAATTTTGGATGTTTCCATCTCCACTCATGAAATCTTTCATTCTATGGACAAGAGTAACAATATTGGTATGGCCTTTAAATTTGACATCTCTTAAGCCTATGATAAGGTTTGTTGGAATTTTCTTCTAAAAGTCCTTGCTGAGTTTGGATTCAATCGATCGGTCTTAAACCTTGTCAATGAATGTATTTTCATGGTCAAGTACTCTTTTCTTGTTAATGGTGTGCCCTACAGCTTCTTTAGTGTTGGTAAAGGGATCAAAAAAGGTGACCCCTATCTCCATATCTATTCATCATGGTTGTTGATGTTTTAATCCAAAATATTTCTAAACTTATTCATGAAGGTGTTATCAATGGAATCAAACCTGCTACCTCTTTGGACCCCTCAGCTATCCAAAATTTTGTTGATGACACCATCCTTTTTTGGAAAGCCTTGATCATTGAAGCCAAGAAATAAAAATGTTGCCTCAACAACTATGTTTCTAGCTTTGGTCAATGTATAAATTACACTAAAAGCATGATATGCTTTTTTAACACCTCTAAAACCCTTCAAAACAAGGTGAATGCTATTCTTACCTGTGATAGTACCCCTCTCCCACCTGTGTATCTTAGTCTTCCTCTAATTGTTAAGGAAGTCACCCCCAATTTATGGAATTCGATGTTAGAGATATTATAGAGAAAACTTGTTGGGTGGAAAGGATCCATATTGAGTCATGTGAGTAAGATGCAACTCTTGGCTATTTCTCTTCAAGGGATTTTGGTTTACTTCTTATCCCTTTTCAAAATTCCTAGATACATAGCTAAAAAATTGGAAAGAATTCAAAGAAATTTTCTATGTTCTAGTATGGAGAAGAAGAAAAAATTAGCTTTGCTAAGTTGGGATATTGTTTGTCTTCCCAAATCTAGTGGTGGGCTTGGTTTAAGAAAAAATCAAGCTACTAATAAAGCACTTCTTGCTAATATTTATTGGGATCTTTCGAGAAACAAGAAGGACTAGTGTACTATTCTAAATGTCAAGTACCTCAATAAAATCCCCTTGATCATGAGCCTTCACACCATTGGACACCCTTGTGGTTCCATAATTTGGAATAATGTTATCAAATTGAAACAACTGCTCTAGAGTGGCTTGAGATGGAAACTAGGGAACAACTACAATCAAGTTTTGGGATGATTCTTGGTTATATGGGATTCCTCTCAACCAATCTAAGTTCAAGGATCTGCAAGGCCCTACCTCTAACTACTTTGGTCGACATGGCTCACAAAAGTGGAAAATATTGGAGAATTATTACCACAACATTCAATGGTTAAGTAAAAAAGTGAGGTCCCTTCAGGAAACTCTCTCCTTAACTAGAATTCCCATGTTCCAACAAGAAGATAACTTCTTATGGGCTAGGGAAAGTAAATAAAATCTAACTATCAAATCAGCTTACAGCCTGTTGTCAATGCAAGGTTCTTGTGGTAAGTATTGGAAATAAATATGGAACAAACACCTTATTCCAAAGATAAATTTATTTTGGTGGACAACTTCCCAAAATAATATCCTCACCAAGGATAACCTAAGGAAACAAGGATTCAAAATCCCTAATAAATGTACTCTATGCAAATTGGATGAAGAATTTGTGTCCCACCTGTTACTTAATTGCCCCTTTGCTACTCAAATCTAGGCTTTTGCTCTTCAAAAATAGGGTGTCTCTTAGACCATGAATGAGAATATCAAATTCTTTGTGGAGAATTGGGTCTATCCTTATACTCACCCCCTATCATAGGAAATTTGGCAACAAGTCCCCCCTTCATCTGCTAATGCATTTGGAAGGAAAAAAAAAAGGATATTATGTAATGAGGAAAAGAGCCCCAACGAGGCTTTTGGTGTTTACTCCAGGCTTCTAATTGAGAATTTAACCCTTTTTAGTTGGAAGTGTACGAGTAGACCCCCCACTGCTATGGAGATCAATATAGCATGTAATTGGAATATGCATATAAATCTGAATTCTTTTGATAACTCTAAATTTTTGGCAAGATAGAACACTAAATGGTGACATCCGCTATAGGGTTGGTATAAACTCAATTTTTATGGGGTTGTAAAAGGAAATCCTGGGCCTACTAGTATAGGGGGTATTATAAGAGATTCAAAAGGAAATGTCATTGTTGGTTATGTTGGGGGTATAGGTGTGTAATATTTAATAACAACTGAAGCTAGGGCATTGCTAAGTGGTATCAAATTTTCTTTATGAATAGAGATCAAAAATCTCCATGTGGAAGGAGACTCTAAATCTACAATAGATGCTATTAAAGATAAAAGTTTTGTAGGTTGGGTTGTTAATGATGTCATTGTGGATATCCAAAACATCCTCACTAAGTTTAATGGAAAAAACTCCCTCATATATTCAGAGAAGGCAATAAGGTTGTTGATGCATTGGCTAACTTTGGGATACCTTGGGTCACTACCAGATGTTGGAGAAACTATTCTAATTTTCCTACAAATGTTAAAGGTTTGATCCTTGAAGACAAAAAATAGGTATTCAAAATGTTGAGTGCTTCTTATATTTAAGTTAGTATTTTAATTCTTACTCTTACCATCATGCTGGGTAAGATGAGGTGGAATGGGATTTTAAATATGGCTATGTACAAGTGGACTCTCTAGGTTGTGTCCTACCTATATTGTTTTTCAGATGGAAGGTTATCTCTTGTGAAAGGACAGAAACATTTATATTGACACTCGGCTCGCACAAGACTCCATTTCCTAACTTCAATGAAACAATCAATAGATTGAGTAAGCATAGGGGAAAAAAGATAATTTATCTTTCAAAACCAAAGATAAATAATTGCATCATAATTATGGTTTACAGGACCATTATTACCAAATCTCTCCTCACGATGTACTTGGATCATCTCAAGTTATTCTCCTTCAACTTCAGGCCTTTGGAAATGACTATTGATCTGTGGGAAGATATCATCACATTTACTTTGAGCAAAAGAAAGGTCACTTCATACTACAATTCTTGGGAAGGGTCATCATTTTATTTATTCATTTTAGGTATAGTCGATGACTCTTATACTCTTGGTAATATCAAACCCTTCAATCACTCTAGTCTCTACAACCATTTTAGCCAGGGAATTTAGCTAATTCTACCTCATAATATGGGTGGGGATAGAGTTCGAATTGAGTCACGCTCTTGTGAGAAATTTCACACAGATGCCCTTGTGTGGCATATTTTCATTGAGGGTGGTTTGACTCCTCTCATGGAAAGCCTCAACAAGCATGATGAGAACCTATTGATTCAGTTTTTTAATGGCTAGTGCAATCATCAGGTTAAGTTGGGGGGAATCTCCTTTGAGGTGAGCGAGGAGGTTATTGCTAAGGTGACTGACCTCTCATGCAGTGGGAAAAAATTGAAGAAGCACAAATTTTTTTAGGACACTAATAACATGAATCATTTTTTCAAGGAAAATAAACAACCCATCAAACTGCATGCAGGCTATGATAGGAGTAAACTATCAGTGCCATGGGACTAGGTTTATCTTATGCTTATGAAATATATGTTACTCTAGAGGGTAGGCATAAGTGTTTCTACTACTACCACATGCCTCTACTAAACCACTTCAGGCACCACCTGCTTATTAGCTTTCCTTTTTTCCTCCTTTCATCTCTTAAAATTTCGATTAAAGACGTTGTTGAGTTCTCCACAAAAAATCTTGAAAAACCTCCTATCCCTCTGCACTAGGGGCTTATTCTAAGGCTTTACCACTTTCATCTTGCATTCTTCCCCCTGAATACTATTCATGCGACCCTTGTGAATGTGGATCTTGAGATTAATCCCTTGTTGAAACCCCCCAAAATCCCTCCAATGTTGCTAAACTAGGTTTCAAGCGTAAGCTTAATCTTTCTAATAACCAACCCACCCTTGATACCAACCCTAAACCTCTAGGTAAAAAGAAGAAGAGAAAAACTAATCCTGTGCAGAATCAGAGAAATGTGATGGTGGGGCTATGTGAGTTCAAGAATACTTCTATCAAAAAGTCTGGTAAATAAGTTGTGAAGAAAAACCCAGATATGAAAAAGAAAAACTCTATCTCCTTTTTGTGGAAGAAGCTAATTCAGAATATGAGAAAGGGGAAGCTAATACTAATGATAATAGTGATGAGGATACCATGACTGCCAACAAACTTGAAGTTGGTTTCGAACTGGCTAGTGTCAAAAGATCTAATAGGTTGATCGGTAAAAAAGGATAGAGGTTATAATTGATAAAATTTCAAGCAATTCTGAACATGAAACCAAATAGGATAACAACAATGAGAAGATTGATGAGGATGCAAAAGACAACATTGACAACCCTAGTCTCTTCCTCAAGCTCAAAAAAATGATTATGGAGGATTCCACCCTGGACTCCTCTCCCCTTCATGTGGGAAAGGAGGATGCTATCCATCTCGACCATGATACTATTGAAGGTTATAATGATTTGTTACCTTAGATCAACACGTTGGAAATGAAGTTGAATCATCTCACTTGCTTCACTATAAAGGTGATCCATCACTTTGTCATTACTTTGGAATTCGTACTGTAGGAGGATATAAAGAAACATGACCGTGCTATTGATTGTTGGAAATAGGTTTCCATTAAATTGCAAATCCTAAACATTAATTATTTCATGTATCTCCTTGATTCTTGGAATGTGTTCAACAACACTAAGATTATTGTGAGATTAATATTTGATGAAATAATCATGATTATTGACATTTGTAATTAATTCTAAATGTAAAAAGCATGTGAGGGCGTCCATAGTGAGTTCCTAAATAATAGGGACACATGGGACACTCACACGGTAAGGTGAAACTCACCTTGTGTTCAGTTAACTATACAGAGTAACAGTTAACACTTCTGAATGCATGTAAAGATCCTAGGAGTTAGGATTTGGTGTTTGCATGCTTGAAGTTTAGTTAAGTTCAGTTAAGTTCAGTTTAGATCAGTTCAGTTCAGTTCAGTTTAGTTCATTCAGAATCAGTTTAGTTTAGTTTAGTTTAGTTCAGTTTAGTTCAATTCGGTTCAGTTATCTTCAATTGCATGCAAGTGCATGTTGCATGCATGTTGGTTATTTTGAGTTGCATGTAGTTAGCTTTAGTTAACTTGTAATGCATGGCTAATAACATTGAGTTGTATGGCAGATAACAGGGACTACCTCCAGTTAACAAGGGATGACCATTCTTTGGGAATGGTGTTGAGTAAATGTTTCAGTTAACTATAAAGCACTTGAAGCCAACTTGGGTGCCCAAGATGCTTTATTGGATTTACCTCTAATGCATGATAAGATATTTCTGAAGGCTCAGTTAAGTAGCTTTACTTAAGGGCGCCAACTTTGAGGAAGAGCTTTGGAATTATCACTGAAGTGAAGGAGAAGTTGTAGCTTCAGTTTGGGACACCCAAATGCATGATGTACATGTTGTAAGCTTTAGTCTTCACTAAATAACTCTACTTGAAGGAATATGGCGTACCTTTTCAAGGGCTTGAGCTTGTGCATTGTAATTATCACCATTTGGAGATTACAAGGTTGCATATTATCTCTATATCTCATTCAAGTTGAACAGAGTTTTGATAATTGTTATTGCAGGTGTGAAGAAGATTGGTAAAGACAGAAGAAGCATTCTCAAGCAAGAATTGGAGCTATTGTAATTCAGAGTTTGAATATTAGAATAATTCTTGGTGGAGTTTTTTCCCGAAAGGGTTTCTCCACGGTATATCTTGTGTGATCCTTCTATTATCCTATCTAGTTCTTCTAAATAATTCTCTCTACATTCTACAACAGTAAAATGGATTAATCAAGATAATCATCCACAAAGAATATATGTAACAAAGAAAATACTTACTCAGAACAACAATATTAAAATTTTACAGAGTATTAAGCTAAGAAAACACCTTATTTTTCAACACTGATCCTAACTCCATTCAGGCCAAGAAGGATGTTTTCCAATTCCTCATGGACGTATGGGAAAACATATCTAAGTAGGGGTCTGGGGATTTGCTCCTGCCGACTCCCTTTAGTGGTTTTTTGGTTTTTATACTGTTAGTTTGTTGTTAGAATTGCTATCAGTTTTTTGTTAATTATGTATTGTTGAACTTCTTCCCTTGTGGTGTTTTGTGTTAAGGGTACAACACTCTGTAAATGTTGCTTATATAATAAAAAACAAACATGATAGAATAAGTATACATGAGAGATAAATGTAAGATAAAAGAGAAATAAAAGTCAATATATATGTATCAAATATATTATATTGATGCAAATATGCCAAATACTTATAGGATAAATTTATAAAGGTGTGAATTGATTGGAATATAAATATGATGAATGGTTATGTGTATTGATTTTAATTTACTCGCATTGTATTCTACCACACTTTACTATAATCCAACATGTTAATTCTAGTATTCCTCAAATACTCCTTTACATAAGGGTAAAAACTAAATTTTGAAGAGCATATGCACATATATTTGGTCTATTTCCCCTCTCCTAAGAAGAAGGATAATCATATGGAAGAGAGGTGTTGGAAGTTATACCCATTATTAACATTTTTATGGAAGAAGAAGAAGAAGAAGAATGACAAGAACACCACATATGTGAGAAAAGAATAAGAGTTAGATTTTAGTTCCTATGTTGATGAGAAGTTGTCATGTGCCATGGTTTGTAAGGGTGCACAAAAAGTTTATAATGGGTCTCAAGATGAAGAAAAACTTACAAAATACTTCCCCATCAAAAATCAAGTGAAAGGGGAAAAATGGGGATGCTCTCTTTGACACATATTCTCAAGAAAATATGATTTTATAAAACTATTGTTTATTAACTTAGTTTAAAGAGTAAAAACTAGTAAATCCATATTATTTGGGGTGGTTGAAGAAAGGATTGGATATATTAGTTACTAAGAAATGCAAACTTCAACTTGAACTCAACCTTGAATTTAGAGATAAGGTGGTTGTGTTTGTGATACTATTAGATGCATGTTGTGTCATCTTTGGGAGTATTTATCTCTACATTTAGGATGCCATTTATTTTAGGAGGAAGAATCAATATAGGCCAAAATTTAATATAATATAATTCACTCTTAATTTATATTGGGTAGGTTAAAAATATTCATGGTGAGTGCTTCTCAAGTCAAGAGGTTAATTAATGCTATTGGAAAATTTTCTTTATTGCCATTACATGTCAAAGAGGAAAAGTAGAAGATAATGACTATTTTTCTAATCTTTACTCATTTATGGGTCTTGTGCATGTGTTTCCATCTATGTTATAATTTTCTTTCATTTATGTCCATAACCAATCATGATACTAAGTTTTATGAGAAAATGGTATTTATGCGGGTCCTAGTGATTTTCCCTCCCTTCTCATCCCATTGAGAAGCCTTCTTTTACTTGCACCAAACTCCCACATTCCATTATGGTAACATGTATTTTCCCACTTCTCTTCCTCCTCTAGCTACACTTTCAAACCTCGTGGATCTCTCATGACATTTTGAGGCCTTCTTCTCTTCCCTTATAAATTTCAATGATCCTCTTTATATACTTTATGGTACTTATTTACCAAATGGATCTTACTCTTCTATTGATAATATTTTTTTAGTGACTTTGATGACTCTTCTTCAAGTGATGATGAGGATCATGTTTATTGATGAGTGCCTAAAAGTACCCAAATTTTACAAATGTACCTTCCTTCTTTTTTTCCTAAACCCTACTTTTCCCAATATTTGTGTGTAAATTATTATGAAGTCTTATTTAATTATGTTAAGATATAAGTGTAATGCTTTAAGGAATTTCTAGGATAAACAGTTTCACAAAGTAGGCTTAGGCTAACATTTTATTATGTAGAAGCGTAATTTTTTTAATTCTAATAGGACTATAGTGACACCTTCAATGGAGTTCACAAAACTCTAAGAATATTTTGAGAAACAATAGAAAATTCAAGTGATCTCAACATGAACTTTGAGATTTTGGTAGAATAAATTGAATATTATCCGCCCTTGAGTTGATGGATCAAATGAGGATGAAGGGAAATTCCAAGTGGTACTTCCATACAAGAGATTCTCCAAAGATACATTGCCATATTTGGTTCTATGTCACCTACCCTCCACCAAAGTCCATCCTCATTGTTGATCAATTGAATTTATGATTCTTGAGAATGTGGTTCATTATAAGGAGCTACATAATCAACATAGTACATGAGAAATATTATATGAATTTCCTTTTTAATTAGAAAATATGCAATTGTGACTGGAAAAATAACTCCTTTATCTTTGCAAAGACTCTTTGTTAGAATGTAATAACAATTTAATCACATCTATCAATTAAGGAATAATTAATGTATATATACATAGGGAGAGAGAGAGATGTGGTGTGGATAGAGACAACTTTTTTGTTTTTGGAAAAAAGGATACAAGATCACAAATTTGTCATTTTTAAAATGAGTTCATCCATTTGTTGACTACTAAAATTTAATTGGTTTCCCTCTAGAGGTGGAGCAAGGGCCCGCTCTAGCCAACGAACAAGGACTAGTATCTCATAGAATTAGATTCTTTATTCAATTTGTATTTCTTGTTGCTATTACGAGCTTATTAGATTAATTTTATCTTCTAGAAATTGTTACTATTCAATGTAAATCATGATTTTCTTAGGTTATTTTTTTGCTACAATTTATGATTTCTTTATTTGCTAAAAGTTATGATGTCATTAGATTAATCTAGTTTCAAGAAATAGTCAAAGGAATGAATAGATATTAAGTCAATTATTTCATTTATTTTAGGTAATTAAGAGTAGGCTGCATGTTTGAAATATATTAAGGGAATTGCTAGGTAGAGGCCTGCAACAAATAGTCATGGACACCTTAAATTTGATAATTAGAATTATCACTCAGGATTCAAATTCAAGGTGCATAATGAACCTTATAATTTATGTTGATACTTTATCCTATTGATATGTACCCTTCTCTCGTTATTCCCCTCATTCTCTCTCTTTTAGGGAGGATCTATATTTGACAACCATATTGAGCATATTGGCATCATTGATCACTTTGTTAACATTGCATTTGTTGACCTTACCTATGCATTGGACATTGACCATTCTTCTCTTGACTCTTTATATAATATTCCTTCTCCTAGAAATGAGCCACCACTCCTATACCTAGACCCTTTCTAATATATTTCTCCACCTGCTTTACCAACTACCCCTTCTATACCATTTCCTTTCCTTAAGGCATCAATATTTATTTCTTGTGAACAACCTTCTCCTAGTTGTTACAACACTCTTGCCCATTGTTACTCTAACTTTTTCCCCTCCCCTTCTAAATAAGACATTATTATCCCCTTTTTATGAATTACCTCCTCCCCCTTATACAATTACCACGTATTGGACACCTATGTGTAACTTTTTTACCCTCTACACTTGAGTAGTTTCATGTCTATATTGCACTCTGTCATATTTATTATAAGTTGGAAATTTCTCTTCATCCTCTTGTTGCTCCTTTTATGAACCTTTATTTCTTGAGATTCACATGTAACTCTCTCTTATTGATATTTACTTATTTTATAATGTATGATTTCCATGATTATCCCTTACATCATGTGAGATTATTCTCTATACTATTCTTGACACATACATGTGATGATCTTGTCTTTTCCATTATTTTCTAGTACATTAACTTATCATGCTTTATAATAGGTATGTACTTTACCTCTTGGGTCCGTACAATTTTTTTTGATGTTGCATAGGAATTTATTATTGATTAGCAAGTTAAACAACATAGTGAAAAACAAATTAGTGATTTAATATGATAAATCCTATGATTAAGCCAAAAAATCAATGTACTGAAGAAGAAACAAATGTAAACCATATGAACACCAAATTTACATGAAGAAACCCTTGTGAGAAAAATCTCCACCACCAAAGAGACCCGATCTTGTATTAATGTCAATAAAGAGTATACACCAATAAAATCATATATAACTTTAATACTAAAGCATAAGAGTACCTACAAAAGAACCTTAAAAACCTCTATCTCATTCCCCTAATATATAAAATATAGAAAAGAAACCATAAAGTGGTATCCAAAACCATGAGCCATAACAAAAATTCAATGTTCCTATAGTCATGGTCAAGCAACCTAAAATAAGTAACTCTTACACCTCTATTCCTCTATTACCCATCACAATTTTTATCATAATGGTCAACTTGATCACTTTCATGAATATAGGTGCTCCATGAGGGTATTCAATGTTTGTTTCATAATCACCAAATTGGGAATATGTTCTAGAACTCCCAATTTTGACATTTTCAATCTGACCTTCGTATTCAAATCCTTCTCACATTATATCTCAAGTATCCTAAATATTAATAAATAATAAATAATGTCCCCACCCTTACATGGACATCCCATTTTTCTCAATCCACATTGTTTGAAGATCATACATTATTTATCATCTACATAATTAAAAAAATTATAAGACAATATTTTCAATGTGAACGAAACACCAAATACTAACATTTATCCATCATTTTTAATACAACCTCAACTCTCCAATCTACCTTATGCACTTGGTATAAAGCAAAAAATATCATCATAAAAGTGTTAGGGAATTTACCTCTCATTTATTTTCTTTACTCATCTATTGGAGTTTGTAAACTCACAATGACCTTTTCCTACCTTTTTTTGATAAAACCTACGACCATACATTCAAAAGGCCTTGATATTTTAACTCAATCTCTATCTAACTCGCTCTTTGTGCTATTAAATTTGGATAAATATTTCTAGACCAACCTCAACTCAAACATGAAAAACCTTCTCCTATCCCTCTAACCATGGATCCCCCTTGAGACCTCTTCCACCTTCCCAACATATAAAAACGAAGCAATATCTAATACACCTATTGATATAAATCTTGAGATATCATAGCCCCTCTATTCGAGTTTAAAAAAATGACCCTTCCTCATGTTTGACCCCAAAAACATCCTAAACATGGTCCTTCATACCTTATTTCTTATCATTATCATATGATGTTTATCTACTCTACCAATCATTATAGATCCTTAAAGTCTAAGATTTAATATCTTAATCAAGGTGTTATAAGTCCTTTTGATGCACCTCTTTCATCTACTCTTAATAAAACTATTGTATCGGTAAATGAGAATAAGGAAACACGTGACACATTTTTACAATACACATATTGACCATTGTATCCTTGTTACAAAAAGTGTAAACAATTACATTCTTATTCCTTCCATATCTCCCCCTTCGTCACCATTTGCTATTATGAAACCCATGCGATTCTTGAAGACTCTCTTATTCATACCCTATTTCTTGTTATTACCACTATCCCTATTCCCATAGGAACTAATACACTTCTCCCTTCTTTTGATGAGATGCCATTTTATCCTACTATAAGCATTCCTTCCTCTTCCTCTTTCTTCACTCTTGGTACACCTCACCCTTCAAAGATTTCACTTCTTTATTTTCCTTGTGAGGTACACTTGGTTTTCTCATTAGACCATTTAACTTATTTTCTTGATTGATTCCCCCTTCCTATATTTTCCTATTTGATTATTTATGTTTATAGTTCTACCTTTTGTTATCACGAAATCTAGCAGCGTTCGTTCCACGGATAATCCCCCTACGAAACTTGTCTGTTTCCTAGGTTCGTGAAGTTCAAGCATGCAAAACGAGGAAATTTCCAATCCACCTCAAAGTGCGTTCCAAAGCTTCAAACAGTTAATTTGAGCATTCCCCTACGTTCACCTCACGAAGACCTTCGAAATGAGTATCTTCGCGAGCTCTCACTGATGATACTTTGTGAAATTGGGAAAAGTGCAGTTGTCTCAAAAAACGCTCCAACCCTTTTTGAAAAAATGACTAAGTGTAAAAAGTGCAAGGGCGCTAAAATTCAGTACCCCTGCACTTAAGTGATTTTTGTAAAGTGCAATGGCGCTGATTTTTAGCGCCTTTGCACTTGTTTTCCAGACTTAGTCATTTTTTTTTTGTGTGCAATGGCGTTGAATTTTAGCACCTTTGTACTTTTTCCAGACTTAGTCATTTTTTGTGCAATGGTGCTGAATTTTAGCACCTTTGCACTTTTTCTAGACTTAGTCATTTTTTTTTGTACAATGGTGCCGAATTTTAACACCTTTGCACTTTTTCCAGACTTAGTCATTTTTTTGTGCAATGGTGCTGAATTTTAGCACCTTTGCACTTTTTCCAGACTTAGTCATTTTTTGTGCAATGGTGCTGAATTTTAGCACCTTGGCACTTTTTCCAAACTTAGTCATTTTTTGTGCAATGGTGCTGAATTTTAGCACCTTTGCACTTTTTCCAAACTTAGTCATTTTTTGTGCAATGGTGCTGAATTTTAGAACCTTTACACTTTTGGCAGTTTTTAACTTAGTCTCTTCAAACTTGCTCTATTTCCATTATGGACCTTGTTTCTTCACTCTCGCATCATTTTCTATGCCTAGTTGCTTGTTTCACGCTTGCTCAACATCGTTTCTCACTTCACGCTTCCTAATGCTATTTTTTCTACTAACGCCTATTGATTCACCATCCTTGCAGTTTCTCTCCAGATTTCATCAAGTGATCCTAAAGGTGACATCATTTGATCCAGTGAACTATCCCAAATCTACAAAGAAGTCGTTATGTAGCAAGTTGAGGATGACAATTTTTTCTGAAAGCCTCAATACATATCATTTGCGATATATGGCTGACACTTGATAATCTCAAGATGCATCTTCACGGGTGCTAGAAAATCCATTCATTTTCCTAGAAGGTTGATCACAAGAGCTCACACCCTTGTAGATTACACAATCGACCCAGATGATGCATTCATACAGGAGACCAAGAAAAAGTATGAAGACTCCACGCCCAAAGCAAGGAATCGTGAAGATTCTTGATCTTCGATGTTGAACATTTTGATGCTTCCCTTTATGCATCTTGTAAATAGTTTTTGACATCTTAAATGTCTTTTCTCGAAGTGTAATTGCACCAAAATTCTGAGATGTAATTTCTTCAAGACAAATTACATTTTGACTTAATCAAAATTTAGGTGAGATTTTCCTAAATTAACTCACCTAACTTTCCTAGATTTACTCTTCCCTCTCTTTTATAAATATGAGGGATTTCTATTGTAAAGTTTATCCTTTAGTTTTTGCAACGAAGTGCTGCTCAATTTGCAACAAATTGTGAAACTTTGTGTTCATGTTTTCTGAATCCAAATATGACCAATAAAGGAAGAAATTGCATACTAGACTCTGCGTTGGATCGATTGTCTCTTGAATTTGATTGAGATTGGTGGTGATTAGTTTATGAAGTTTGAAGGGCTTCAAGTGATTCTTGTGGACTTTGTGTCACATTGCTAACTTGAATTTGTGTTTATGTTTTAATGTTTTGGTTGAAAGATCTACAAGAATTTGAGCTTGTAATCTCTCATGTTGTTCGAATGAATTGCTGAATCTAAGAAGACTTTGTGCTTCTAATGCGACAAACTATATTGTTGTCACAGATCTGTAGTTGAAAAGACTATGAAACGACTTTGCGCCTTCGTGATCCTTACTTGTTTCCATTTTTCTTTTGTTATAATCTTATCTGATACCTCTAAGTTGTGTTTTTCCAAGATAGGGAATCAATTGTATTGCTTTTGGTAGGTTTCTAGTACTTTGAATTAAGAATGTTTTCAATTGTGAAGCATTATACACATCTTCTCTGAAAAAAGAGAGAATGATGAATGTGACATGCACCCCCCACTTCGTAAATATTGTAAATATTTTGTAAATACTCTAGTTAGTTTCTAATTGTAAGAAGGGCGCCTCCCCTTGCTGAGAGGAGAGATTGAATCTCACATAGCTGTGGCTGAAGTCCTAGTTGTGCAATCTATTGAAAAAGCTAATTACATAATTTTCACCCAACACCTTTCTTTGTTCTATTATTACTTGTTATGTGGCACTTTGGGACTTTTTTCTTTACTTGTTGCCATTTATTTAGGGAAATAATTTAGGTGAACCCATATTCTTTGGTAAAAACCTTTCTTCTTATTGTCTATCCCTTTCTTTTAGTAAAAAATAAAATATCTTATTTTCTATTTTCTAGGGTGGTACCTCCTCTTTGCATGCTCTACCTATTACACATTCTATATCTTTCTTACTTAGCATGTTTCTTACATCTTATGGGGCCAATCATCCTATATTTAATCATACCTCCCTCTATCCTATATTGACGCATATTCCTTTCCATCTTCCTTATCTCCTTAAAAATTATTGCATCCTCTATTGTGGAATCATTTTAAAGGGGATATATTCTCTTTCCTCTCATCTTCAACATCCTTTCCTAGCATCATATTTTTCATGGCTCCAAGGATAGAGTACACTTGGATCTACTATTTATCATGAACACCTAGTGTAAAGTATGCTAGGATAATGATACATTTCATACTTCACAATTTCTACTCTATGCATTGCACCCATATAGTGCCCATTCCCTTAGCATATTTTAGGTTGCATTTAGCCTCCTTCCTAAGCCTTTTTCTCTCACCAATTGCATATATATATATAGCCTAATTTTATTGTTTTATTTATTTTTGTATTGATTTATGGATATGACCTTTTAATTATGAAAGCATCCCTAATATTTAAATAGTTTGGGCCTATACTTTAAACTATGTCTTTCTATTTTCCAATAACAAAACCCTAATCAATAAACTAACTTCCCTACATTTCATTGACAAATTGTATTTTACTTATAAAAGTGCACATGTGAAAACATAAAGCCTCTTGGTTACATTCTAATTACTCTCTTCTTTTTGCGAGTATTCAACAAAAAACGAAGAGCTTCCTCTTAGTTTCTTGGCTACTTGGGTTGTTGGAAAATATTCTAATATTTTCTAATTATTGAACATGTTGTGAGCATTCTAGTGTGTCAAAAAAACTTCTTCTTCTTGACTCTTTGATCTTTTGGTTATTGCTAGACTCTTATAACTTCTATGCAAAGTCTTCTTGTAAGTTTCTATTGTGATTTCTAAATTATATTCTAGATCTCTACATTATCATTCTTTCCTTTATCTTAGAAATGTAATAAACCTTTCTTTTATATATTCATTAATTCCATAAATATTATATCCTCTTTAAATAATATTTGAGGAATATTCTATGGTTGCTTCTTCACTCTCTAGAAAAGATAATTTAACCCTTTTCATTATTCTCTATAATAAGTTTTGAAGATTTATTTTAGTATTTCTCCTTTAAATAATTTACATAGATCCTCTTTGCATTCTTAAAAATATTATTGGATTTTCTTTTTTAGTCCTAATATTTGTAATTCCATTATCCCTTTTCTTATAGTTATATATAGAATTATTTCACACCCTCTAGGTTTCTCTTATTGTTATTATTATTTACACTATACTTTTACTTTCTTGGCATATATCACATTAGGATAATCATGCATAAAAATATGTTTATTGTTTATTGAAGCTACAAGGATAAAATAGAGGTTGGACCACTTTAGCGAACACTTTATTTCCCCTATCTGATACATGTTATATCTAGTCCACTTTTTCATATTTAACAAATCATTCTTATACTTTGTGTTCTATGTGGCCCTTTGATATTTCAATAATATTTTTTTAATTGATTTTTTTTTTTTTGATACATAAGCTAGTATTTTATTGATATTAAGAGCCAAAATATACCCGTCTGCCATGCAGGTAGGAGGGAAAAATGAAAACCATTTGGAACCAGCCCTCAGAGCAATGAACAAAGCATGCAAAAAACCAAACTAACCACTGTGTAGCCAGACAATTCCCCCAAAAATAGACCCCATTGAAGGCCGCAACGCACCAAGACAACCATAACTAGACCAAACCCAACCACATTAATAACTATATGCTGTCATAATTAACAAAGGCCAAAATAACCAGACCAAACAAAAACTAGCCAAAAAAAAAACTTCACCACCTTACAAAAATTTATTCAGTTTGGCAAAATCTTCAAATTCCCCCTTCCAGTCCACATTGTCAATTGCCATAAGCCCGAAGAATTTCTTGAGAAAGATAATTGCTACCGCCATAATCGACTGATGCTGCATCAGACTTAGACCCTGCAAATCCAAAAGGAAAGGATAAATTTTCACTATCTCCTTCAAGCTCACCCTTTCCACATCGCAAGGCCATAGACAACCTCTTCCTTCAATCACCACACAAAGAACCTCATCCACATTTTCCACCAAGTCCTTCCTGAACAGTTTAACCAACAACCTTTTTGCTTTTGCCTTTGGCTCCAGATTGTCCAAGAGAGAGGCAAGGAAATGAGAAGAGACATGTAGGTTATCTCTCCCGTACTCCTTGCACTCAATATGTCCATAACCCAACACCATTTTCACTGCCGCGAGCACCAATGGATCATAGTTCACCAGAATTCGTTTCAATCTCTGGTCAGAAATCTCCCTAAAAGAAGCCTGCCTAGCTGACAAATGCAGAGAAATTGGAGTGTCATCCCCGAACCAAGCCAAGCCAGCCACTGAAACCTTGATGAGAAATTTGGAACACTTCGCCATTCTCTGCCCCTCACTGCAGACACTCGACAAGAGAGACAGAGAAAACCCACGACCAACACACGAAAACTCAAAAAATTGAATGCCAAAAAAGGAGCCGTTAATCCCATAAATAAACCTGCATCTTCAGAACACCGCCACCCACCCCAAACTGTACTCCCACCATCGTGCGAGATGTCATCTCTTAGAAGAAAGCACACCGTTCCATTTAAAACCATCATCTCAATGCATTGGAGCATGTAACAAATCTGTCCGTTGACGTCTTCACAGCTTGTCTACCTTACAAGCCAACTCCTCCCCACGTACGAGACTGCCAACTTGGCATCATGGACCCCAACCAACACCACCTTGGCACTTTTCCCTTTCCCTCCGCCACCGTGGAGGATCGCTCGCCCTACCGCCCACTTTTAATTGATTTATTTTAGTGTATACATTGCTCTATTTTCTGAGTTTTTGTGATTATTATGTTGGTATTTTCTTCATTATACGATTTTATCCTTAGTTTTTATATAAAGAATAAATCCACAAACAAACAATCCCCACTAAAATGGTAGAGGCATCCCAAAATAATAAATACACCTATTTTCTCATGCTCCTATTTTATCACATGTTCCTCTTTTAGGATTTGGTTTACATTTTTCAATGATTGAACTAGGTTCCTTATTTTTTATTTTCTCTAGCATTTCTATTATTTAACCTAAGCTAATTTCCTTCTTCTATCTTTCAAAACCTAAGCAAAGTATATTAATGAAATTAATTCAAATTTATTACTTTCCTATTTTTTTCATAAAGGAAGTAAATTAAATTTATTAGTTTAATTAGTGCACATTAGAATGGTTAAATTATTTATTTTTACTTAAGATTAGAAGTGCATAATTTTTTTTTTATCTTGCATGATATAAAAATATGAAAATCATTTCTTTAGTTTACATATAATTTTCTTATTTAAAAAAAATGCTAAGGATAGGTTGAAACGAGTCCTTACGAATATGTTATGGGAATGAGCACTAAAACAAATACAATTTGTAGTGCTAAAATTGTAGAATATATTATTTTTGACATTATAGATTCTTATACATCCATAATTTATTTTCTTTCATAGTTACTGGTTATGTAGATTGAGTTTCTCCATCACAAATATTACATCTATTCACTTAGGTCATACCTATTTTCAAAAATCTTGTTGCACTAAGAAGACTAGTGAGGTTTGTTCAAATAAAAAGGGTTGGTGACCTTGCCTTCTTTAAATAAGAAGACAAGCCCCTAGAAATAAATACAAGTTCGAAAACACACCATGCAAGTGATGAAGATGCATTAGTATAGTGGATGTAGTAGTAAGATGTCTTAATGTAAATTATATTCTTAAATGCTCTTTGAATGCGATGATATTGAAGTAAATTGTGATTCTCTTATGTTTGCTTTAATGAAATATGACATTTTTATAAATACAAGTCCTTGATTGTTTAATTTAAGGTATTTGACATGCAAGGTAATAATATATAATAATCATATTATGAAAAAGTTGTGTTTAGAATAAATTTTTTGAAATTAAAATAAATAAAATAAGTGACATTGCACAATCAAATTTTAACTTTAAATTGTGTCACACAACATAATGCCATGTAAAACATACCATGAATGATAATTATTAGAAAATTGATAATTAGAAGACCAAATAAATTAAATTATGAAGTATGAAGTCTATAAAAAGTGACATAAAAAGAAATATAATAAAAATGCAGGGTCTGGACTTTTATCCCCTAATAGTTGAATCTAGTAGCCTAGGAGGGCCTGTAATATAGCCTTGAATAATTTGAATGTAAAGCTTTGTAAGGGCTAAAAGAACGTTTAAACCAGAAATGCAATAGTTTTAGACTTTAAACCCTTTGATAAACCCTTGAGGTATCAATTCATACCAAAGGAAATAAAGGAAGAGAAAATGGCTATGGTGCGAGTAGCTAGAGTGGCAGAAGGTTTGGGTTTCAGATTGTGGCAAACAAGAAGCAAACATGCAGCCATCTCAGACTCCTTATCAAGGACGATCGACGCCACATTTGAAAGTCACGCTTCCGAGGATCAGGGAACCTTCGGATTCGCCATAAGCCCTTGGGGTTCCGTCGCAATGGAGCAGAATGAATTCGAGTACCAGGATTTGGCTGTGGAAGGACTTACTTCAGCACCTTCAATGCAACTCATGGCAGTTCCTAAGAGAAAGGTCACATTTCATGCCAATTACATTATGCATTTTGTAATTTGCTTCATAATGCAATTCACACATTCTTGTGGGTCTCTATGTATACACTCAAACAGAAAGGTGGCCTAAGTCTCTTACATAGTTTTTATCAAATTTTCAAACAAATCATGGATATGGATTATGGATACATAGAAGTTATTTTTTCGGGGTCCTGGCCAAGTTAGATGCCAGTTTGGCTGTCATATGAAACCTTTGTAGAAAATGCAAAATCGAAGTTGTTTCTATTAATTATTTTTTCCCTTTGCAAGCTCAGGAGGGAATTTGTTTCTGCTAACCTTATAGTTATTCAAAACATTCCCTTTCGAGCCCACAAGGAATTTTGTTCTATTAACCTTATATACTGTTCAAAATTTTTCCTTTAAAGTCCATAAGGAGATTTTTTTGCATTTATTTTATATATTATTCAAATTTTGTACTCATGGATTTTTAACCTTATGACCAAACTTGGATTAAACGTAACCTTCCCCATCCTACTACACCTAGAGTGAAAAGAGTCAAAGTTGTAGAAAATGTGATCTGATGCTCATTTTAGGCATTTCTTGCGACAAAATAGCTTTTGCTTTGGGAATGGCAGTGAATTTTTTAATGTTTTATGTGTTTTCCACCTGTCATGTTTTTCCTATTTGTCGCACATCAGTTATCCACACATAGCTACGAATCAGGGAAAATGAAAACCATAGATGCATGAGCCTGGAAATAACACAACTCTCACCTAACAAAAGTGTAAATCCCAGAACAAAACAAATCCGAAAAATTAGAAGGGAAGAGCACCTGTAATTAGACAAGCATTGGTAGTTCGACAGCAGGGAAATAAAGGATCTTGGCTTTGAAATGGCAAACAAAAATCACACTAAGCGAATGGAGATCAAATTATCTTTCATTTTCAACAACCTTTGTAAGTTATTTCAGAGCGAAGGACCCACTTTTTACATCCATAGTTCCTGTAAAACTCTTGTTGCTCTTCCCCTAGTGCACCAATAGAATACATGTTGATGTTACAGCATCGGTTTTATCTTCCAGCCTGTTCGTGTAAAAGAAGACAATTAAATAATAGCCTATCGGCTATTTAATTTTTGGCAGCGATTTGTGATATGATGCGTCACTTATTAAATAATGATGAACATTTAATAAATGAGGAGGCGCGATTTGCTATGAGGCCAACCCTTTGAAGAGTTGCAATTGGTTATGTTTTATTGAAGAGACACATCCTTCTATTCATGCCGACTTGTCTTGGAGAGACACGACCCTTCCACTCACTTGTATATATGTTCGATACTTCTCATTTGTTTCTCATTCATTCATTACATATCATCGATTCATTCCAGTTGTCTCAAGTGCGAGTTCATCATAAGAGCAGTTCGATATTGATGAAGGCTGTAGTTCATCATCAGCATATTACATGTGATTAGATCTGTGATAGCATCAGCTTGTGGTGCATTATCTTGGCTTCATTATTGGCCATTATTGTAAAGGAGTTTCTCATTGAGATTCAATATATAAGTGATATATTGTTGCTGGGTTTTTCTCCCTCAAGAGGAGGGTTTTCCCAGGGTATCTGCTGTGTTTTGTGTTGATTATTTTTGAATTAAATACTGTGCATTAAATCTGATCATAAAACTAACATGGTATCAGAGCGGGTTTGAAGAAGATCGTGATCAGATTTGTTATTGCAGCGATACTCTCTATTCTCTTTTTCATATCTTTGTCTATCTCTATTTTAGTCAAGATGGTGAATAGTCTTAAAATTGAGGATAGACTCGAGGGAGCATCCAACTACACATCATGGAGGTTCAGAATCATGCTCACCTTGGAAGAGAATGACTTGGCTGAGTTTGTGGAGACCAAAGTTCCCAAACCAGAGGAGGAAGAAAGATATCAAGGCAAAGAAGATGCTGGTTGATTCTGTTAAAGATCATGTTGTTCCGATTGTCTCCAAGTTGAAGATGGCAAGGGACATGTTCAAAACTTTGGAGGAGATGTATGAAATCAACAACACCAACCGAGCACTTGCACTAAAGCAACAACTACACCATGTGAAGATGGCGAAAGGAGAAACAGTGATTGCCTATTTCATGAGGATTTCGGAATTGAGAGATCAACTCTCTACAATTGGTCATATGGTTGATGATAAGGACTTGACCATGCTTGCTCTCAATGGTCTTCCTTTATCATGGGAGTCCTACATTCAAGGAATCAGTGCAAGATCCAAACTTCCTAAGTTCGATCGTTTGAGGGCCGATTGCATTCAAGAGGAGTCAAGGTTGGTGGCTAGAGGTGTTGGTCAAAGTTCAACTAATGAAGATATCCATGTTCTCGCCTCTCACTCTTCGAAGAAGAAAGGAAAAGATGGGAAGAAAGGATTCTTCAAGAGGAATCGAGATAAAGGAAATGATGGTGCTCCCACATTCAAGAATAAGAGAGACTTATCCAAAGTCCAATGCTTTAGATGCGGCAAGTATGGTCACTTTGCTAAGCATTGTCCATCCAGGCCTAAGCAACAGGCCACCATTGCAGATGTTGATGGTGCCTCTCGTCAGAAGGACTCTTGTGAATACTTGTTCTATTCGGCATTGTCAAGCAATGTACCTACAGGCACCAACACTTGGTTGATCGACAGTGGTGCTTCTCGACACATCACTAGTTTTAAGGAGCATTTATCAAGCTTGGTGGAGAGAGATTCTATTGAACAAGTCATTATTGGAGATGATGCTAGCTACTCGGTGAAAGGGATTGGGACCTCTACTCTCCATTTGGATTCCAGCATTACACTACAGCTATGTGATGTCCTTTATGTTCCAGGAATCAAGTGTAATCTCATCTCCATTTCAGCTTTAGAAGATAAAGGATATCAAGTTGCCTTCTCTAAAGGCAAAGTACTTGTGTGGACAAAGAATTCCAACTTCAAGATTGCTCAAGTAATTGGTGTTAGACATGAGAGCCTCTATAGGCTGTGTACTCGTCCACTACAGGCATTAGTTCATGATACTTCAAGCTTGTGTGATCTTTGGCATCGAAGATTGGCTCATCTTCACTTCTGGGCTCTACCTATCATGGAGAAGATGGTCTCGGGTCTTCCGAAGTTCAACCAAGAACATGAAGGTACTTGCAAAGGCTATGCAATGGGTAAGAATACAAAAGCTCCATTTCATAGTAGAGAAAGTAAATCTAAATGTATTCTAGATCTCATTCATTCTGATTTATGTGGTCCAATGTCTGTTCCTTCTTCGAGTGGTTTCTTGTATTACATTCTTTTTATTGATGATTTCTCTAGAAGGACTTGGATTTATTTTTTGAAAACTAAAGAGTCTGAGGAAGTGTTAGAAAGGTTCAAGGAGTTCAAAGCTCAGGTAGAGAACCTTTTCGGGAAAAAAATCAAAGTCCTAAGATCTAATAACGGAGGAGAATACACTTTTGGCAGCTTTCATAATTTTTGTGTTGAAGCTGGGATTAAGAGGGAGTTCTGTGTTCCCTATAATCCTCAACAGAATGGTGTTGCAGAGAGAAAGAACAAATCGATCGTGGAAGCAGCAAAGGCCATGATCCATGATCAGGATCTGCAAACCTTCCTATGGGTAGAAGCTTCTAGGACTGCAGTCTATGTTCAAAATAGATGTCCTCACAAAATCTTGGAAAGCATGACTCCTGAAGAAGCCTTTACTGGAAAGAAGCCAGAGGTGAGTCATTTGAGGATCTTTGGATGTCCAGTTTATGTTCATATTCCAAAGGAAAAGAGAACAAAGTTGGAGCCTTCTGGCAAGAAGGGAATATTTGTGGGCTACAGTGAGACATCAAAAGCCTACAGGATATACATTCCAGGTCAAAAATTGATAGAGATCAGCAGGGATGTCACATTTGAGGAAGATGTTGCATTCAGGAGATCCAGGGGTACTCATATGGAGATCGGTAATGAAGAGTTTCCTTAGGATATGGAAGTTCACCATGCTCTTGAGATTCAGAGGGAGACTTCAAAACCAAAAGAAGATGTTGATCCAGTTGAGCCCTTGGAACCTACTGATGGGCCTACCGATATTGTGATTGGGAGAAAAAGACCTCTTTGGGCTAGGCAAACAATGCAGGAGGCAGGAAGGTTTGCAGCTCCAAGAGGAACCTTCAGAGAAAGCAAGAGACCTCACAAGTTCTCTAGTTATGTTGCTTTGATGAGTCAGATTATTGAGTCCGAGCCTTCTAGTGTTGAGGAAGCTTCTAGTCAACAAGTTTGGAAAGATGCTATGACAGAGGAGTATCAGTCAATTCTCAAGAATGATGTTTGGGACATCGTTCCTAGACCCGAAGGCAAATCTGTGGTATCTTCAAAATGGCTCTTCAAGATCAAGCATGCGGCTGATGGGAGCATTGAGAAGTACAAGGCAAGATTCGTGGCTAGAGGGTTCTCACAAAAAGAGGGAGTTGACTATGAAGAAACATTTGCTCCTGTTGCTCGCTACACTTCTATCAGAACCATTATTGCCATTGCTGCATCTAAAGGATGGAAGATTCATCAGATGTATGTGAAGACAACTTTTCGCAATGGTGTGATTGAGGAAGAAGTTTATCGAGCAACCTGATGGATTCGAGGTACATGGGAAGGAGTCTCATGTTTGCAGGCTGAAGAAGGCCTTGTATGGTCTTAAGCAGGCTCCTCGTGCATGGTACAAAAGGATTGATCGTTACTTGTCAAGCTTGGGCTTCTCTAAGAATGATGCAGACTCAAATCTGTATTTTAAGGAGTTGGCTGTTGAGTTTGAAATGAAGGACCTTGGGCTCATGCATTACTTCCTTGGCTTAGAAGTTTGGCAGAAGCTAGATGAGATGATTCTAAGTCAAGGGAAGTACACCATTGACACACTTAAGAGGTTTGGCATGATGGATTGCAAATCCATGTCTACACCTATGGAGACCAACCTACATAAGTTGAAGTGTTGTACCCAAAACCAAAATTTTGGCTTCATCAAGGCATTTTGTTTAAATGGTCTTAACCTTGCTAAAATGATGTCAAGTACAGTTTTTGGGCAATATCAAGCATGGAGTTTTTGTCAGTAGTTTGTCAGTCAAAGGCAGTTTCATTGATCAAAACCTGAATCAGAGACTCAGAACGGAGCATTTCACGATGGAGGAGCGTCTCACGACAGCATTTCACGTTGCACATGGTCATTTCAGTGGTCAAGACGAAGTTTTTAGTGATTAAATTATGAGGATTTCTAAGAGAAAAGAAAGAAAGCGCACCTGTAGCCTAGGGGCGCCCTTCTTTTTGAAGGTCAAGATCTTGTTGAAAGTGCTCATTGATACAGTCAAACTCTTCAGAATTGGTTTGGCTATCCGATGAGCTATCCAGCGAGGCTATCCGAGACCTGTAACTCCGGCAACTAGCGACAAAAGTTGAAATTTCCAAAGTTTCACATTGTGGAAACTTGTCATTTTCCAGCAAAAGCGCGCTTGTAGCTTGAGGGCGCCCTTCTTAAAGGAGGTTTGGATTTTGGTTTTTCTGATGACTGATGCAGTCAATCTCTTCACGACTAGTCTGCTCGTCCAACGAGCTATCAAACGCAGTCATCCGAGTCCTAGAGCTTCGGCAGCCGACATCTGAAGATGAGCTTATAATGAAGTTTTCACGTCTTTGAGCTTCTTCATTGCATTTCCAACGCAACTATAGCTCAGGGGCGCTGGTTAAAATGACTCTTAAGATGGTCCAGTTTGCTGACGAGGTCTTCCTGACATCAGTACTACGCTAGTCCAGCTTCGCGTTGCACCAAGTTGCCTGTCGATCCGACATTCCGGGTGATCGTGGCAGAGTTTCTACCAAACACGTAATTTCACGGGCAGACTAGTATAAAGTTTTCATTGTATTTCTGTAGGCCAGAGGCGCCTAGCCTTTAGGCCTGTCAGATGAGGTCGTTCGCTTTCGAAGTCTTCACGGGATTCAAGCGTAATTACTTTATCTATCTAACGAGCCCAGCCATCAGCCTTCGGGATTTGGCAGTCACTCGTACGTGCGAGGTCTTTGGCGAAATGCTGAAAAGTGAAGACAACTCGCAAAATGGCTAAATGTGGGTCGTTTATTCCATCTTGGGAAAGGCGCCCTTCTATTTGAGGTCTTAGAAGCAGTTTTCTTGCTTCGTTGCCTCTAGAGACTTCTCTTGTCAATCCTTCTGGTTGTCCGTTAAAACAAACGTGGCTCGAATCAGATCATTCCAGCTCTCAGTATCGGAGGACAAAGTAGGGTACTTGGAGGAAAGTTAAACTTTCGTTAAAACGCTGCCAGTGCAACTAAAGGCCAGGGGCGCTTTTACTTTTGAGGTCCTTAATGCAATTTCCAGATGCTGTGTGTATATCCGTTGGATGCAGAGTGCTTCTAGTCATGCAGTGAACTTGGTTTCTTGTCAGCAGGGTTCACCGTTTGCCATCAGCAGTTGTTTGAAGTATCAGACGACAGTTTAGGAAAATGGTGAAGTCTGGTACCTGTAAATGAATTTAATCAAGGGCGCCTAATTTTTCAGGGTGTTAAATGATGGATTTTGCAGTGATGACTCCCAGCAGACATTTCTTCTTTGCTCAGCAAGCTTCGCGATGAATATCTCAGTTCAGTCTCAGCATCACCCGGTCATTTAGGATTCAGTGTCGAAGATGGCCAGTTGTAACTTTGTAGTCAGCTACAAAGTAGGAAGTTAATAAAAAGTGTAATATCTTGAGCAAATGGACGCCTATGAGCTCAAATGATGACTTTTCGAAATCAGTGAAGTCTAGCGGTGAAGCCTAAAGCTTCATCTGGTTTGTCAACTGAAGTTGAATAATATTTAATATTTATTATGCATATTTGGCATTAAATGGATTTTCTAAAGTTGGCGCCCTCTTTATGCTAAGTTTTCAAATTGCATGATGATGAATATTTTATTATTATTTAATTTCGAACTCCGAGTCAGTGGCAGTTCAATTGAAGGAGGTCCAATCAAAAGGCATCTATTTCAGTCAGGGTTTTGAAATCTTGCAGTTCACTAGTTGGTGCGAATTTTCTCTTATTTAAACATGGCGCCCTCATTTATTATTCACCAAGCTTTGAGAAATTCGTATTTCTTAAGAAGAAATTCATATCTTAAGAAAAATTCGTATTTTTCAAAGCAAATTCAATTCTTCAGTTTGCAAAGGCGAATTCTCAGAGTATAATAGAAATTCGTAATTTCTCAAGAGGCAAGTTCGTATTTCTTCAAGAACAAAGGCGCAAAACTTCAAAGGAAATTCGCAATTCTTCAAAGCAAAGGCGATTTTCAAAAGCAAAGGCAGATTTCTCATCTATTTCCAAAGGTGATTTTATCTAACATATCTTTTTGCAGGTTAAAAGTTCATATTTATTAGCAATTTGAAGAATTCAAGGGCGATTTTCATTGAAGAAGAGCATACAAAAAACGTCTTTTTCCTCCTTGGTTCTCAGATTTCTCTCAGATTTTGATTCGCATGTTCCTGAAATTGGCAAATTCGACAAGTCTAAACATCTGGATCATTTCTATGTAACTTCATCGAATTAAAATTGTGCGTTTGATTTTTCAGGAATTTTTAACTTCAGAACGCTCGTTCTCGAGTTACTAATTTTCTTAACTGAAAACTCTTTGCATGATTGAGTAGAGGTTAGATTTTCGCAAATCTGACGTTCGGGGTTGTCTTAGAATCTTTTTCTGAACAAAACCCGTATCTCAGATTTTTCACCGAAAATAACTCTTCAAAAGGCTATTTTTAGCTTCAGCAGGCTATTTTTAGCTCTAGAAATCTTGTCAGAACATAGTCAAGTTCACAGTCAACAGGCGAGTTTTCCAGAATGCAGTACACTCAGCTTGAATACAGGACCAAATCAGTCCTTACTCACGACTTCCTCGGGACAGTTGAGACAGATCTTCACAAAGTGCTGCCAGAAGCAGTCTTAGATCCAGTCAAGATCAGAAGTTCGATTATTCAGAACATTCAGCAGTTCGGGTTATTGGAGGCCGCTTCTATACCTATCTCCATTCATTGTGTTGAGTTCGTAATGTCTTGTATTTACAACTCCACTACTCGTGAGATAGTGTCAGTTGATGGACGAGTTATTTGCAGTCTCAAGCCTGAGGACATCGAAAGAAGTTTCAGTATACCTCAACACTCGAACAGTCTTGTTATTTCTATGGAGCAGTGTGAGCAGGCATTCAATGCTAATATGGACAAATGTCATAAAAAGATGGCAGAAAGATGGTTAAAGCAAGCAAAGAACAGATTGCCAAACAATGTGGGTCGTGGTGAGTACAAGGATGAATACGCGATTCTAATTACACTCCTGAATCGTGTCTCAGGTCAGCCACATGCTAATGTTTTCTAGCCTTGGATGTATTACATTATTGGTCGCATCATATCTGGGCAGGAACATTATGACTGGGCATCCTTCATCAGCAATATTATCCACAAGCAGATCACCGGTTTCCTAGTTGCTCATGAATTTCACATGTGTTCGTATCTCGTGTACTTGATCGCTTATCAAGGTCAGTTCCGAGGACTAAACACCGTGGGCATTCTCAGTGTTCAGAAAGTCTATCAGTATTATGATCAGCTTGAGTTCACTAAGGCTGAATGTCATTTCAAGCGTGTTCATGAGGCTTTCCTGACTTATACAGTGAGAAATTTAGACCGGGAGTTGCACGTTCGTATCTCGGCAGTTGCTAGGGCAGCGATGGATAGTTGGGCAGATTGGTTTATTCAATTCTCGACATATACCTACATCCAAGTATACGGATTTACAGGAAATCCAGCTATGCTTCCACGTTATCCCTCGGATAAGACAATCTTTATGGAGTTCCTGAGACAGATGCATGATGTTCATCGTCTTTTACGCCGTAGGCACAGACCATCTATCAATTTTCCTCTTCAATTTGGAATGTATTGGTGCAAGACGGCGGTTGATGCCAAAGTTGCAGGGCAGGAGCTCGAGAAATATCATCTCAAGTATCTTGTTGAAGCACGTGCCTATGATCTTTCAGGTCATTATACAACTCGCCTTGTTGGAAGCATATTTCATGAGCCTTCTATGGAGGATTACTGGGCAAACTGCGCAGATGACTTCGAGGTTCGCAGACGCAGCTATGGCCGTTTCTCTCTCTCACAGATTTATGTTTTCTTATCAGAAGATGTGGGAGGTTTATCGAGATGATGAGGAGAAGTCCTTGCGTTTTTTTTCAGGAGAACACAACGTTGCTGATTGAATGTACCAAGGCGCACGAGGGGAGAGGTCGAGTTAGTTAATGATATACTTTACCTCAACGGCGAAGACCGGAGGGTAAGTGTGCCCTGCAGCAGCTAGTAGTGGTGAATCCTTCACTACCTTCCCTCGTTAAACCAAACAAAAGAAAGGAGCAACCTCCTAAGAAAGGTCAAGCGCTAAACAAGGCTTTGCCATTAATCTACCACGGAGGCACAGACAGCCTATGCAGGCGATTTTGTTCCGGCCAATGCCCGAGGTTCAACCTCAAGTTCCTACACCAGTTTCAGAGCCACCACCAATTCACATTGAATTGGATTTAGACTCTCCACCCGCAGCGGGTCCTCTACATTCACTTTCATCAGAACCTCCTATCGCTAGTACAAACCCTTCCAGAGCTATTAGCCAGACCAATCTTGGATCGGGGCTCCGGCTTGGAAGGAAGAGGAGGCAACCATCCTATGTTCTTAATCATTCCGATTTTGATGAGATTTATCGATGCTCGCATAAAAGGGTCAAGAACATGGTCCACGTGGAGGAATACCGACATGGAGATCGAGTCGAGGATGGAAGAGCTTGGTGAAGTTGGAATCTCAGGACTTCGAGGTTATCACAGTCAACCTTGGTCACCACGCCACCTCAGGTTGATCTACTACGGGTTGCTACGATAGCGCTAGAGATAGAATAATGGGGAGAAGAAGATAATGAAGCCCTCAAGGCTGAAACCGACAACCCCTCAATACATTTACTGGTCTTGTTTCACAAGTCAGATACCATTACCACACTCCCACCGATGCTTGAGCCTCCAGAACAAGAACAACTTAATCATTTAGTTGCATATGGCAAGCGTTTGGATGAGTGGGAAGAGGAGTTCGTTGCCAGAGGCCGTTCTATGCTCACAGAGTTATATCAGTTACGGTACAATGCACGAGAGCTCCGTCTTTGTCTCCAGGATGAGGAGCAAGAAATGGCAATTAACAGACCCCGAGATGAGATTATGATTGCTCACCTGAGTATGGCATATGAATCAGTCGCAGATGCAGAGGATAGAGAAGCTATCTACTCTTGGAAAACACAATTGGTTTTCAAGGCAAAGATAGAGGAGACTATGGCGTCAGAATTGGCTGAGAGTAGAGAGCACGTTACTAGTGCACTCCGGTTTGTGAGGACTTTAGTATCTCGCTTACCGTGTCGATATCAGATTGAGGGTGGTGCCTATGTTGAGCTTACTAATGTTTAGTTAGAGCTCCAGGCACTCATTCATGCTATTTTCAGTGGGGAGACCATTGGCTGTAAGATTAATTAGCTTACAGTCTTGTCAGCATTGTTCGATGAAGCAACCAGGAGTAGGGGCGAACTTCAGTCCCAAATCACAGCTGGTGAAGACATGTTGAGCAGGCATAGCATTCTTCGACAAAGTATCAAAGCTCCAGATAGTGATTCAGTTAACGATCTCGTTGAGGGATTGGTTGCTCGAGATCACGATCAGTAGACTTCAGTTCCTACCTCTCAGAATAGACTTTATACACAGGAGTTAAACTTGGCGTTACCCTTTCAAGTTAACTCGCTGTTTCATCACATGCATATCTATTCTGAGATCAGCTTTATTTACTTGGAGTTTCATTTAGGGTTTTCCGTTAACTGATGGTAGTGTTCCAGTTAACATGCTTTCAATAAGGACATGCATGCTTGCACAATTGTCCATTTTTAGATTATATGTTTTGGTTAACTGATGGTAGTTTTCCAGTTAACTGTATAGTTTACTTTATTAGGGCTTAGCAATAAATCTTGCATGCATTGCAAGACTGTAGTTGACTCAAGGTGATTTTAGGGTTCCCTACACCTTCGATGTCTATAAATAAGAGCTTTTGCTCATTTGTACATAACTTTTGCGAGAGAGGAATATATGTTGTGCCTACCTTGCCCTCAATATTGCTCTTTTTGTATTTGTTCATGCGTTTTTACTATTATGATGAATTGTTATGCCACATAGGGTTTCATGCAATTATAATGGTGAATTCTTTCCTTAGTTAGATCAAATCTGTTTTGTGTTCAATAAGCTTGTTCAGATTGAGATGATAGTTGTGCCACCTTGCCTTCAAGTAGAGAATCTGCACTTGGTTATCGTGTGTTGTTGTGAACAATAAACTTATTCGGATTGAGCTGATAGTCGTGCCACCTTGCCTTCAAGTTGAGAATCCGTATTCAGTTTATCGTGTGATGTTGTTACCAATAAACGTGTTTAGATTGAGCTGATAGATGTGCCACCTTGCCTTCAAGTTGAGAATCTATACTCGTTTATCGTCTGATAGTCAAACCTTGCTCCATTTCCTCATGCTCTGTTTTCTTGAGGAAACTGGATAGATTTTAAGTAATTGGCATAGTTGTAGTTAGTAGTCTGCGAAACCAGAAAATACTCAGCTGCAACGTATATAGTTTTCGAGAAAGCCTTGTACCTCTACAGCTGAAACAAAAAGACAAGATTTAGTTTAGTTTACTTTCCTTTTCAAAGCACTTTTGTCAAGCACAACGAGGGAGCTTCCCCTCCTAATTTGAAGAGCACTCATTGCGTAGTGTGCATAGCTGTTCGTACCAACTCTTACTCCAGAGGTGCTAGTTGTTATGCCAACATGAAGGAGGCTGCAGCTAGTTCAGACTTGGTGGATCCTACGATGTACAGGCAGTTGATTGGGTCCTTGATGTATCTAGTTAACACTAGACCAGATATCTGTTATGCTGTGAGTGCACTTAGTCAGTTCACACATGTGTGAACCGAGACAGATACATCTTGTTGCAGCTAAACATATCCTGAGATACTTGCGTGGCACAATTGGATATGGGTTGAGATATTCTTCAGATGTGGACTTGGAGCTGCATGGTTATACTGATTCAAATTGGGTAGGGAGTGTCATTGATCCGAAGAGCACCTTTGGATGTTGCTTCAGTTTGGGATCTGCCATGATATCTTGGTGCAGCAGGAAGCAGTCATCTGTAGCATTAAGTACAACAGAGGTAGAGTACATTGCAGCTTGTGTGGCAACTCGGGAAGCAGTGTGGTTTCGTAAGCTCCTTGTAGGATTGTTTAGACAATCAATGGAGCCTACTATCATTCATTGTGATAACCAGAGCTATGTGATGCTTTCTATCAATCCTGTGTTTCATGACAGAACCAAGCATGTTGAGATCAAATACCATTACATCAGAGATATGGTATTGAGGAAAGCTATATAGTTGAGGTATATCAACACTGATGAGTAGACGACAGACATTCTCACCAAGCCTCTCTCTAGGATAAAGTTTGTGTACTTTCGAGATAAGCTTGGTATGGTGGAGAATACAGCCTTAACTGAGAAGGAGTCTCAGTATTAGTGATCCTCTTTAATGAGTTCTTCTTTGTGAGAGAAGTTCGAGGTGAAATCCCTTGATTCCACCCTTTGGGAGAGCCATGGTGGATGCCATGTGTGTGATTCCATGATAGCATCATGTCAGAGAGTCCGTGATGATTTTCTTGTACTTGTGTTTACACCCTCTGGGAGGGCCATGGTGAAAGTCATGTTGAGGTGACAACATCACGCAAGTGATGAACACTTGTACATACCATACATGGTTGTAGCCATTATGGTTGATATCATGTTGAGGTGATATCTGATATCACGATGAGGTGATATCTTTCTTTTCCACATATGGTTGTAGCCATTGTGGTAGACATCACGATGAGGTGATATGTCTTGTGCAGCTGGAAGCATTCTCCCTAGCTAAGAGGGAGTGTTGATGTTACAGCGTCGGTTTTATCTTCCAGCCTGTTCATGTAAAAGAAGACAATTAAATAATAGCTTATCGGCTATTTAATTGTTGGCAGCGATTTGTGATATGATGCGTTACCACATTACATGCCCAGGTTCAGACTGTTCAGGGCCAGTTAACACAGGTGCAGGGACAGTTACAGGCCGACTTGTCTTGGAGAGACACGACCCTTCCACTCACTTGTATATATGCTCGATACTTCTCATTTGTTTCTCACTCATTCATTACATATCATCGATTCATTCCAGTTGTCTCAAGTGCGAGTTCATCATAAGCGCAATTCGATATTGATGAAGGCTGTAGTTCATCATCAGCATATTACATGTGATTAGATCTGTGATAGCATCAGCTTGTGGTGCATTATCTTGGCTTCATTATTGGCCATTATTGTAAAGGAGTTTCTCATTGAGATTCAATATATAAGTGATATATTGTTGCTGGGTTTTTCTCCCTCAAGAGGAGGGTTTTCCCAGGGTATCTGCTGTGTTTTGTGTTGATTATTTTTGAATTAAATTCTGTGCATTAAATCTGATCATAAAACTAACAATACATACTCAATTAACATTGGCAATGTATAACTTGAGAATGAGGAAGCCTTTATAATGCTGATTTAGGTAAGGGTTTCACTTGTTATTGCAAGACTTTGATTTGTACAGATACACCGCGTTGACTTTGGCCCATATTAGATGTGGCACCAAGACTTGGCACATTGAAGAATCATAATATGTGGAAATTTTCAGGTAAAATGAGGCTTCACTCTTTTTTGGCTAAAGTTTCCTAGGGTAAGGGACTCTAGACTATTTTCTTTCTTGATACAAGGATCATGTATTGATAGCAATAGTTCTTGTCGTGAAAATATGAAAGGCACCTTATTGTGCTCTATGGGGTCACCAAATTTATGAAAGGCACTACCGTGGTTGACCAAAAGTGTCAATCTCCTCCACTATCTTGCCTCATGTCGCTATCTTATAACTATTGTTGTATTGTAATATTTTCTTTGATTCCTCCTTTCCTTCTGATTGTTGATATGATTTAATGAATTCCTTGTCAGCAAGGACTTAGACTTGCAACTTCTTCATAAAATCACCACCATCTGATTGTTGCTAGAATTTAATGAAAACATTGTCAGCAAGGACTGAGAATTACAACTTCTTTTATAAAATTGCCACCAACTGAAAATAGGAAGTGAGAGGATAGTTCAGTATTGTTGAAACTTGAATGGTATAAGATGGAAAGAGAGATTAGGAGTTCGGCAGGAAAGGAAAGCTACCTTAGCTTCACTGACTAAAAGCATATCTCCATTTTTTTCAGTTATTTCCATCATGTCGTCTGATTCCTTAATGAGTTCCTCTTCCTTATTGCTAGTGGAGGGAGTGCAGTAGTTTGGAATGAGTTGTGTAGCTTGAGGGATCAATTTTAAGTCCAATCTGGCGACAACTTCTTTAATCTCTTGCACGAGCGTCTTTAACCTGTGGAATATCAGATGGTCATGGTTATCTCACATTGCCTCCACAATTCTACACAACAATCTCTATTTCGTACCAGGTCAAATACCTGCCTAAATTCCTGAATAAAATTACTTTTTTCCTTTTTCAATCAAGAAGATTTTCTTGCACCTTTGGCAAGGGCATCTTAGAATTTCCTTATTTAGGAGTGAAGAAACCAGAAATAGATAAGTGGGGTTATTTTACATACCATAGTCTGCCCATTCCCGTCAAGAAGTGGAAGACCTGCTTGCCAGGATTAGATTAGCTGCCTTCTAGCTCTTGTTATCCGCTATGCTTGGCTCATTTGCCTGATTCACTCCCTTTGCTAAATAATCTGGTCACTTGTTTCAATTCTTTATGTGCTCACTGTATTTCTTCGAATCCTATATTCATGCATCTTCCTTCCCTTTTTAGCCACTTGCTTTCATTTCCAACTTTCTAATTACAAATAAAATGAGGTTTTACCCTTGCCCATTGATGAATTAAAAAATAAATGTTTAAACTTAATTCTGCAACTCAAAGCCTTTCCCGCTAGTAAAATTTGTTAACAAATTTGTTCATTTTGAAAATTCAGTTCTGTCAGTTGGAAACCCTTGTTTTCACTGTTGATTTGCTGGGAGAGATAGAATGAGAAAGTTCTTCACTTATGACAACATTGCAGGTTTTCTTGTCTCACTATAAATGCTCGATGAATCTTGGTGAGTTTTAGACAGAACATCTATTGTGTCTCACGGAGAATGCCAAGCTTGGCCGAGTCAATTTATTTGGGTTCATTTTGAGCGACCCAGGATGGACTCATGAGTGTTTTCCAGTCCTGCCTGAGCTTCCAGTCCTGCCTGAGCTCAGTAACTATGACTTCATTATCCATTTAAGTACCCAAATGGAAAACATAATTTCACTTGCAAACATCATCAGCATATGGGTATCATTTTTAGTTGAGAGAATCAGGTGGTGAGGATTTCTGTTAGCTTTGATCTAAGGAATTTACTAAATAAGGATCAGGAATAGTTATTAAATAAATAGTGTGTGCATGTGGCTGAATGAGGGTAGTCATAAAGCTCTAGTTTTTGTCATGTAATTCAGAAAGTTTTATGGGTAGCTGATGTTATTTCACTCTAACAGGTAACACACTCTAGGAAACGGATACGAAATGCGCCAAAAGCTCTGAAGCCAGCTCCGTTGATTATGAGATGCAAGTATGCATTTTTCTTTTATGGCAGAATGTCTTTTTGTTTGAGATATCTTGTATTTTGCTATGGCTTTACTTGGTTTCGTATGAGGCACGTGATTTATTTCTTGTATGTTCACAGGAAAGTGAGTCAAGTTTTATGCAAGCTTAAAAAACTATATGCAAGCATTGTGTATAGCATAGTTGGAAAACTCAGACTTGGGACTTGGCAACACTCAGACAAAAAGAAAAACATAATTACACAAAAAAACAGAAATTAATGCATTTAAAGAACACAAGTCTATTCTGATTATCAATTTGTCACATTTCAAAGATTACATGTCATATGACTGTCAAATGCTCAAAATTTGTAATGTGAAATTTTTGAAGTCAAGCAATACATTGTGTTACTATAAAATTATAAATACTAACTGTATAACTGTTTATCTATGTTGAAGAACAGCAAATACAACCAACATCTGCTTCTTTTCCCATCTTGTACCAGTACTTTCAAGCCTCAACCTGAAGGTAAATTGGAATCATCATGAGGAGTTAAATTTTCTTAAAATATGTCTTCCTTCAATGCCTCAGCTGCTACTGCTTGTCTCTCCAATTCAGTGAGATCTTCATCAGTGAACATGATATCTGCTTCTTTGGCAAGCCAATGAACAAAAGAATTGATGCCATTTAGTGGCACCATGAGAACGACCCTCCACCTTTTCATTTCAAAGGTGGAAGTTGTACTGGATGAAGACAAGGTCATTGATGCACTCTTAAGTCAACTTGTTTTTCTTCTTCGTGTGAATGCTCTCAAAGAGGCTCCAATTGTGTTCACAACTAGAAGTACTAAAATGCTTGGACAAATACACACATAGCAAGCCTCTAAAGATTTGATGTGTCAACACCATAAATCTCTCACCACAAATCTACAAATAAATTTTTTCAAAAAAAATGTATTAAGTATAAGTTCAAAATTTAAAGTTTTAGTATTAAGCTAGAAAGGCTGATTTTTTCTCTTAGTTGCTAGATTTCCCTCTTTCAAATGGTGACTTGAGGTGAAGAGAACAACCTCCCCTCCTCACCCTTGTAGATCTCCAACTCATCCATATTTGTCTCTTATGTCTTCATCTATTGCCATCCTCTCTATGCATTAAGTAAGGCTTGCCATGACCTCCTTCATTAACTTCAAATGTATTAGAGAAGTAAAATTCTGGGTTTAGGTAGTACTCCTAGACATGCATTGGTTGGTGGAGTTGTTTTGTATATCCATGATCATGATGTGCTAAGTGATTTCATATTTTCTTTTGTTACCACCAGTGTAATGCAAAATGGCTTCTTTGGTCCCCCATGGCTTCATAGAGATAACATATTGGCATGCCATCACCATCCACAAAATACAAGACTTTGACCAAAGGCTTTGTCACCAAAAAAGCTGAAAAATAAATTTTAACTTATTATAAATTTAAAAGAACAATTAAAAAGAAAAAAAAAACAAATACATAATTCTTTATTAAACTTATGTTTGTAATTGTTTACCTAGAGTATCTCCTCTTCAGTTTTGATTAACGCCGCCTCATAAAAAAATGTCTTTGTGGCCTCCTCCCCTTCAATTTTTTTGGAATATGTGATTTTATTTTTCGAAGATAAATGCAAAAAGTTAGCAAAATAGCAAACCACTTTGAAGGGGTGATCTCCAATAATCAGAAAATAATTTATGAATTTAGTATTAGAAGCTTTGATGATTTGGTAGAGACTTATCTTCCTTATTTATAGGCATAACTATGTAGGGACACACCCTGCCATCTTGACTAAGAGGGCTTAAGGTAGTAATTAAAATTAATGTGAAGGTTAAGCATGCCACAAGTGTTTAACTTTATTATATTTAGAAAGATAGAATATTGGGGACCTAACACGTCCATCACCTTTGGAAAAACATTGTCCTCAATGCTTAACAACTCTAGATACTTTTGTGTATTGTTCATCTTCCCATGTTGCATTTTTAGTTGGCAAATTCTTCCACTTGATTAAGAATTTTGAGATGGCTTTGTTTCACAACTGTTTCACTTATTTGTCAATGACTACCTCAGGTTCTAAAATAAACTTCCCCCCTTCATTTAACTCAAGGAATTCTAATTGGATTGGAATATTGTTACCTATTACTTTCTTCAAACAAAAGACATGAAAGATAGGATAAATTTTGGAAGAGGGTGGAAGTTCTAACTTATAAGCTACACTTCCTATTTGATGAAGGATCTTATAGGGACCATAAAATTTGGGTGCAAGCTTGATGTTTTTATGTTGCTTAAGTGACATTTGTTTATAAGGTTGCAACCGAAGAAATACCCAAACTCCCTCCTCAAAATGCCCCTCATTACAATGTTGATATGCTTGTTGTTTTATCCTATTTAGAGTCATAACTAAATTCTCTTTAAGGATTTATAACATTTCTTGTTGGTGTTGAATATGATCCTCTATTGCATGAGCTTTGGAATGGGATTGTAAATAAGTAGTGGATGATGGGGCGTAGCCATAAGAAGCCTCAAATGGAGTCATCTTTGTTGATGTGTGAAATGATATGTTATACCACCACTCTGCTAGTTATAGCCATTTAGACCATTGTATTTGTTTGTCAGAGGCAAAACAACGTAAATATTCTTGCAAACACATTCACAATTTTTTGTTTAGCCATTTGATTGTGGATGATAAAATGAATTATGTGCTAGTTTTGTACAACACACTACAAATAAGTTTGTTTGAAAGATCCTTCAAGAATACCAACAAACATGGGAAGATGAGAAGTTAATGAATCCTTCAATAATGTTGTTAAGGGTGTTGCTATACGAGTATAGTTATGAACAAATCTTCTATAGTATCTTGTTAGGCCCAAAAATCCTCTCAAAACTTTGATATTTTTAGGTTTTGGCCACTCTTTTTTTGCTGCAATTTTCTTAGGGTCCACTTTAACACCTTCATGTGACAACATGCGTCTTAAGTACATCACTCCCAAAGACACGTTTGGATTAGAGTTGATTATCTTTCAATATTTGTAATATTTTCTCTATATGTTGCAAATGTTCTTCCCATGTTTTGCTATAGATGAGGGTGTCATCAAAGAATACCAACACAAAATTTCTAATAAATGGGTGGAACATTGAATTCATGAGGCTTTGAAGAGTTGATGGAACATTAGTGAGACCAAATGGCATAACTAGGAATTCATAATGACCCTCGTGTGTTCTAAAAGAAGTTTTATGTATATCCTCCTTCTTTATTCGATTTTGATGATAACCTAAATGTAAATCTAACTTAATAATGAAAATTCCACCATTCAATTAATCTAGTAACTCATCAATAACAAGAATAAGAAACTTATCTTTAAGAGCAAGCTTGTTGAGCTTCCTTTAATTTGGCACATTCTCCATGGCTTATCCTTCATTTTACCCATAACCACTAGAGATGAATAGGCACTTTTACTAGGACAAACAATTTTTGAATCCAACATTTCGTTGACTAATTTTAAAATTTCTACCTTCTATTCATACGGATAGCGATAAGGTCTAAGGTTAGGAGGAATACTTCCTAGTATTAATTCAATGGTATGATCATGGTCTCTAATTGGAGGTAAGCCCTTCGGTTCTTGAAAAACTTGTTGATGGTGTTGAATGATCTCTTGAAGTTCTAGTGGATGTTGAGTTTTCATATCTTCTGCTTCTGTAAAATGTACTTGTGCAATTATGCCATAAGAACCTTTCTTAAGTAGTTTTACCATAGTATGAGAGCTAATAATTTGACTTGGTGGTGATTTTATTCTTATAAGTTTCTACTCATGTCCATTTGCACTAAACTTCATGAATAATTCTTGAAAATTGAAAGACATTGTTCCCAATTGTTTAAGCCATTACAATCCTAAAACTACAGCTACTCCTTTAATTGGGATAGCCAATATTTCTAAATCTAGGTTATAATCTTGCATTAAGAGTTTTGTATGGTGGCATTTACCACAAGAGAGTTGTTTTCCATTAGCTATCATGACTTAGAAATTAGAAATTGGATACACAAAACAATTGAGCTCATTAGCCAATCTTCTATTAATAAAGTTGTGTGTATTACCTATATCAATTAACATTGTCACCTTTCTCTTTTTTATATAACCAAACACTTCTAGTGTTTGTGCCATTCAATGCATGTAGGGAGATAGTAGCGCTTTCTTCCTCCTAAATTTGCATGCTCCAATTCCATATTTGATTCTTCTATAGATACTTCTCCCTCTTCTTCAACCTCATTCTTAATAATCATTAGTATCTTCTCATTATTGCCACACTTATGACCCCTAGACCACTTGCAATCATAATGCCAACAAAGACCTTTTTTTTCTTTTCCCTACCTTTTGTTGAGAAGAGAGCTTAGTAATTTGTTTGGGGTTAAGGAAGGTTGTCCCATATTTGTTAATAGAATTATTCACATTTCTATCATTTCATCCTATGGTTTGACCTTGCGTAGATCTTTTGGTGGTGAAGTTTCATTGCTCAATATGCAATGCTTGTTGCATAGTTTTTTCTAACTGTGCAAGGTTCCAACTTCCAACAAACGAACATTATGTTTGATTTGGTCATCAAGTCCATTGATGTAGAGTTATAGCCTTTGATAAGGTGTCACATCTTGATTCCTAATTACCAATCTCATATGTTCAACACTAGATTTGGCTATAGACCCTATTTGTTTTAAATTTGGTAGTTGGGTAAAATAGCTTCCCTTCCATAGTTGCTCATAGTGGGTTGCCATGTCATTAGCAAATTTTTTTCAACTAAGCATTTGCCTTTGCTTTTCACTCATCATCCGTTGGTGCCTTTGATAAGGTTCAAATTTTGAATGTAGTGAGACTATGTCAACCGTTGCATTGTTGATATATTATGAAATTCAAAATATTGTTCCATGAAACTAATCCATGAAGTTACATCTATAAAATCAATCTTATGGATGTCTATGTTGGGCTTAAAAATGTTGTCCTATCCCTTGATTTTGTTTAGTAGGGTTGTATCGACCTTGGTGGTATTGTTGGTGCTTTAATTCTGACAATATTTCTTGTTTAAACCTATCTAAACTTTCATTAAAAGATGTCGCAAATGGGTCAAGTAAATTATTCTTAATAATATGTATGACCATTTCGCATCCTAGTGGGATTTTTTCTCAATTTTAGGTGGTGCATAATAAATAGAATCTTTGGATTCAGTATTTCTAGAAAAGTTCTCTAATCCTAAAGCTGACATAGCTTCATATGTATATGTATTTTGAACTCTAGATTTTTTTTATTAAGGGATGATAGTATTCAGTGGGAGTTGTAACCATAAAATTTTAGAACATGGGCTATGACTGAATTTGATATTTGTTGTTTGACCAAATTTGACCACTAAATTATGGAAAAAAAATAATCAAAATTTATAAAGAAATAACCATAACTAGTTTTTCAAGATATTTTCAAAAATGTAAAAGAATTCAAAAATTCCAAAATTTGTGGCTTATAGAGTAGAATAACAAAATATTTTGACCCAACTTTGAGCACTAAATTATGGAGTGTATTTTGTCTCTAACAATGAATTACACAATTGTCCCAACTTAATTTTTTGTAAGCTTTCCAAAAATATAAAAATATTTAAAAATTTCTGAAATTTGCAGCCTAATTAATGGAAAAATGTAAAAAAAAAAACTTGCACAAAAATTATTACAGAAAGCTAATTTTTTACTTGAACTTGTATTTGTTGTATACTTCAAAACTCAGAAAAAATTAGGTCCAAATTAGCAATGGTTTGTAAGTTATGTTGGAAACAAAATTTTTGGCCCAAATCATAACTCTAATACCACTTGTTATGATATTTCTTGGAAAAAAATGCAAAAAATTACAAAATAGTAGACCACTTTGAGGGGTTGATTTCCAATAATCAGAAAATAATATATAAATTTAGAATCAGAAGTTATGATGATTTGTGAGATACTTATCTTCCTTATTATAGGCATAACTATGTAGGGACACACCCCTTCATCCTAATTAAGAGGGCTTAAGGTAGCAACTAAAAGTTTAAAACTGATGTTGAGGTTAAGAATGTCGCAAGTGCTTAATCTTATTATATTTAAAAAGATAGAATATAAGGGACCTAACAAAATATGGTGAATCCATCTGGGCATTGTTCACAAACATCTGCTTGAGAGAAATAATTGAAGCTACAATGCCCTGCAAAGTGAGGAAGTTGGTGGCAAATTGTGTCATCTGCAATCACACAAGCTCCTTGCCTTTTGTGTGCTCTCTCACTAAATTAGGGCCTAAATATGATAATAAATCTGGTAATTTGTTTAGCATCTTCAATCATACTTTTGACCCATTGAATCCTCCCAATATCCTCAAGCATCAAATCCAAGTAATGTGCAACACAAGGACTTAAAAAATGGTGGGATGCCTCTCCTAAATATGTCTCCCTAAAACTACATATGCCATTTTGTCACCTATGATAATTTGGACAACATTCTTCACCCCAACTTCTTGGATCATCTCCTCCTATGGATTGCACAAAATTTCACCATTTTTGACATGGTAGAGGCATCCATGGATTTCAAGAACATCAATGTGTCACTTGACTAAAAGTTAATGAGCATCCAATTCTTACCATTTGTCCATCCATCTAATAAAATGTTGTAGCCCTTTCTTTGCCTTAATTTTCTCTAATCATCAATTGCAAGCCATGTATTTTTGATGGCTTCTTCTAGCAATGGGTCACTAAAATTCTTAGCCATTGGTGTTTTAAACTCCACATTGGCAATTGTTAATACATTTACCAACCCTTCTTAATGTCTTATTAGTTATTACAAGAAGTTTGCAGCATTTACCAACCCTTCAATTTTTAGGCTCTTTGCCACATTGAAGGGCATATTATTTGTAACACAAAAAGTTTGCAGCTCCCATCTTAGACCCATGGCGTTTCTTTTTGTTCCAAGTGGTACCTTCAAGCCAAGATTGTGACCCAAGAACATTGTGAGGAACGAAGAAATTTGGTGAAGAATAAAAATGGCTGGAAATCTGTACAGTGGAGGAATGTTGAATGCATGGACCAAGAAAAGAATCTGTAGTTGATTTGGGGTTGGAACTCATCATGGCTGTCATTGCTTCCCTTGTCCTCTTTCTTTCCGTTTTCTTTTCCTTAAAATTGGAAAGTAGGCATTCATCTCTCTCCTCACTTCTTCAGTCACTTGAGGGTGGACCTTTACATCCTGGCCATAAATCAAACAAGGTGGAGTTTATACTATTGCAGTTACCATGCCCTTGGCCTCAGTCGGTATGCCATGCTTTCATGTAGGGTCCATCCCAACATTGCCTTCCATTGAACTTACCATTGCTGATTCTGTACATAGAAAGAACATAAAATTTCTTCAGGGTTTTGACAGTAAAATTTAAAAAAAAGAAAAGAAAGAAAAAACTCTTAAAAAAAAATGAAAGCACAGCACTACCAGGGAGAGTTGGAAATTAGAAAAACAGAAAAGTTTGGGTGGCATAATAGCAGGGGTTTTCACATTTGACCTTTGAAAATTGGAAAAAAAGGAAAAAAGAGTAGAAAAAAGAATAAATACCTTTGTTAAATGCACTCCAATGTTGATTCAATCTTCAAATCTGACCTGCAATTGTTTAACAATCAGTCCTCTCTGCTTAATTTGTATGTGTTGAAGACTCAATGAGAGAGAAAATGAACAAAAATTGATGTTTTAAACTCCAAAATTGTTTGACTTGCTTGCTTGGGACTTGCAAGCCTGAGCCAAAGACTTACTGCATTGAGGGAAAAATTGCCAGAAACTCACAAGTAACTTGGTCTAGCATGGCATGAGTCTGGCACGAGTTACATGGGGCTCTCATTGAGTTGCAAGTCTCAGCAAGTCCATGTGAGTCCCCATGAGTTTTTCAACTATGGCGTTTAGTATACTATTGCAGGGTTTATAGTTTTGAACCTCATGGCAATGCTATTCTAGATGAGGAAATTAAGTTAGGAATCTGTTTGTTTTGTGAACTCTACCCAATCATTTGAGTATAAGCTGAACAATTTTTGAATTTAGGGTAATTCTTAGTAAGTGATAAATTTAGAATTTTTATCTGGGGCAAGAAATCTGACTTTTATATCATATGAAACAGAAAGAATACATATTGTGGGATGAAGGATGCTGCATTAGAGAATTATTTTTCCTAATAGAACAAGAAGGGCAAAGCATTTCTGATTTTGAGCTTCATGATCAAAATTGACCAGATGTCCTAAGCAATGGATGGTCAGAAAAAAAATTACTAGCTAAGTCATCTAAAAGTTTTATTGGAGAGTTTTTTAATCAAATCTATATTACACTCAACCTTATAAAGGAACATACGAAAACCAAAATAAGATGGCCTCTAGTTGACAAGCCCATTGTCACATTGTGTGAAACCATTGTTACAACTAAAATGTTGAATTGACATCATATTTGATGAAGTAGGCCTTTCAAGTGTTCACAAAACATTTTTGGGTAAAACAGAGCCACAAATTTGTGAAGGAGCCCCTGTAATGTCCCCATTTTATGACGTCCTCTTTCTGTTGGGGTTGATTTCGATACACTTACTATTTTTAGCAAGGGGTTTGGTACAGTGCTTCAGTCATCGGTGAGCCTTTTCGAGCGCCTCAGTTTCTCTCCGGTTCAAGTTTTAGGGCGCTACTTACTATTTTGAAATTTTCAGGACTTTCCAAAAATAGTAAGTCATCCAGGGTAGGCAGGACCCGGTCAAGGTTATCTCTCAGCAGCATTTTTCATTGGAGGCATCAGTTTCTAAGGTTGGGTCATTTTAATATTTAATATCTCCTTCGAAATTGGATTTAATGAAGTAACTTTATATTTATTGGTTGAGGGTCATGAAGGGGACATATTTGTACCTTGATGCCTAGTGCAATGACTTTAAGTTGTTCTAAAAGAGTTTTTAAAAAATGATTTATAATGCACTTTTTGGGGTGGACGCCTAAGGAGAAATATGAAGTTAATTTTATTAAAAAAGCTAATGTTGAAGAAACAAGATTATAAGTTATATCTTTTTAAAAAAAAAGGCTACTTTAATCTTGGGCGCCCAAGTTGGAGGATGAAAAAGATTTTAAAATAAATTAAAACAAAAGCAAAAGTGAATGGGCGTTGGAAATATGAGGAGGTATAAGGGAAATAATGTGCCTCATTTTTATTATGTTTTTTTGGGAATACTGTGGTTGTCGTGCATTCTCTTCGAGCTTTGGAAGCTTGAAGGGTTTGAACCAGACTTTGTTGAGACGAAAACCTCAACAAAGATCCCTTCTTCGTGTGTGAAAGACCACATCAGGAAGGATTAGTGGAGGCCTCACAAAGGGGTTTCATTTGGGCTCTGAATGATTCAGTTTGGTAAAGTTTTGGGTGAGTTTTCAATTGATTTTCTGTGCACTAAGTTTTGGACCTACAACTCACATTATTGTTCATTTCTTCGAAATGGAATGAGTTTTCATTCTGGATACTGGTTAGAAAGATTTCCTTGATCAAGGTGATTCAACCAAGTGTTAGTTCTGAATTTTTGGTGAAGGATTTAAATTTCTAGAGCAAATCGAACACCTAAGGGGGCTGCCCTTTGGTGCTAATTCAACAATTGCTGGCTACAGGCTTTCAAGCTGCGATTTCTTCAAAAAATAAAGAGGTTTAATAGCTGTCTCATGGCGTTGGGAGGCAAGAAGTGAAAGGGCCTTTGATGGGGGTTCGCTACTAATCCAGTTAAGGGCTTCAAGCCGCTGTAAGCAACTCTTTCAAGACTAGTCTTAATCCTAAAGTGGACGCCCTTCACTGGTGACTTACTCACAGTGCAATCTGACTTGTGTTGGTCTTCTGTTACAGGATTTTTTTGAAGGTTAGCTGCTGCACCTGGGCTTGTCTTTATGCAAAGATTAAGGGCCTTCTTCTGTTTCAAGACGATGTAATTGAAGGTTTATTTCCTGCTGCTGCGCTGCATGCATCAGGTCTGAAAGTATTAAATTTATTCTGATTTTGTTGTATAAGTCTGCACTCTCCAGTTATGGAGTTCTGAATAATGAAGGTGGAGAAAGTTATTTGCCTAGCTTGGTACTTTGGTTTCATTGCACTATGTTATTTATCATTTGGTTTCAATGTATTACGTATGGCATGTTAGTAAGAAACATTCAACAATCAGAAACATAAAACAGAAAACAAACCCTTCTTACATCAATTGGAGAAAATTTTCAAAAAAATAAATATATATATATATTTGGGGTTGCTCATTACAGTGGTATTAGAGCTCTAATCGTCCTGCTTGCTAGTGGGTAATTTAAATTTCTATGAGCCAGAGTGATCTGTGAAAGAAGGTACAAAGAAAACATGGGTGATCGTATGATGCAACTCCTGGAAGCATTCGTTAGGGGACAAGATAAAACATCTCAACTGACAAAGGAAACGAATCAGCGAATGGCTTAGCTAATACATAGGATGGACAAAATGGGACAGGGCAACAAAGTTGGGCAACACAGAGTTGATAACCAGCAGAATGGAGCCATGGCGAGACCCCGCATGCCAAACTCTCCACTGAGAACAAAAGCTTTAGTAGAACTCGCCTTAGTTGAGCAGCAAAAACAATTTAAGAAAGATTGGTTAGCTGCAGGTCTTGTTTTCTGGCATGACATATCACTACGGGATTATATAGAGCTCAGGATGAGTCATACACCCAACAGGGGCAGTAGAGGACATCTTAATGATTTTCGAAGGAAAGTTGGAGAACTTGGCATTCCTTACTTTGATGGGTCCAATGAGATTTCAGCGAGAGCATGGGTTCAGAGGGTGGACACATACTCCAATCAAAACCACATGCCCGAAAAAGAATCCATAAAATATGTTGCTATGCACCTTGATGGAGTTGCACATAAATGGTGGCACCATGATATGATCATATTGGAGCATACTTAGATTACATCGTATACTTAGTTCACTAAAAGACTCATAGAGAGGTTTGTCAAGAAGGAACCAAAACTACTTTCCAGGGAGGTGGTAGAGTTGAGTCCCCATGCTTTCAATAAAGAGCAGGTTGTTGAAGAGAAGTTTACAGCAGAAAATTCAGATGAAGTGGTTGCTTTGAAGCTTGATGAAAGCAAGACAGAGCCTTAGGATGACTCTTGGGTCATGCATGCAATTACTGTGGATAAGGTTTTGCATGAGGGAAAGGACACAATAGAAACCTTGGATCCTAGTTCAGATTTATCCAGTGATGACTCTAAGACTAATGACTACCTTGATGTTTACAGTGGAGTAGATATTGATGATGAGTTCACTAAGGCCTTTGGATGATGGGCACAGAGAAATAATAAGTGATGATGTTTCCAAATTAACCTTTGATAATCATTATTTCTTCTTCATTGATGATGACTTAGGTGGTTTTGGGTTTGATCTCAAAACCAAGTCTAGGGAGAGAGATGATTATGATGACTCCAGTGATAATGTGATGGAGAGTGACTTATTTAGAAAGGCAACTACTTATGAGGAGCAAAAAGAACACTTACCTACTAAACAAAGTGATCAACATTTCTTCACATGGGATCTGGGTGTGATGGCACCTAAGTATGATGAGGATCCACATTGGGATGAAATTAATTTGGGTGGTAATGATGTCCTTACTTCATCCCGAGAGTCTTGCATACAGGTTGGCTTTGATAGAGATGTTTTTAATCTTGAATGACAATCAGACTTCACTTGGCAGGTTGCTGATTTTGAGCTTAGACCTTGCAGTTTGGTTGATTTGGATTCACAGTTCATTACTGGGAATGAAAGGGAAGAGACCCAAGTGCTTTGGGAAATTGGTGTGTTGGCTTGTAAGTATGACAAAGGCCCTGAATGGGATGAATCTCCTTTTGACTATAGTGCTGTCCTTACTTCAGCTCCACATTTATGCAAGGAAGAAAACTTAGATGGCATTGATGAAGTTGTTCATGAACAAGAGATCAAACCAGATTTCACATTGCAAGAAGTTGAACTTAATCGGGGAATTAGCAGGCTTGTTGTTTGGGATTCACAATCTACTTTTGAGAAAGAACAGGGAGCGACTCAAGTAATTTGGGACAGCGATAGAGACTTTGATAGTAAGTATGAAAGATCTGATTTTGGCATGCCACAAAACAGCAGTTCAACATTTTCGTTTGATCATAATTGGAAAAGACAACTCTTGGTTTCAACTGAAGATGAGGTGCACGTTTTATCTAGTTTGGACAGCAAACACATGTATGTGGAAAATCTGATTCAAAATGCATCGATGGGACAAAGTGAGCTTAATATTTCAATTTCTGATTTACACATATTGAAGTGCTCTATGGAAGAGGTAAAAACAACTTACTTACACATGATGCATGATAGGGATTCAGCTACCAAGTTTGCAGATGAAACCTTATCTTTGACTAAGCAGCTAAGGGGAGAGGTTAAGCTCACCATTGAGCTAAACTCCACAAAGATTGCTTTGGAAAGTGTCCAGGAGGCACTTCTTGAAGCAAATGATCAGCTTTACGAGACCCAACAGTTTAATGAGCAAGAAGGTAGAGAAATGGAAAACAAAATCAAACAGGTAATGATGGAGTTTGATCACATCCAGGAGGAGTATGACCTTGCTCGTTGCCCAAGAAAATCTGAAAATATGAGTTTGGATCAGCAAGAGGATTGTTTTGGATTGGGAGTTGAGGATAACCTTCGGGTTATTGATAATCCTTTATTTGAATGGGATGCTGATTTGACTTTTGACAATCCACTTTTCAAGTTGGAAGACGGAGATTCAGGCAAGTCCAGTGACGCGAGTGGATTGGATAACCAGACCTGGGACCCAGGTGTAGTTTCTAGACACGAGGTGTTGTCATAGAATTGGCATAGTGGGTCTACTTCCAGTATTAATACTGCTGCCCATTCTCCGACTAGCTTGCACATGACTCCGACGTCAAACTCGCAAATGAGTTGGATGGTACCCTCAGTTTGGCAGTGGAGTAGTGTATGGTTGAGGCTTGATGGCAGAGATGATTTAATCCTAGGAGATGACTCTGTTGACACTTCCATGCACATCTCTGCTATATTGTCAGTGGGATTCGAGTTTGGTTACCACTACTCTTACTTTCTTTCGATGGTTGTGACGTCACCTTTTAGTGAGCAAATTGATTTTGTGGTTGGGCAGGCTTTGGGACAGTTGGCTATGAGTGTTCATCCGTATGCTGTTCACCCATTCATTTTTTGTACTCTGGTGAATGACTCTCACTGCAATTACTTCATGGAGATGTTTTTCTTTTTATTTGATGATGTCTTAATTATTGCAGTGGTTTGGGTGAGTTGGTGTGCTTTGGACCATTCTTTTGACACTTGGAGGTTGAGTGTTAATGTTATGATTTCGGCTAGCTTCAACATTGGCTTTTCTTGGTTGGTTGATTTCAGAGTTGTGGCAGTGGATGACTTGTTTCGCATTTTGGTTGTCATTTGGAGTCATGCCGGGGGTAATCTCGTATGGTTGAGTAGGGTGATCTTCATGGAGGCCAAGGATGTGGTTGGCAGTGAGTATTTTGACACATCCTTCTCTGAGTTGCTGTGGTAGGACATATTCCATGACATTGATTTTAGTCCCTTCAGGTTTTTCAGTTCGGGCTTTGATGATCTTATTTCTTTGGTGGTCCAAGATAGGAGAGTGTAGTTTGGTGACATTGGTCAATTTGTTATGATCAGTGTGGCGTAGCTTCAACATGGTGTCATTTTTCTGAGATTCACTTGGAACTCGGGAATCACATTGAGTTCTAGTGCAACAACCGTTTGGGATGAGAGAGTCAGTGTGGATTTTCTTGAGCTTACTCTTGTGGCACCTCAATTTGATTCTCTTGAGAGACATATTTATGAGTGGGCTGAGATTTTGTGGTATTTTATCCATAGTAACGAGACTCAGACTCGGCTCGGATTCGGCTAGGGTGACTCGACTCGGGACTCGGGACTCGACGCAGACTCGGCACAGACTCGGCAAAATGAAAAAACCCTAGAAATTTAGAGATTTTTAAGGATTTAAAACTTGTTTCAAGCACCCTTTATTGAATAAACCTTAAAGACACAATAACATCATTAAATAGAAGCAAATTTGATCACATACAAAAGTATACATCGATCACATAAGCATAAAGTACACAAATTGTAGCTGAGCTACTGAAGGAAATAGCATACTTAGATATATAAATATAGTCAAATGTATACAAAACTCATGGAATATGAAATACATGACATCAAATGTTCCAAACAAATATGAAATATCAAAACAATAACTACAAGTCTATGGCTCAAAGGAGTTTGCATTCTTCCTACGAAGGCATCTAAGGTGGGTCCTAGATGATGTAGCAACTACAACCATAGTCTCTGCTTGTGACTCCATGCCACCCTCACCAACATTAGTTGTGGATGTGTTTGCTCATGCTTTAGCCTCCTCCTCTGCCATGGCTATAGCCTCAGCCTCTGTATTTGCCTGGTCAACCCAATCAAGGTCCTCGTCACTAACACAAGTATACATCGATCATATAAGTATAAACACAAATTGTAGTTGAGTTGCTCAAGGAAATAACACACTTAGATATATAGTCAAAGACTCAAATGTATACAAAAATCATCGAATATGAAATCCATGACATCAAATGTTCCAAACAAATATGAAATATCAAAAGATTCAAAACAATAACTAGAAGTTTATGGCTCAAAGGAGCCTGCATCCTTCCTACGAATGTGTCTAAGATAGGTCATGGATGATGCAGTAGTCATAATATCAAGTATTAGGGTAATTTCCCTAATGGGGTTGAGGGGCAGTGCCCTTTGTGGGGGTGTAGGTGTAGTGCCTCTAGTGGGGTTGAGGGGCAGCACCCCTTGCGGGGGTCTGGGGGTAGCACCCCCAGCGGGGCCAAGGGCAATGCCCATTGTGGGGGTCTGGGGGTAGCACCCCCAGCGGGGTTAAGGGGCAGTGCCCCTTGTGGGGGTCTGGGGGAAGCACCCCCAGCGGGGTTGAGGGGTAGCGCCCCTTGCGGGGGTCTGGGGGCAGCACCCCCAGTGGGGTCGAGGGGCAGCGGCCTGGGTGCACTCCCTGTCGCGATACAGGACAGGGTTGAGGGGCAGAGCCCCCGCCACCAAGCCCAAATTAAGACCTCCAAAACCATACAAACCTTCATGGTGTACATGATTTTGCATTCACAATAAGAAAGAAAAAAACAAGTTTTAACTTTAAATTTCTAGTAATTTTTTGCACTTTTCAAACCCTACCTATTGCCGAGTCTTGCTAACAAGACTCTCCTGGACTCGGCGAGTCTAGAGAGTCCACCAAACTCAGCGAGTCCAGCCAGGACTCGGCCGAGTCCGAGTCCGAGCCCATAGGACTCGGCCAGGGTGACTCGACTCGGGACTCGCCGAGTCTCGGCGAGTCTCATTACAATGATTTTATCACTCTTCTTACAGGTGACTTTGAGGAGGCCTCTTGTGTTGGTACCTCGCAGGGCAGGGACTTGAGCAGATGGAGCTACAAACCTCCTAGAATTGTTTGGGACCCAGGGATAATTTTTGGTTTCAGTATGAATTTGAATGTGGATTGTAGGGCTTATTGGTATTGCTTGAGGACAAGCAATCTTTGGGAAGGGCGGACTGTAATGTCCCCATTTTACGACAACCTCTTTTCGTTGGGGTTGATTTCGATGCACTTACTATTTTTAGCAGGGGGTCTGGTACTGTGCTTCAGTCATCGGTGAGCCTTTTCGAGCGCCTTAGTTTCTCTCCGGTTCGACTTTTAGGGCGCTACTTACTGTTTTCAGGACTTTCTAAAAATAGTAAGTCATCTAGGGCAGGCGGGACCCAATCAGGGTTATCTCTCAACAACATTTTTCATTAGAGGCATTAGTTTCTAAGGCTGGGTCATTTTAATATTTAATATCTCCTTCGAAGTTGGATTTAATGAAGTAACTTTATATTTATTGGTTGAGGGTCATGAAGGGGACATATTTGTACCTTGATGCCTAGTGCAATGACTTTAAATCATTTTAAAAGAGTTTTAAAAAAATGATTTATAATGAACTTTTTGGGGTGGACGCCTAAGGAGAAATATGAAGTTAATTTTGTTAAAAAAGCTAATGTTGAAGAAACAAGATTATAAGTTATATCTTTTAAAAAAAAAAGGCTACTTTAATCTTGGGCGCCCAAGTTGGAGGATGAAAAAGATTTTAAAATAAATTAAAACAAAAGCTAAAGTGAATGGGCGTTGGAAATGTGAGGAGGTATAAGGGAAATAATGTGCTTCATTTTTTTATTTTTTTTTTGGGAATATTGTGGTTGTCGTGCATTCTTTTGGAGCTTTGGAAGCTTGAAGGGTTTGAACCAGACTTTGTTGAGACGAAAACCTCAACAAAGATCCCTTCTTCGTATGTGAAAGACCACATTAGGAAGGATTATTGGAGGCCTCACATAAGGGTTTCATTTGGGCTTTGAATGATTCAGTTTGGTGAAGTTTTGGGTGAGTTTTCAATTGATTTTCTGGGCACTAAGTTTTGGACCTGCAACTCACATTATTGTTCATTTCTTCGAAATAGAATGAGTTTTCATTCTGGGTACTGGTTAGAAAGATTTCCTTGATCAAGGTGATTCAACCAAGTGTTATTGCTGAATTTTTGGTGAAGAATTCAAATTTCTAGAGCAAATCGAACCACCTAAGGGGGCTGCCCTTTGGTGCTAATTCAACAATTGCTGGCTACAGGGTTTCAAGCTGCGATTTCTTCATAAAACAAAGAGGTTTAATAGCTGTCTCATGGTGTTGGGAGGCAAGAAGTGAAAGGGCCTGTGATGGGGGTTCGCTACTAATCTAGTTAAGGGCTTCAAGCCGCTGTAAGCAACTCTTTCAAGACTGGTCTAAATTCTAAAGTGGACGCCCTTCACTGGTGACTCACAGTGCAATCTGACTTGTGTTGGCCTTCTGTTGCGGGAATTTTTTTGAAGGTTAGCTGCTGTGCTTGGGCTTGTCTTTATGCAAAGATTGAGGGCCTTATTCTGTTTCAAGATGATGTAATTGAAAGTTTATTTCCTGCTGCTGGGCTGCATGCATCAGGGCTGAAAGTATTAAATTTATTCTGATTTTGTTGTATAAGTCTGCACTCTCCAGTTATGAAGTTCTGAATAATGAAGGTGGAGAAAGTTATTTGCCTAGCTTGGTACTTTGGTTTCATTGCACTATGTTATTTATCATTTGGTTTCAATGTATTACGTATGGCATGTTAGTAAGAAACATTCAACAATCAGAAACATAAAACAGAAAACAAACCCTTCTTACATTAGTTGGAGAAAAATTTCAAAAAAAAAGAAGAAATATTTAGGGTTGGTCATTACAGCCCCCAAAACATCTAAATGGCATTGCAGGCTCTATAGGGCATGGGATTTGATAATGGGTAAGGTAGGTCAATCTAATACCTTTGGTCAAGGTAATTGGAAATTTATGAGAAATAAACTTGTACATAAAGGGACAAAATCTTCTCCAAATCATATTCACAACATTCTTAGTTACTCATATCGCATCAAAAGCAACATAATGGTGACGAATTAGATCTGTTATGATGTTACAGACTACATCTCCATACTTGCAAACACACACAAAGGGGATGAAAAACTCTTAAAATGTTAGCTTTCAAATGATCTAAGGGTATCCCTTCAAAACCATGTAGGGAATTTATTGAGGCACCTTGTCATGCCAAACCTCAACACCAAGACAATAATGTAGAAGACCCAAATCAGTCATGTCAAATGATTGACTAAGATTGTGTTTTATCTCCTCAATCAAATGTTCGGAGCTGCCAGTAATGATAAGGTCATCAACATAGACAACAAGTACAAGAATATCATCACCAAACCGTTTGACATACAGATTTGAATCAGAAGGGCTCCTCTGAAAACCATGATTAGTAAGGTACTTATCAATTTTCATGTACCATGCTTGTGGAACTTGTTTAAGACCATAGAGTGCTTTCACAAGCATGCAAACTTGACGTTCTTTACCAGTAACCTTGAAACCGGGAGGCTATGTCATATAGACTTCTTCCTGTAGATCTTCAGTGAGAAACACACTCTTGACGTCCATTTGATGGACTTTCCAACCAAACTGGACTGCTATAGCGAGGACAAGCCAAATAGTACTCATTTTGGCTATAGGAGCAAAAGTCTCCTCATAATCAATGCCCTTTGTCTATGAGAACCCTTTGGCTACTAACCGAGCCTTATACTTGTCAAGGGTTCCGTTAGCCTTATACTTAACTTTATACACCCATTTGCAGCTAGTGGGCTTCTTCCCAGGTGGAAGATCAGAAAGGACCCAAGTGTTATTCTTCAAAAGGCTACGATGTTCAACTTCCATAGTTTGTTCTCACTCAGGTATGCCTTTAGCCTCTGAATATGACTGAGGCTCAGAGATGTTGTGCAGATTGGCCATGAGAGCAAAATTAGCATTATTCTGCTGCTTGCTCTTCTTCCAAACAGTTCTACCCTCAATCAATTCATTATTATGAAGATCACTAATAATCTTAGCATACCATTTAGGCCGGAGAGTAGAAGTACCAATATCAGAAATAGGTGGAACAACATCACCAGGTGTGGCTAGTACAGAATCAGCTGGATCAGGATCCAGATTGTCCTGAGGAGGGGTAGGTGGTGGAATATTCTATTGAGGTGACTACTCAACTGCAAAATCCCTCCCATTAGGTGGACTCAGGGGAAGACAAACACCCAATTCAGAACCTTTCGGAGGTTGATCCTTAGGAGGCACAGATGTAGAGGACTAAAAGAAAGGCCCAGTAGTTTCATCAACCACAACACCACGATTGAAGATAAGATGATTTGTATCTACATCAATCAGCTTGTATGCTTTATGATTCTCATTGTAACTAGTGAACATGAGTTTTTGGCTTTTGGAATCCAACTTAGTGCACTTGGCATCCGGAATCCAGACATGAGCAATAGAGCCAAAAACTTTCAAGTCGCTGATCTCAGGCTTGCGTCCAGACCAGGCTTCTTTAGGAGTCATCTTCTTAACCGCATGAGTTGGAGATTGGTTCAGAAGATAAACAACAATATAAACTGTTTCAGCCCAGTATTTCTTAGGAACATGTCTATGCTCCAACATAGAACGAGCCATTTCAGTAATGGTGCGATTTCTACGTTCTACGACACCATTCTGTTGAGGGGTGTAGGGTGTGGTAAGTTGGCGCTTAATGCCATGCGCAACACAGAAATTGGAGAAATCAATAGAACAAAATTCCCCCCCATTATCAGACCTGAGAGTAACTATTGGAGAACCAAACTCTTTTTCAACTAAGGCCTTATACTGCTGAAATATACCAAACACATCTGATTTGTTTTTCAAAAAATACACCCACGTTTTCTACTAAAATCATCAACAAATAATAAAAAATACCTGCAACTGGTAATTGAAGAAGTATTCATTGGACCACATAAATCAGTGTGAACCAACTGTAATACCTTGGAAGCTCGTTATGAGTCACCATTTGAAAATGGAGTCCGATGTTGTTGTCCAGCCTGACAAGCCTCGCATACTCCATGATTCTGAGTCTGAATTGTAGGGAGGCCACCAACCAAATCATCACAAGCTAACTGAGAGAGATATTACATGTTCAGGCGCCCATAACGCTGATGCCAAAGGCTGCTGATTGAAGCACTCCTGGCTGCCATAGCATGCTCTTAAGAATCACTAGAATCAATAAGTCTATATAGACCATCATCCTCAAGGCCCTGAACAATTGTGGTGCGTGTCTCTCTGTCAACAATGCTGCAAGTGTGCATGCTGAAAATGATATCCAATTGAGGAGAGTGTGTCATAATCTGACTGACAAAAAGAAGGTTCAACTCCATGCCAGGTACGAAGTATACGTCGAGAAAAATTAAATTTCTCCCTCCAAAATGAATTTACATGTTGCCCTTTTCGACAACAGTATACTCCTCGCCTCCTTCAAAGATAATAGAGTCTCTGAAGGGCATGTACTCAATGAACCAATCCCGACGATGAGTGAAATGTCGAGAACCACCTGAATCAATGTACCAGGTAGAGGATTTCACAAGATTTGTTGGACTCTTGGCCATGAAGGCGTAGAATGCAGACTCCTTCTGCTCAATGTGCTCTGCAACATGGGCTTTAGGCTTGGACTCTCCTTGCTTGTTCTATTCAGAAGCCAAGCATTTCCAACAATCTTTTTTTATGTGACCATACTTGTGGCAATAATTACACTGAACATTCTTCTTTTTGGAAGAATTTGAAGATTGCGCTTGACTAGTTTGCTGAGAGGGCTGATTTTTGCCCTTATTCTTTTGAAAGGTCTTGGCAGGAAATGCTTACTCTGTGGAGGACGAATTAGCACCGCTACCGAATTGTTGTTTCCAATGATCCTGCTGCAGAAGAATGGTGCACAGATTTGAAAACTTCAAATCAACATTTGCTGAAGTAATGTTAAGGGTCTCAATAAAGTGCTCGTAAGATTTTGGTAGACTTTTCAGAGTGATAACTACCATATCTTCTTCCTCCATTTCCCGACCAATAGCCTCAAGCTGATCACGGATGTCCTTGATTTCCATCAAGTGCGCCTGCAAAGTTGTCTTCTCATCCATCATGATAGAAAACAACATGTTCTTCAGGAAGAACGCGCGACTTTTGTTGGAAGTTTCATGAAGATCCTTCAGATGATCCCAAATCTCTTTTGCTGATTTACTAGATGGAACCTGAGGTAGATGGTCATCAGTAACAAATAGTTTAATGAGCATCACAGCTTCTCGATTTTGCTCATCAAACTTTTCTTGATCTTTATCTTCTAATGCAGGTCGTGTCTTTTTGCCCAGAATAATCTGGTCAAGGTAGCGATATTTGAAGATTGTCATCATCCGTTGCTTCCACGTGTTGTAATTGCGCCCGTTGAATTTTTGACTACCCTCAAGCATAATATGTGACAAAGAAGCTGTTTTTCACAAAAAAAAAATGACAAAAAATCTAATAGTATAAAAGACTCGAATCCCAAGATAAGGACAAAATATTCGGTAGAAAGAGAACACACATCTAGAAAAAATAGTAGCAACGCGAACAACAAATCAAGGAATAGCCATGCCCCAGTCACACTAATCTGAGGATAGAAAAGTCGAGCAGAAATGGACCAAATCACGTGCATAGAAGTAATATAGATGCAAGAGCATATGGATTTCAAAATAATCGAGTAAATCTATTAACATGAAAGAATGAATAAATAGAATACAATACAGGAGGCGCAATAATCACGGAGACGTGATTATAGGCGAACATGGATAGAAACGGAAAGAAACGGAAGCAAACAAATAGGCACGACAAGTGTCGTTACAAAGATGAGCATTAAAATAGCAACTAACTATAATTCTAATACCCTCCCTTAATGCTCAATCAATCAACTATACCAAGATGCCCCCTAAATCTAATAGAGAAGGCTTCCCCCTTCTTCTCAGAATGCTTCTGCAACAAAAAGACAAGAGCCTGCCACTAACTCTACCACTTAAGATGAGTCGGCCACCAACCCTCCCAAAAACTGTAGAACTTCTGGAAATAATAAAAAAACATCACAAAACATCCAACTTGATGTTGGGTAACAAAGCTGTCCCTCCCTGTAGCTAGAAACACTGAAAACAACTGCACAAACTGAAACCACGATTTTGAGGAAAAATCGGCAAACCCTCCAAAACTTTTGCAGATGAGCATGACGCTCCAGAATAAACTGCAAGAAACCACGATTTTTGAGGGAAAAATCGCAAAACCCTGAAATTGAAGTTTACAAAGCATCATTTTTTTCGGAAAAAACGGTAAAAGCCCTCAAATGAATCCCAAGCAACTTTGCGAATTACAAAATCCCAATAACAATTTTTGAGGATAAAATCGAGAAAACCAAACAGGTAGCTGACACAAAATCTGGAACACGGATCAACATACAAAACATCGTTTTTAAGGAAAAACGGTAAAACCTTTCTAGAAACCAGAGAGCCTTCCCGAACTGCGAAAACCTTGACTAGGGCATATAGGAGCAGACCCTTAAATTTTCAAGAAAAAATTATAAACCCTCCCATGATTTTTTTAGGCAAAATCTAAAAAAAAAAAAACTCTAGATTTTTTTTTTCTTTTTTAGGGACAAAAATATTAAAACCCCTTCATAGAATATCGATTTTTCAAGACTGAAGATGACACAGATAGATTGCACCAGATTTTTCGTTTCACAAACCCGATGTCCACAGAAAACAAAATCCAGATAGAGGAGCAAACCATTGAAGCAAGGGACAAACCAGTTGAAGAGAAAATCTCCAACACAAGGGCCAAAGCAGAGACACACCCCCAACGCGTAGGAAGAAACAAACTCTAGAGGCCCACACAAAGCCAAGAACCAACAATAAAAGCAACCCAAAAGCACCTAGTTGTAGAGGGGACAAGATCATAGTCTTTCAAGCCGCACAACTTAGAGAAAGTTTGATCACAAGGCACAAAAGCCACAACAAAAGGAGAGAACTCCAACATCATAAGAAACACAAAACATCCCTCACCACTTCCCTCAAAAGGCACCTAATGAAGGAAATAGATCTTCCATGATCCAAACCCTAGAGGCAGCAAACACCCCCACAAGACTTGGAATCTGCCAAAAAACTCCAACCACGAACAAAGCCGACCTGCCCACACACAAAAAGATGCAAAACGCCGATTCTAAACAAATTGACATAGTGGTGAGTGATGTGCTAGCAGAGAGATACGCGGATAGGCAGAGAAAAGGGCCGGCCAATCATAACGCATGAAGGATATAGACGAGTGCAAAATCTGTCAAAATGACAGAGAGAAGATCGCTGGTGGAAAGAGCAAGCCATCGCCCAAAAAACTCTACATGCGGAAGGCAAAGAAGATCTAGAAAAAGACGGACAGTGCCAAAAAAAATTACCTTGGAGATCGCTTTCTTCACATCGAACTCTTCACAAAGTGACGAACACGCACAAAAATCATCAACTCGTCTATGAGTTTGCATGCATAGGATATGAGCAAGTGCCGTCTCACGAATAGGAGAAATCACACACGCGCACAGCAGATGAAGCTCCGCACAAAGAAACACGGGAATAAATAATCCAACGTCACATGCAAAGAACAGATGAGACATCAAATGGCACGGCATCACCCAATCAGGTACGCATGAGAACTGCAAATCCTGTCAGTGTAATTTTTGCAGATGAATCCCGTCGGAGGAATGGAAATCAGGATCTACAAAATCCTGGAGAGGGAAGAATCAAGAATATCTCCGCACTTTCCTTACACTGAATGTGCTCCCTCGAAAAAATACTGAATCCCTCCCAAGATCCTGAGCCCTCCTGTGAGGGAGTCGGACTCAGATCGGCTCTGATACCATAATATAGATGCAAGAGCATATGGATTTCAAAATAATTGAGTAAATCTATTAACATGAAAGAATGAATAAATAAAATACAATGTAGGAGGCGCAATAATCACAGAGACGTAATTATAGGCGAACATGGACAGAAACAAAAAGAAACGGAAGCAAACAAATAGGCATGACAAGTGCCGTTACAGAGATGAGCATTAAAATAGCAACTAACTATAATTCTACTAAGAAGAAGGTTGTGGGTTGGAGTCGCTCAGAACAGAAGCACCCACGATTTTTTCAGAAAATCATGTCAAAGAAGGGCAAAAAAGGCGCTCAAGTCATGATTGAAGAAAATCACGATTTAGAAACTCGAAAAAACCAAAAAATGGAGCTTAGAAAACACGTGAAGAGAGGTCTTGGAAAAATCACGACGGTAGAGAACCAGAGATCACGAGGAGAAAAGACGCCCAGACCTTGAAAAAAATCGCGCAACAAAACCTCCAATAAAGAGGTTGCAATTTTTCTTGACAATATGAAATTAAATGAGGCCAGAAAATTTCTTGTGCAGAAAAGAGTCAACGCCTAGAAAACAAACACGATTTTTGCAGAAGAATACTTCATTGAAGAAAACCACACGATTAGATTCAATTTTCAAAAACTTCTTAAAAAATCATGAATGGCGCCAGAATCCTTTCTAGCTCTGATACCATAAAACAGTTATGGAAATATTCGATGTATTATGATGAAGCAAATGTGCTTCGTATATAGATTTACAAAACTAATGTTTCTAAAATAGAAACAAGATCGAAGAAGAAACAAATCTAAAAAATACAAGGTTTCTAAAAGAAATTGAAGCAAATACAAAAGAATCTAATCTAATATTTTACATACAATATTGACCATTAAATGAAACATTCTAAATATTAATCTAATATAGTAGAAATATATTCCAACTTAACTTGCTGATCACTAACCTGTTCTCTCAAAACATGATACTTAATAGGAGTATGTTTAGTCCTAGAGTGCATAATTGGATTTTTAGAAATATTAATGACACTCGTGTTGTCACAAAATATAGAAATAGGATGTTCATACTCTACCTTAATGTCTTTCAATGTTTGTTTCATCCATAGTACTTGCGTGCAACAAGAAACTGCTGCAATATACTCCGCTTCAGCAGTAGATAAAGAGATAGAAGCTTGCTTTTTGCTCAACCAAGATACAAGACAACCACCTAGAAAGAATGCACCTCCACTTGTGCTCTTTCTATCATCAACACATCCTCCCCAATCTACATCTATATAAGCTATGAGTGTAAAATCATTGCCTTAGGATACCATAACCCATAATCCATAGTACCCTTAAGATACTTGAAGATCCTCTTAATTGCATGAATACGAGTATCCTTTGGAGTAGCCTGAAATCTAGCAACAGAACCAACTGCTTGCATAATGTTAGGTCTAGTAGCTATAACATACAATAAACGTCCTATCATAGACCTGTACAAAGTTTGGTTAGCATCTGGAGACTTATAATTTTTACTTAACTTGCATCCTGTCACCATGGGAGTACTCACAGGATTGCAATCCTCCATTCTGAACCTTTTTAACATCTCTCTAATATACTTTGTTTGAGTAATGAATATGCCTCTATTAGATTGATGAATTTGCAAATCAAGAAAGAATGACAACTCAACAAGTATGGAGATTTCAAACTCCTTTTGTATATTAGTAGCAAAAACTTGACACATCTTCTCACAATTCATACCAAAAATCAGGTCATCAACGTAAACCACTACAATCAGCATATGATTACCTTCTTTCACATATAGATTGCTGTCCGCTATCCCTCTTTTGAAGCCTTGCTGTTACAAATAATTGTCCAATCTAGAATACCATGCAAGTGGGGTTTGCTTAAGACCATAGAGAGCCTTTTTCAACTTGCATACATAGTTCTGATTTTTTGATATAATAAACCCATATGGTTGTTCTATGTACACTTCGTCATTCAAATTACCATTTAGAAAAGCAGATTTGACATCCATTTAAAAAAAATTGAAATCTTTGAAAGAAGCAAAGGCTACGAACATTTTAATAGCTTCTAAACGTGCAATAGGAGCAAAAGTTTCTTCAAAGTCTATACCTTCAACCTGTGCATAACCTTTGTATACAAGCCTTGCTTTGTTCCTCACCACTTGACCATCTTCATTCAACTTGTTACTAAACACCCACTTTGTGCCAATCACGCTCTTATCTTTGAGCCTTGGGACAAGTTCCCAAGTTTCACTTTTCTGAATCTGATCAAGCTCTTCTTCCATGGCTATCCAATGCTTATCTTCTGCTGCCTCAAAATTCTTAGGCTCAATCTTGGACAGTAAAGAAACATCTTCATCTTCAGTGTAATTTACTATTCTTCTAGTGGCTCTTGGTCTATCTTCTTGTAAAATCTGATCAATAGGATGATTTCTTTGAACAAACTTTGAAGAAGTCTTTAAAAATGTCTTAGATGTGTTCTCATTTTGATCATTTGTAGGTGTATTTTCTGAAGTTACATCTGCTGTCCCATGTTAAACACTTGAAGGTGTATTTCCAGAAGTTATATCTGCCGTTCCAAGTTGAACATTTGAAGGTGTTTGTCGAACAACACTTTCTTCTTCATTTTCTTGACAACTACCATCATCATCTTGCATCTTGTTATGAATTTTAGTGTCTTCATGAACCTTCATATTAGCACTTTCAACAATCTTGCGTTATCTCTTGTTAAAACATCTATAAGCTTTACTTTTAGAAGAATATCCTAAGAAAATCCCTTCATCAGCCCTAGGATCAAATTTCCCTAGATTGTCTTCATCCCTTCTAATGTAACATGGACTTCCAAAAGTTCTGAAATATTTAATTGAAGCAGGCTTACCTTTCCATAGTTCATATGGAGTCTTGTTATGCTTTGCTCTAACCAGCCCCCGATTCTCAATGTATACAACACTATGGACAGCCTCTCTCCAAAAGGAATCATGCACCTTTGACTCATTCAACATGCTACGAGCCATTTCTTGGACTGATCTGTTTTTCCTTTCAACAACACCATTTTGTTGTGGTGTTCTTGCAGCTGAGTATTGTATTTTTATTCCATGTTTCTCGCAGAAATTTACAAACTCATTTGAAGTAAACTCTCCTCCATTGTTTGAATGAAGGCATTTGATTTTCAGACCCTTCTCATTTTCAACTAGGGCTTTGAATGCCTTAAACTTCTCAAGTGCTTCTGATTTTTCCTTCAAAAATTCAACCCAAGTCATTCTTGAAAAATCATCAATTAATAACATAAAATACTTCTCACCTTGCATACTCTTAGTTTTGGTTGGCCCACATAAATCATAAATCAATGTAAATCAACTCAAGAGGCTTTGTGCTAGAATACTCTTTTGACTTGAAACTCTTCCTTGTTTGTTTTCCCAATTGACATTCTCTACACACAATGTCTGAAGGTTTTGTAAGCTTTGGCATGTCTCTAACTGCTTCCCTTTTGCTGATCTGAACAAGACTATCAAAGTTCAAGTGTCCCATCCTCCTATGCCATAACCAACCTTCATCTTCCTGACTCAAACAAAACTTCTCACTTTTGATATCATCAAGTATGTAAAGATTGTTAGCAGCCCTACTTGCATCAACAATATGTTTACCATCCTTACTAATTTCACAACAATCTGAATTGAAAACTGAAGTGTGCCTTTGGTCACACATTTGACTCACACTTAATAGATTATGTTTCAGACCTTCTACATATAAAATATTTTCAACCTTGGTCTTTCCATCATCCAAAACAAGAGTGCCTTTACCTGAGATTTTTGCTGATGCATTATCACGAAATCTTACCGTACTGTTGATGTGGTTTTTGTGACCGCACCAACACAGAATAAAGTTTCCCAATGGATACTCTATCCTCTCTTGAACAAAGTCTCCTGCATGCTAAGATTGCTAGAAAGATCATGCATTTAACTCCAAGGTTCCTTCATGTAGCAGATATAGTCTCAGTTGGCTCGTTGTGATTTGTTGGTATTTCAAGGGGACTTACGCAATTGTTCAGCAGCGGACAACAGACAACAGATTAAAGGGTTTCACGTGGTTCGAATGGTTTGGTAGGTAAGTGCAAGTTTCCTAACACTAACCAGAAATGAACTGAGTTTAAATGAGTGCAGGGATAAGAGATGCTATAATTCTACTCTAAGGTGTGGGACATGGCGATCAATTCTCGCAGACTTCAACCGAGCTTTGCTTTGCCTCGCTTCGGACAACTTCCACAAAACTGGTGCAATCTTTAGAGGAGTAATCAAAAGTATTCGAATCATGATTCAACATGAAGACACCATCACAACGACGTATGCCAACATATAAACCATAATCGAAGTTAAGTTCACAATGTTCCAATTGACCACGCAAGGCGAACCCACCGTCAGCGAGCCTGCTAGTGGTATGGATAAGCGAAGTTTTGTTCAAATTGAGCACCACATTCCACAATTACTAACTACTTGCATGAAATGAAATCTACTCTACTTTAAGCTACTCCAAGATTCTAAGTGAATTGGAAGGACAAAGAAGCCTCGCTAGCTACTCACAACAAAAGAAGAGATCACCATCAATGAAAACTCTTTTATTATGAAAGTGTTTGCAACAACTTCTTACAAAATATTCAAATGGAAGACTTTCCTTCCTTTTCAATCTAAGCTAAACTATCAAGCTATGCTACCTTCTATTCTATCAATCTCTCTCTATTCCTTCTCTGCTATTCTAATGAGGTACAAATGAGGGGGGATGCCCCTTTTATAGTTGGCCAAATCCAGTGGACAGCTCAGATTCAATTACAATGAAGGGCTCAGATCGAGCCACATAAACCCTAACCCTAAAAACTGCTACCAAGAGGAGTGGGGAAATAAATGAGCAATAAATGTCCACCACCCTTTTAGAAGTTTCTTGTCCATAGACGCGTTCGCATTGTTCTTGTTCCTTTTCTTGACTGCAAACTGGATGAGTCTGATCATCATGGATTCTGCTTCTTGGACTGATATGGCAAGTACGCTCTTGATCTAACTCCAAGGCGGCAACCTCTTTCTCCTGCTCGATGATGATTTCCTTCTCAACTGACATTCTCTAACTCTGAACTGCATGAGGATGATTATTTCTCCACCCCTGATCCTGAAGGATTTTCTTATCTTGGACTCGAGCATTTCTCCCTCGCCATCTACCTCTCTGAATTGAGTGCATATTAGGTTATTCCAACACTTAGCCATTTCTTCCAACATGCAACTTTTCTTCTTTCGAGGTTGTAATGTTGTCCTGGATTACTTGCTTCATCGCTTCAAGTCATTGTGCTCTGGCCCCGACGTTCATCCTGCAAAATAGATAAAAAGAAGAGCATCAGAACACTTATAATAAAAGTTCACTTTACTCACTTGATATCCATGTTTTGATCTCCAAGGTTTGAGTGATCTAGTTCATCATTTTCCTCTAGCAAACTTGATCTTCAAATTCTTCATGCCTTAGCCAAATTTCCAACCCATCTGCTTTAGAAATAATTTATTTCCTCTAGAAAATTCATCAACTAGGCGCTAGAGTGAAATTTCCATCTTAAAGTCCTTGGCAAGGTGTGGAAAATTTTAAAATCATCTCCTTGTCAAAGATATCCAGTACCCAGAAGAAAATTCCCCTTAGAAAATGCCAAATTCATGTGTATTACTATGAAGGGGTATATTTAATTTTTGCAATTTATACCTTAAAAAAAATATTTCAACATCAAAGTTCATCTTTACTCTTCCTCTCTGGGCATATTTTTTTTCTCTTGCTTTGCCTTGGACAATTTTATCCAACTTCATGAAGCTGGCGCATTTTGACTCCTCCTCTGCCAGTTTGTACATGCCTTAGTAAACTTTATCATCCCCTCCCAAGGTTAGGCGTATTTCTCTAGGGGAAGAGAGATTTCAACACTTAGAAAAAAATTCATTATCACTATGAGCATGGGCGCATATGAGAGGGCTAGAAGGAATTTCAATTTTTCCTTAGATAAATTTTCCCTCATCCATCTCCAGTCAAGGGCGTATTTGATGCTATGAGGAGGAATTTTGAACACCTTAGCTATTTTTCCTTACCATTATCTCTCTCTACTTTGGGCGCATTTCAAGTATAGAGGAGGAATTTTCGACACTTAAAGTTTTTCCATGCTAACTTCAACTTGGGCGCATTTAGGTAGTGGTGGAGGAATTTCAACATACTTAGAAACTTTCCTAGAGTCATCTTGAATATGGGCGCATTTGGAGTATCAAGGAGGAATTAACAATACTTGGAACATTTTTTTAAAGAGCCACCACCTTCAACATCTTTGGGCACATATCAAGGGTCATGGAGGAAATTTTAGCACTTAACTTTTTCCTTTAGCTACCAGCCAACTTGGGCGCATTTGGGACCCTTTGCAGGAATTCAACACTTAAAAACTTCTTCAAGCACCTTTCCAATATGGGCGCATTTGGGGGGTCATGGAGGAATTCTTCATGACTTAGAAACTTTCTTAGTTCTACCTCCATCAAGGGCTCATTTAGGGGGTCCTACTGACATTTCATGCCTTAGAAATTTTTTCTTCAAGTCCCTTCCACAAGCTAGGCGCATTGTGAGGGTGGTGAGGCAAGTTTGATTGCCTTAGAAAATTTCTTGCTAACACCTCCAAGAAGGGTGCATTTACAAGGTGATGCTTCCAGTTTATGCCTTAAGAGAAATTTTCTTCACCTCTCCACTTTGTCTTGGGCGCAAATGAGAGGGTCTTCTTCCATCTTTTAACACTTAGAAGATTTCGAAGCTACCTCCTTGAGACGGGCGCATTTTGGAGGTGGAGGAGGAATTTTCTATGCCTTAGAAACTTTTTCCCAACTCTGACTTCTTGAGGGCGCATTTGAAGGGTGTAGGTGGAATTTGTCAACACTTAGAAACTTTCTCCTTGACAGCCTCTAACCTGGGCGCATTTGAAGGGTCAAGCAAGAATATTGCAAGGCTTGAAAACTTTCATCACCTCCATCAAGTTGAGGGCGCATCTAGGGGGCTGAGCAGGAAATTTCACATACTTAGAAACTTTTTCCTTCATGCCTCTTGGAGTTGGGCGCATTTGGAGTAGGCAACAAGAATTTCTTACTTGAAAACTTTTCCATCCTTCAGCTAGTCTTATCTTGGGCGCATTTCACAGGGGGTGAAGGAATTTTTTTAGACTTAGACATTTTTTAGCTTGCTCGCCCTTGTTTACTATATTTAGTAAGTTTCTGGTTTTCACTCTTCTGAAGCTTGGATTGATTTGAAATTTTCATCATAGGATCCTCATGACCTAATTGATCCGTTCACATTGCCATCTTGTGTCGTCCTGCTATTTATAGCCTGTTTCTGGAGGTGATTTACTATTTATAGTAAGTGCTTGATTTCAGGACTTCCACAACTCCATTTAACTTGAAATCTGACTGACGTGATCCTCATGGGTTGACTGGCCTGTTCACACTGGTGTCTCGCGCTGACTTGTTATTTATAGCCTGTTTCAGAAGTGACTTACTATAAATAGTAAGTGCTCAGATTGCCTTCAAATTTTACTACTGAAACCCTTGAAAGATACTGATCGCAGTGGGATACACTGGTTTTCAGAGATTTCGGCGTTTGACCCCTCATTTTAGGTCCTGAAGTTGGAAACCCTAATTTGACTTGCATGCCAATCAAATGATCTCTATTTGACCTCGTTTCTGTTGCATGCTGGTTCGTTTGTGATATTGAAGTGCTGGGGGGGGCTGCCGGAGTGAATCTGCTAAAAATAGTAAGTGCTTGAAAAAGTGATCTTCTGACTGCCGGATGCGTTTGCATGTCATACTGCTCGAGAGATCTCACAAAACCCAAAAAAACCCAACAAACTGGATTGCATGCGGGCACTGGCTAAAAATAGTAAGTTCCTGAAAAGTGACCAACTTTGCTTGCATGTTACCTTACTGTGTAGCTCTTGAAAAACCCATGAAGAATATGCTGACATGCACTGAAAAATCCTGCATGCCAACCCTAAAAATAGCCTCTGAAGACATCTTTTGAAAAAGGTCCTGATCCTGGTTTGCATGTTACATCATTGCGAAGCTCCCGAAAAACCCACAAAGAATATCCAGACATGCGTTGAAGATTCCAACATGCAAACCCTAAAAATAGCCTCCGAAGTGAAGACTGCTAAAAGTTATCATCTCATCTTGCATGTTATATCACCGCGTAGGTCTCGGAAAACCCAAAAATATTCTCTAGACATGCACTGAAAAACTTCACATGCAAACCCTAAAATCTGCTTCTGAAGGCTGAACTGCTAAAAATAGCAAGATGTCAGAATTCAATGAACTTTTGTTGGGAATCTCCTGGAAGCTTACTGAATATAGTGTCAAGCTCAGATTTCAATTTGCTCACTCAATTTGACTTCAAACCCTAATTCTCAGACTTAGCCAAAATTTCAAGTTAAGCTCAGAGACAGGCACATCCCTGGAAAGACAGACGGAGCAAAGAAAGAGACGGTAGGAAAACCAAAGCCAAAAGACTAGAATGGAGCAAAAATTAGGGGGTCCCCATTTTGAATGGGGTGATGTGTGAAAAGGTCACAACACGTACCACCATTAGTCCTTTTGAGGGTGAGAAACTTGCTCTTGTCTATTGTCATATGCCTAGAACAACCACTATCAATATACCATTTATCTCTCATTTTGTGCATTTAAAGTAGTTTGCACAATCATAGACTCTATTGAAACCTCTTTCTCCTTTTTTTTCTTTGTCCTAGATCATGAACAACCTAAAAGGTAGATTGGGTTTTAATCCTTGCACTAGATGGGATCGACATTCTTCAAACATTGAAAATAGAAGGCCATATTAAAAAGCAACATGCAGTGGTATTGATTAATTTAAGCACCACTGAGAAGTTGATTGATTGAAAGTTTGAATTTGATCTAAATTATTTTCCATACCTAGTCTCCAACTTCCAAGTCTTTATGATGGATGCTAAGGGTATCACATATTAGAGGAAAATGCCACAATGTTAAGCTAGCTATGGGAGACTACTGGATGTCTTGGGACGCATATGCCACTCCATTAGGAGGTAAGGTGTGATTTTGGGGCTACAATGGTTGAGTTTTTGCTACACCTCTACCAAACTTGCCTTTTGGACATTGTTTCCTTGTGTCTTGCTGACGCTATTTACCCATCTGTCATGTATGAGGATAGAAAGTATTTCTTCTTGTCATTGCAACCTTTGTTGCATGTCCCATTCATAAGCAAGTTAGGTCATCTCTAAGTTGTTTGGTCTGCTGATAAGGTCAGTTGTAGAAGCAAGAAACATTGAAAGGCAACCAGCCTAAGAGGAAGGAGGCTCGACTAGGTGCAAGGAGAAAGCATCAGGGCCCTATGTCCTTGTTTTGGTGGTGAGGAAAACCAAAATTTATGCCTGTCAATCCATAAGAGAGAAGGAGAAGTGGATCAAGTGCCTTGATCTGTTTTGTCAATCACTTGAGTGACAACAATGTCCTAGGGCACACCTATTAAAGTAATATTGTAATATTTAATGGTCATCTTATTTGTTAGTCAATTGTTAGTTTACTTTCAGTTAACTTAGTTTGCTTTAGTCAATTTTAGCAACTTTCAGTTTATTGTTTTTGTTCACGACTGTTTCTTTTTAGAAACATCGTCTTGCAAACTATTATTAAAGGAGTATTTCTCTCCTTGTTTAAGAAGGAATAACGATAACCAATTACCATTTCACGGTATCAAAGCAGAGGAATTTTTTGGCGAATTTTTGGTTGATAAAAAATGTGGTTTTTACCTAAAAATTTTGCAAAAGATTTTTTTGAAAATTAAGCAACCTTTTTTGGGCAAATTTTCAAGGGTTTGTTGCTGAAAATTGTGGATTTTTAATTTGTGGGTTTTTCTGAAAGCAAATCGCGAGGGTTTGTTGAGGGTTTCTATGCCTGGTTGTTGAAGACTCTCGGCTAGGGTTTGAAGAAATTGTGACTGTTGTTCTAGTTCGCCATGTCATTTCCAGCATGACTTGCAAATCGCGTCCTGCTGCTTATTTCGTGCGAGGGTTTCTTTGGTGTTGCACACAATTTTTAATAAAATCATGGTCGCGTCTGTTATTCTTTGCGCATTTTTTGACAATTTTTTCCTTGAACAAAAATCGTGAGCTCTGAAAATCGTGGGCATCGGGGCATTGTGTGACCTGTGCATGTTTTTTCTTTGTTTCTGGGCATTTCCTCCTTTGCGTGCATCAATTTTTTTTGCATGATTTCTGCTCGCGTTTTCCTGTGATTTCTACAACTTGTGGGTTCTCAAAATCACGTCTTTTGAAGACTGATTTCAACTAGGGTTTTCTACCAAAAGTTTGCTAGGTTGTGAATCATATTTGAAGCCAGAGATTTTTTGAATTTTTTTTTGAAAAAAATTTTATTTGCTATTCTGCTGAAAAGCGCCTAGGGTTTTGACGAATTTTTGGAAATTTGTAACTCCTGCTAGGGTTTCAAACCCGAACTGGGTATTTCTTTTTTGCAGAATTTTTTCTCAATTTTTGGACAAAATCGTGGGTTTCTGAGCCTCTAAGTTTTTTAGCGATTTTTAAAAAAATCACGTGACCAACTAATTGCCTCGGTATTCGTGCTAGCTAATTACCTTGTTTTTGTGCCTTTGGAAAACGAGAGGGATGGCATCTTTGACCAACATCATGTTGGAAAGTAGCGAGAGGTTCAATGGTAAAAACTACAACATGTGGAAACAGAGGATGCTCACCATCTTCGAATACTGGTGTCTAGATTCAATTGTTCTAGGTACAAAAGCTCGTCCTACCACTGTGGGAAAGGACCAGGACAAGTATGATGGAAGTAATCAAGAGGTGGTTATGCTTCTCAAGTTATCAGTCACCAATGAGATGCTACCAGAAATCCATCTGGTAAGATTGCTGCGGAGATCTGGAAACACTTGAAGGATCTTCATGAAACCTTAGACAAGGGCACGATGTTCTTCCTTAAAAATATGTTGTTCTCCATTATGATGGATGGCAAGATGTCTTTGCAGGATCACCTGATGAAGATCAAAGGCATTCGCGATCAACTGGAGGCCATTGGTCGCAAGATGAAAGAAGAAGATATGGTGGTTATCATGCTGAAAACCTTACCACGATCCAATGAGCACTTCATCGAAACTCTCAACATTACCTCCACCAATGTTGACCTGAAGTTTGATGAGCTGTGCAACAAGCTCTTGCAGCAGGATAGGTGGAAGTAGTTTGGGAGCAGCAGTGATACTCCTAGTGTTGAACAAGCGTTTACTGCCAAAGACAATGGCAAAGGCAAGTCCACTTAGCAGAAAGGACAAGGCAAATTGAAGGATAGCTCCAAGAAGTCTTTCACATGCCATTACTGTGGTAAGACTGGCCATATGAAGAAACATTATAGGAAGTAGTTGGCTGATAAGAAATCTAACCTGGAAGGGTCTCAGCAAAGTGCGCATGTTGCAGAGCATATTGAGTAGAAGGAGTCTGCATTTTATGCATTCATGGCCAAAAGACCATCAGATTATGGGTAGACTTGGTTTAAGTTAGTAGAATGACCATTACGGGAGGGTATTAAAGTAATATTGTAATATTTAATGGTCATCTTAGTTGTTAGTTTACTTTCAGTTAACTTAGTTTCTTTTAGTTAGTTTTAGCAACTTTCAGTTTGTTGTTTTTGTTCATGACTGTTTCTTTTTAGAAACATCATCTTGTAAACTATTGTTAAAGGAGTATTCCTCTCCCTATTTAAGAATGAATAACGATAATCAATTACCTTTTCAACCTGTGAGGAGTTAGTTGGCCTCAAAGAAAGATAAATTCTAGAAATCAAAGAGGGCCAACCTGCTTTTCTAGGATTGAAAAAGAGGGGTCATTCTGATTTAAAATTGTAATAAGTTACAAAATTTTATTAGATTGGCATAAGATTTGTTGTAGATGGAGGAAAGCACAAGTTCAAATGAATCAAATTCCCTCAAAAGCAAATTATTAGCTTGCATAAAAGAAGTTTAAAAAGGTGATTATGCTATGGTGCTCAATTTATGCCCAAAAGAGGGTCAAGAGGATAATCAGCTTGTGCATCCACAATTACAAGAGATTATTTGATTACATCAAGAAGTATTCTAGGAACCAAAAGGATTGCTATTGGCCAAGGGTTTTGATCATGCTATTGAATTAATTCCAGGTAGGCATGAGTCTAACATCTGATCCTATCACCACCCTTATGAGTAGAAGAGTGGGATTGAGAGGATGGTTTGTGATATGTTGGATTTAGGCACTATTTGTCTATGCAAGAGTGCATTCCCTTCACCACTGGTCTTCATCAAGAAAAAAGATGAATCATGGACATTGTGTTCGAATTATAGGGATCTCAACAATGACAGTATAAAAGATAAGTTGTCCATTCATGTTATTGATAAATTAAATATAGTTGTTTTCCTTACCTAGCAAGATTTACATTCTGGATGTCCTCAAATTAGAGTAAGGAAGATATTTCTAAGATTGCATTCAAAACTCATGAATTTCATTAGGAATTCCTCATAATGCCATTCCATCTTCATTTCAAAGCCTTATGAATTGAATTTTCCTTCCATTCCAAAGAAAATATGTATTGGTGTTTTTTGATGATGTTTTCATATATAGTAAAATTTGGATAGCTTATCTGAAACATGTGGGCTTTTTTTTACAATTGTGCAGAAAATAAGCTTAATAATAAGTAGTGCAAATGTACCTTTGATGTGGAAGAAGTGGAATATCTGGGACATTGTCTCAATGGAGGAAATCAAAGTATATTCAAAGAAGATTAAGACAATAAAGGCATGGCCTATTCCCAAAAGTATTGAAGGATTGAGAGAATTCTAGGGATCAGTAGGGTATTATAGGATGGTTGCTAGAAATAACACATGTATTTCAGCCCTACTCACCTTGTTAAAATGACACTTTTGCATGGTAAGAAGCAACTGAAGAATTTGAGCACCTTAATGAGGCATACTCTAGTTCTAACTATACCCACAACTTCTGAACATTTGTGGTAGAAAGTGATGCTTGAGGGAAACATATTGCAACGATAATGATTCAAGGTCATTTTTTGATAGAGTGGTTTGACCGCAAGGATCTAGAGACACACTCTAGAGAGTTGGCTCAGTTGAGATAGGTTGGGACACTTGAAGCATACATTTTAGAATTTCAGCGGTTGTCAGTAATGGTTTTTGATGTGACTGAGAGGAGGTTGACTTCTTGGTTCACAGAGGGTTTGTCAGAACCTCTCAAGGGTTGGGTTAAATCTTTTGATCCACCATCCTTGTAGGATGTTATCAAGTGTGCAAGGAACATGGAGCTATCCACACCATAGGTTAGATTTCCTAGCAAGTTTCCGCAAAGACCCTTAACGTAGAATTTGCAGAGGGACAAGAAACCAAAGTTTTCTAGACCAGCTGGGGAGTTTTCTAAGCCGGTTGGTGGGGCACCTCGTGATTCAAGGGATGAATTGAGTCGGAAGAGGCTTTGCTTCAAATGTTGTGAACCTTGGACACCAGGACATAGGTGTAGGAGTGGGGGCAAGGCCCATTGGATTGAGGTCTTCAAGGAACCTAGTGATGATGAGTTGGAGGAGACACAAGTCCTTGATGAGCAACATGAGCAGATGGATGGGGAGACAGGAACAAATGAGCATCAAGATGATTTGGCACAGATGGATGGTGTGATTGCAACTATCACTACCACTTCTCATTATAATGCCTTTAGAGTAAGGGGCGTTATGTAGGGACAATGGGTTGTGTTGATTTATAGTGGGGCTACCCACAATTTTGTTGATTTGTCCTATGCGAAAAGCAGGGTTTGCAAGTTGAGGAGCATGATGGTTTCCAAGTGCAGATAGCGAGTGGCATGATGTTGCATTGTGTTAATCGTGTTCCACAATTGAGTATGACTTTGGGTAATTATACCCTTACTGATGACTTTTATGTGGTCGACATTGATGAGACCAATGTTGTGTTAGGTGTTCAATGGTTGCATTCTATAAGTCCTTATGTCACAAACTTTAAGACTATGCAATTGAGCTTCACAACAGGTGGTCAGAAGGTGGTATTACGAGGCTTATCTTCAGATGCTTCTAGAGTCATTTCAGCTAGGAGGATGGAGAGAGTTTTTCGGCATTCAAAGGTTGAGTGGGAAGCGCAATGTTTCATTTCAGATAGGTTTATACAGGACAATGTGACTATCATGTTGACATTTAGAGGTTGTTGGACAAGTATAGTGTGGTGTTTTCAGATCTACTGCATGGTCTACCTTTAGATTGTGGTTTTGAGCATGTTATTGAGCTTGTGGATAGCAAGCCAGCTATTACGGATCCCTACCACCATCTTAGACAATTCAAGGATGAGATTGAGAAGACTATTCGGGAGTTGTTGGATGTAGGACATATATGGCCTAGTTCTAGCCCCTTCGCTTCTTTTGTTGTCTTGGTGAAGAAGAAGGATGGCACCGTGAGGATGTGCATTGATTATTGTGCACTAAACAAGAAGACCATTAAGAACAAGTATCCTATTCTACGTATTGATGAGTTGTTGGATGTGCTACATGGAGCGATCTATTTCTCCAAAATAGATCTTCGTTCTGGATACCATCAGATTTGGGTCTGGGAGCAAGATGTGCATAAAACAGTTTTCAGATGCCACTGTGGACATTTTGAGTATTTGGTGATGCCCTTTGGATTATCAAATGCTCCAACTACTTTTCAGTCTTGCATGAATTGTGTTCAACAAGCAGTTGCGGAAGTTTGTGCTAGTCTTTTTTGATGACATTTTGATGTACAATAGGACATGGGAGGAGCATATACGACATCTAGATGAGGTGTCAAGCATCTTACTGGCTAACTCCCTTTTTGCAAAAGCCTCTAAGTGTGAGTTCGGCATGACCGAGCTATTATATTTGGGATATGTCATTGGTGAACGTGGAGTGAGGGTACATAGGGAGAAGATTCAAGCTATACTTGGTTGGCCACCGCCAAAGAATGTGTCCCATTTAAGGGGTTTCATTGGTTTATGCACATACTATATATGGTTTGTGAAAGGATTTTCTTCATTAACCGCTCCTTTGACAGATTTGACCAAGAAGGATGCCTTTGTTTGGATGAATGAGACTCAAAATATCATGGACTATTTTAAGAAGGTAATGAGTACTTGTCCTGTTTTGGCATTACTGAATTTCTCTAAACCTTTTGTGCTCGAGTGTGATGCATCTGGTATTGGTATTGGGGCTGTTTTGATGCAAGACAATCATCCAATTGCTTATGAGAGCCGAAAATTGAATGAGGTTGAAAAGAGATTCTCTACATATGACAAGGAAATGTTGGCAATCATGCATGCACTTGAAAAGTTCCGTCAATATCTTGTGGGCAATAAGTTTATAGTAAGGACTAATCATAATAGCTTCAAGTATTTCATGGAGCAAAAGGGACTAAATGAGAGACAACAATGTTGGGTGAGTAAGCTTCAAGGATATGACTTTGATATTGAATTTGTCAAAGGGAAAAATAACGTTGTTGCTGATGCATTATCTAGAAACTCTTCATTTTGCTCACTTTTAGAAATTTCAGCCTCTTGGAAGGATCATCTACTAGTAGAGTATTAAAATAATCAACATGCTTGTGAGATTTTGGATGGTAAAATCAGTGATGAAAGGTATATAGTGTTGAATGGCATCTATTATAAGGATAGAATCTATTTTGTACCGGAACGTAAGCTTAAACATAAGATTCTTATTGCTGTCCATAACAATTAGCTTGCTGGTCATCCGTGTTATTTTAAGACATACAGGCACATCCATGAAATATTTTCATAGAAAGGTATGAAAGATGATGTCCTTAAGCATGTAAGAGGATGCATAGAGTGCCAAAGGAATAAAGCTGAAGTTTCTTTTCTAGCAGGGCTGCTACATACACTTCCTATTCCCAATAAAAAATGGGAACAAATATCAATGGATTTCATTACCGGGCTGCCCAAGATCAATGGTAAGGATTGTATTTTTGTTGTGGTAGATAGTGTAAAGTGCGAAAAACTCACATACTAAAATAGTATTCCCAAAAAGCAAAGCTTATTCCAAATAAGTAAAGTGAAACATTTTATTGAATAAAATGTCCATATTTGCACAAAAAGCAAGTTTTCCAATAACAAAGTACAAATTTCATACACTAGAGAGTGTTACATTTCATTTACATACACCAAAAAGGGTGTTACTTTACATCTGTTTCAATGTTACAAGTAAATTTTTTTGCATCAATACATCAATTACATCCATGAAGATAAATATACATTTTACAGATTGGCTAAGCAAGCCATACAAGAATATTACAATGAAATATATCCATAATGAATCACATAGCATACGAATCTCTGTCCTCAACTGCCATGACCCCAATGGTCTTTTGCAAGCCAAGGCCAAGAGTGTGGTTAAGGCGCTTTTTCCAGCCAACCACAAAATACTGGACTTCCCTGGGTTTCTTCCTAACTCAAAGAAAGCACCGACCCTGCACAAGGAGCCTAGCAACCTGGAATGGTAAAGGAAGGAGGGAATCTCTTGATGTGTGCCTGATGCCTATATGCATTCGGAAACTAGAATGACATAATTCTTGCATACAGGATGTGGCAGAGATGTATATAACATAAAATCTAGGCTTTTCAAATCCATCTATTTCAATGTTACAGTAGCTTGGCCAAGCAATAAATAAACAAGTGGTAATTTAGAAAAAGTAAATTATTGTCTTTGGGAGCCCACATTCAGCATCCTGTCCCGAAAGTAAAAATTACCCATAAATAATATACCATTTCACTTAATTTCAAGAAAAAAAATTCATTACCAAAGTGTTCTTTCAGAAAAAAAAAAAAAGTTTATTTCAACCATACACTATTCCGGTTACAAGTTTGACTAAGTTTACCGTTTCAGTGCTATGTAATGATCTATAAGAAAATATGTTGATTTCCAGTTTGGTGAAATTCTACTTGTTTGGAATAAAACAATCTAATGGATTTCTTTCATTTCTATCTGTTTCCCAATTAATGTTTCGATCTTTTTTTTCTCCTTATTAAATGGTTTTAAATAGACGGATTTGTGTATATAAATTTTTTTTTTCATGATTTCCATATGATTACTGCCGTTTTGGAATACAACACATATGTACATCTATTCTGGCAACCAACTCGAGAAAGAATATAGATATAAGTATATATTGATGAATTTTATATGCATGTATTGTAAATATTACGGAAAACTGAATAACCAATTATAGATCTCTGTTTTTGTCAAATTCTTTATCAGTATACCGCTGTCCTAATATAATTCCAGTGTCAAAATAGACTATTCTTAGTCCCAAACAACATGGCGATAAACTCAATGATTATTAACAACGTAAGTTCAGTCACAGCAGTGTATAACAGCGATAAAATTGTTCTCTAAAGTCTCATAACAGTCGTAATAACATCTCTGGTTTTATAACAGCAACATGCAGTGTCTCTGTATGTTATAACATCAATATAGATTGTTTAAAAAGCCAGAACAGCAGTACTTATACTTGCTGTAGCAGTGTATATGCATGCTACTGTTAATTTTATGATCAGATGGAAAGCACAGAAAATTAATTCAAAATCAGACACAATAACATAGCATATACCCTGGGAAAACCCTCCACTTGAGGGAGAAAAACTCAGCAACAATATATCACTTATATATTGAATCACAAAGAATGTCTCCTTTACAAACAGGCCGATATTGAGGCCAAGAGTAAGCACCACAATCTGATGCAATCACAGCAATGAAATGACTCAGCCTTCTATACAATATCGATCTGCACTTCTACAGAATGTTGATCTGCTCTTCTACAGAATTCGCGCTATGTATGATGAACTATGATGAACAACAATTGAAAATATCAAACAATGAAACTCCATCAAACATATATACAAGATGAGGTAGAAGATGTGACCCTTCAAGGTATCATGTCGGCCTTCATAAAAGAATGTGTCCTTTCATTAAATCGCGTCCACAATATGCAAGAGGTCGGCCTCACCAAGAATTGCGTCTCTTCATGAATTTGAGCCTCTTTAATAATTAATTATCATTTAATATGAAGGACATGCCTCTTCATCAAATCACTATCTCTATAAATTAAATAGCCAACGGCTATTATTTAATTTATTCAATAATGTAAAGGAGATTGGGCTGGAAGTGACACCCGATGCTGCACAATAACATCAACACTCCCTCTCAGCTAGGGAGGATACTTCCAGCTGCATAAGACATATCACCTCATCGTGATGTCAACCACAATGGCTACTCCCATATGTGGAAAAAGAAAGATATCACCTCATCGTGATATTAACCATCATGGCTACACCCATGTATGGTATGTACAAGTGCTCATCACTCAACGTGATGTTGTCACCTCATTGTGACGTTCACCATGGCTCTCCCAGAGGGTGAAAACACAAGTACAAGAAAATCATCACGGACTCTCACGTGATGTTGTCATGGAGTCACACACCACATCCACCATGGCTCTCCCGTGGAAACAAGGGCTTTCACCTCAAATCTCTCTCAAAGAGAAATGCATTAACAAGGGCTTGCACCTCAAATCTCTCTCAAAGAGAAATGCATTAAAGAAGATCACTGATACTGAGACTCTTTCTCAGTTAGGGCTTCATTCAACACCATACCAAGTTTGTCTCGAAAGTACACAAACTTTATCCTGGAGAGAGGCTTGGTGAGAATGTCTGACGTCTGCTCATCAGTGCTGATATACTTCCACTGAATTGCTTTCCTCAATACCATATCTCTGATATAGTGGTATTTGATCTCAACATGTTTAGTTCTGTCATGAAACACAGGATTGACAGAAAGCTTCACACAACTTTGATTATCACAATGAATGATAGTTGGCTCCATTGATTGTCCAAACAATCCTGCAAGGAGCTTCCGAAGCCACACTGCTTCTCGAGTTGCTACACAAGCTGCAATATACTCGGCCTTTGTTGTACTCAGTGCCACAGAAAACTGCTTCCTACTACACCAGGATATCACTGTAGACCCCAAATTGAAGCAACATTTAGAGGTGCTCTTCCGATCAATAACACACCCTACCCAATCAGAATTAGTATAACCATGAAGCTTCAAGTCCACACCTGAAGAATATCTCAAGCCATATCCAACTGTGCCACGCAAGTATCTCAGGATATGCTTTGCTGCAACTAGTTGTATTTGCCTTGGTTCACACATGAATTGACTAAGTGCACTCACTGCATAGCAAATATCTGGTCTAGTATTGACTAGATACATCAACGATCCAATCAACTGCTTATACATCGTAGAATCCACCAGATCTGAACTAGCTACAACCTCTTTCAACTTATGCAAGTTGGTCTCCATAGGTGTAGACATGGATTTGCAATCCATCATACCAAATCTCTTCAGAATATCAATGGTATACTTCCCTTAACTTAGAATCATCTCATCAGGCTTCTGCCATACTTCTAAACCAAGGAAGTAGTGCATGAGACCAAGATCCTTCATTTCAAATTCAGAAGCTAACTCCTTGCATTTGATAATGAGGTGATCTTCTCCAGTAAGAATTAAATCATCAACATAGAGAACCAAGATTAATGCTTCGCCATCAATTACCTTGAAGTATAGTTTTGAATTAGCATCATTCTTGGAGAAACCCAAGCTCATCAGGTAATGATCAATCCTTTCGTACCAAGCACGAGGAGCCTGCTTAAGGCCATACATACAAAGCCTTCTTCAGCTTGCAAACATGAGACTCCTTCCCATGAACCTCAAAGCCATCAGGTTGCTCAATATATACCTCTTCCTCGATTACACCATTTAGAAATGCTGTCTTCACGTCCATTTGGTGAATCTTCCATCCTTTAGATGTTGCAATAGCAATGATGGTCCTGACTGAAGTATAGCGAGCAACTGGTGCAAAGGTTTCTTCATAGTTAACTCCCTCTTTTTGTGAGAATCATCTAGCCACGAACCTAGCCTTGTACTTCTCAATGCTCCCATCAGCGACATGCTTGATCTTGAAGAGCCATTTAGAAGATACCACAAATTTTCCTTCGGGTCTAGGTATGATGTCCCAAACATCATTCTTGAGAATGGATTGATACTCTTTAGACATAGCATCTCTCCAAACCTGCTAACTAGTAGCTTCCTCAACACTGGAAGGTTCTTACTCAATGATTTGACTCATCAATGCAACATAGCTGGAAAACTTATGAGGTCTCTTACTTTCTCTGAATGTTCCTCTTGGAGCTGCAAACCTTTTTGCCTCCTGCATTGTTTGCTTGGCCCAAAGAGGTCTTTTTCTACCAATCACAATATCTGTAGGCCCATTAGTAGGTTCCAAGGACTCAACTGGATCATCATCTTCTTTAGGTTCAGGAGCCTCCCTCTGAATCTCAAGAGTATGGTCAACTTCCATATCTTGAGGAGACTCTTGATCTTCCATGTCTATCTCCATGTGAACGCCCTTGGATCTCCTGAATGCAATATCCTCTTCAAATGTAACATCCCTACTGATCTCAATCAACTTCTGACTTGGAATGTAGATTCTGTAGGCTTTTGATGTCTCACTATAGCCTACAAATATTCCCTTCTTGCCAGAAGGTTCCAACTTTGTCCTTTTATCTTTTGGTACATGAACATACACGGGACAACCAAAGATCCTCAAATGACTTACTTCCGGCTTCACCCCTGTGAATGCTTTTTCGGGAGTCATGTTCTCCAAAATGCGGTGAGGACTTCTATTCTGAACATATACTGCTGTCCTAGATGCTTCCGCCCAAAGGAAGGTTTGCAGATCTTGGTCATGAATCATGGTTTTGGCTGCTTCTACAATAGATTTGTTCTTCCTTTCAGCAACACCATTTTGTTGAGGATTATAAGGGACACAAAACTCCCTCTTAATCCCAGCTTCAATGCAAAAGTTACAAAAGCTGCTGGAAATGTACTCTCCACCGTTATAAGATCTCAGAACCTTGATCCTCTTCCTGGACGAGTTCTCTACTTGAGCTTTAAATTCTTTGAACCTCTCTAAACACTTCCTCAGATTCTTTAGATTTTAAGAAATAAATCCAAGTCTTTCTAGAGTAGTCATCAATAAAAATAATGTAATACAACAAACCACTCGAAGAAACAACAGACATTGGACCACATAAATCAGAATGAATAAGATCAAGAATACATTTAGATCTACTTTCACTACTATGAAATGGACCTTTAGTATTCTTACCCAATGCGCAACCTCTACAAGTGTCTTCATGCTCCTGGTTGAGTTTCGGAAGGCCTAAAACCATCTTCTCCATGGTAGGTAGTGCTCGGAAGTGAAGGTGAGCCAATCGTCTATGCCAAAGTTCACACGAACTTGATGAATCATGCAATAGAGCCTGAAGTGGGCGAGTGCAAAGTCTGCAGAGGCACTCATGACGAACTCCAATCACCTGAGCAGTATTGATACTTGAGTTCTTTGGCCATGCAAGAACTTTACCTTTTGAAAATGCAACTTGGTACCCTTTGTCTTCCAAGGCTGAAATAGAGACAAGATTTCGCTTGATGCCCGGAACAAATAGCACATCACTCAGCTGCAAGGAAATACCAGAATCCAAGTGAAGAGAGGAGGTCCCAACTCCTTTCACAGAATAACTAGCATCATCTCCAATAATGACTTGTTCACTAGAATCTCTCTCAACCAAATCAGTTAGGTGCTCTCTAAATCCGGTAATGTGGTGGGAGGCACACTGCTTGAAAGATCTGAATAGAATAGGAAACCACCTGCATCCTTCTGCGGAGAGATCTCATCAACATCAGCAATGGAAGCCTACTGCTTAGGTCTGGTTGGACAATCCTCTGCATAGTGACCATACTTGTCACATCTAATACATTGAACACGAGATAGATCCTTCTTCTTCTTGAATGCAGGAGCACCATCAGATCCCTTATCTCTATTCCTCTTGAAATATCCTTTCTTTCCATCTTTCTCTTTCTTCTTCGAGGATTGAGTGGCAAGAACATGAATGTCTTCATTAGTAGAGCTTTGGCCAATACCTCTCGCAGCCAACCTAGACTCTTCTTGAATACAATCCGCCCTCAAACGATCAAACTTGGGAAGTTTCGATCTCGCGTTGATTCCTTGAATGTAAGACTCCCAAGATGAAGGAAGACCATTAAGAGCTAGCATGGTCAAATCTTTGTCATCAACAATATGACCAATAGTAGAGAGCTGATCTCTCAACTCGGAAATCTTCATGAAGTAAGTGATGACGGATTCTCCTTTCGCCATCTTGACATGATGAAGTTGTTGCTTTAATGCAAGAGCACGACTTGTGTTGTTGATCTCATACATCTCCTCCAAAGTCTTAAGCATCTCTCTTGCCGTCTTCAACTTGGAGATGATTGGAACACTATGATCCTTCACGGAATCAACTAACATCTTCTTCGCCTTAGTATCTTTCTTCTTCCATTGAACCTTCTCTTCTTCATCAGTAGGCTCGGGGACTTTGCTCTCCATGAACTCAACTAATTTATTTTCCTCCAAGGCGAGCATAACTCTGAATCTCCAAGATGTGAAATTAGTTGCTCCCTCAAGTCTATCATCGATCTTGAGTCCGTTCACCATCTTGATGAAGAGATAGATGTGATCAAAGATGAGAAAGAGAATGAAGAGTATTGCTGCTTGACTAAATCTGATCAAGATCTTCCTTATACTCGCTCTGATACCATGTTAATTTTATGATCAGATGTAAAGCACAGAAAATTAATTCAAAATCAGACACAATAACACAGCATATACCCTGGGAAACCCTCCACTTGAGGGAGAAAAACCCAGCAACAATATATCACTTATATATTGAATCACAAAGAACGTCTCCTTTACAAAGAGGCAGATATTGAGGCCAAGAGTAAGCACCACAATCTGATGCAATCATAGCAATGAAATGATTCGGCCTTCTATACAATATCGATCTGCACTTCTACAGAATGTCAATCTGCTCTTCTACAGAATTCGCGCTATGTATGATGAACTGTGATGAACAACAATTGAAAATATCAAACAATGAAACTCCATCGAACATATATACAAGATGAGGTAGAAGATGTGACCCTTCAAGGCATCATGTCGGCCTTCATAAAAGAATGTGTCCTTTCATTAAATCGCGTCCACAATATGCAAGAGGTCGGCCTCACCAGGAATTGCGTCTCTTCATGAATTCGAGCCTCTTTAATAATTAATTATCATTTAATATGAAGGACGTGCCTCTTCATCAAATCGCTATCTCTATAAATTAAATAGCCAACGGCTATTATTTAATTTATTCAATAATGTAAAGGAGATCGGGCTGGAAGTGACACCCGATGCTGCACAATAACATCAACAGCTACAGCAGTGCATATGCATGCTACAACAATGTATTTAGCTATCCCAACAATGTATAAGTTTTAAAAATACAATGACGGGAATAATTTTTGATCTCAAGTGTTTTGAATCAGCATGACAGTACTAATTTTAATTCAACAAAGAGATTGTACAGCCATGTGAATGGTTATATATGCAAATATATATATTATATTGGCACATATATGTCAAATAAAAACATAGAAATTACTTATGGAGGCTGAAAATGGAGTTTTTACATGCTCATAGAAATTCAGAACGGCAAGACAATCAAACAAATACCTCTTCCATATATCCAATTCAATGTAATAGATAAAAAGAACCTATGAAATGACGATCTCTATATATTGAAAACCTTCCGATCCTCCACTCTTCCTCCTTTGCCTCAGTCTGAAATCTTCTTTTCCTATGTTCTCTTTTGGTGCATGACTATTGTGTAGAATAATTTGTCTCTGTTTTTGTGTTTTTTTCAGATTGAAAATTGTGAATGAATCTTGTGTGTAGAAAGAATGAGAGATCATTCTCTTTTATTATTTTCTTTCTTTTTTTTCTATTTTTATTTTGCTTTGTTTTTTATGTTTTATTTTCTAAATTTAAGTTCTTTTTCTATTTTCTATTGTTTTCTTTCTCATTGTTTTGTTTTCTAAATCTTGCTTTATTTTCTATGATTTATTTCTAATTTATCAAATAAAACTAATATTTAATAACAAACATGATTTATTAGCTTGCATCACAAAAATCTATAAAACAATAAATAATAATAATTTTATTCTTCAAATAAAATCAAGAAATAAAATAAATTAAAACTATTTGTTCTATTTTCTATGAGCATTTAATTTTAGCCACTAATTAATTAAATAACAAACTATAAAATAAGAAGCAATATAATATGATTAATTAATGCAATTCTAATGCAACTATATGATTTCTAAGTGTTTGTGTGTGCAAGAGGGACCACTCCATCCTAACCTTGCCAGGTAGCTAGCCTCCTCTACCTTAAGCACACCCTTGTCTTTGACAATCTGGAACTCATGAAAACTCAGATTCCCATTAATAGGTTAGTGTCCAAATAGTCGAAACACTATATTTTATCATTCCAAAATAACATTTTCTATATTGCATCATTTCAAAATAAAATAATATTCATTACATTTCATCTTTTCCAAAATAAAATAATCATTTACTTATTTCATCTTTCAAAATAACATAATATTTATTCAACCATACACAATTATCCATAAATTAGTTCCACATAAAGTAAATTCAGGAAGCATCAAGTTTGAGATGTGACAAATAGACTCACTAAATATGCTCACTTTATGTTAATGCCTTTTGAGTTTAAAGCCCTACAAGTTGCTGGCCTGTTTTTTGAACAATTGTTTAGACTTCATGGTGTGCCAATAAGAATTGTAAGCGATGGAGATCGCATATTCATCAACACTTTTTGGCAAGAGTTGATGAAGTTGGCTGGAATAGAACTCAATCATAGTACTAGTTATCATCCTCAAACAAATGGCCAAACAAAGATTGTAAACAAATGGCTTGAAGGCTACTTGAGAGAAAATGTTTCAGGGTAGCAAAAGGCATGGGCAAGGTGCTTACATTTGGTAGAATTCTGTTACAACACTACATATTATATGAGCATAGGTATGACCCCTTTCAAAGCTTTGTATGGTTATGAAGCTTCTACATTTGTGGACTTGGTTTTTTTTGATTCTAGAGCTCCAAAAGCTCTTGAGTGGGCTAAAGAGAATCAAGATATCCTTAAGGCACTCAAGAATAATATTCAGATTGCACAAGAACAACAAAAGAAATATGCTGATCGCCATCGAGTTGAGAGGTCTTTTGAGGTGGGAAACATGGTATTCTTGCGTCTTCAACCTTATAGACAATCCTCAGTGAAGGAGTGGAAAAGATTAAACCAAAGTTTTATGGGCCTTTCAAGGTGATTAAAAGAATTGGTGAAGTAGCATATGAGTTGAAGTTGCCATCTACAAACAAAATCCATAATGTGTTTCATGTGTCATGCTTCAAAAAGGCTCTTGGACAATAAGTGATTCCTTCCACAGAATTGCCTCCTATGGATGAAGAAGGTAAGTTGATACTCATTCCGGAAACAATTTTGCAAGTAAGGGAGAAGAAGCTGAGTAAAATAATTTTCGAGTATCTCATCAAGTGGAAAAACTTGCCTTTGGAGGATGCTACGTGGGAAGGAGAGGAGATTCTTAAGCATCCTAGTCTACAAATGCTTGAGGACAAGCATTCTTTGGGTGGAGAGGATTGTGATGTCCCCAACTCAAGCCATGTGGCTTAACGATGCACGGGCTGTCCTTTCCTTGGATTACCCAAGAGGAAAGGGATGTAGAGCATTATTGGGTAAGTGTGGAGTCTTTGGCTTGTATCCTATTCTATTCTTAAGTTGTGGGCACATCTTTTTATGTAACTAAAGTGATTCCAAACCTAATATTATATTTTTAAGTTGTGGGCATGTCTTTTTATACAACTTAAGTGACTCTTAGCCTAAAGACTTATTATTTCCCCTTTTTGAGTTTAATGACTTAAGATGCATGCACTTTAAGTGATTTTTATTAAATATGTGCAAAAAGGGTCAAGGGGGGCATTGGAAAATAAGAGCCTATTGGCTCATTTTTTAGGGTTTTATTTGGAGCATTGGATTGGGCTTGCAATGAGCTATGGCTGAGATTAGATCATTCTTTTGGGAGTCATTATATAACATCTTAGGGTTCTTTTGGAGCTCATTATGTTATCAGTTTTTCTCTACTGTTACTGCAATCTGGCTTAAGGTCTGAAAACCTTTGAATATCCCTGGTTTCAGAGAGACATACAGGCCCCCCCTAGTTAGAAGGGTGTGTTTCGGTGGAAGGGCTTTGGTCTGTGATGCCCTAGCACATTGTTTTCAGGGCTGCATTTTGTTAACAGGTTTGGAGGCCATTTTGGAAGGTGAGTTTCAGAACACCAGGATCAGATTTGAATTATCTGCAGCCATATGTCCTGTTTTTGAGCATCATTGAAGCTAATAAAAGAAAGGACAAGTGGGACAGACCCAGCGCTGGTTTACTGGGGTTTTGGCAAATGCGGCTAGGGTTTGAAGATATTTCTGAGGTATTTGTGCCTAAATCTGCATACTGTTAATCATATTCATCTGAAAAAATTATGGAAAAATCAATGCAAGCTATTTCTGAAATTTCTGGGCAGTTTTTAGTGTGGTTTCTGTAACTTTTGATATTCAGAAATATTCAGAAATTTCTATTAATTAACAGAAAAATCAGAAAAATATTTTGAACATAGATCTGAGCTTGTTGAAGTGTTATCTATTTGCAAATAAAATTTCAGAATATTGCATGTTTTTGGAGATCTTGTGTTTTTTCCATTATCCCTATTAGGGATATTACACAACAGTACTCCTATTATTGGTTGTGCTCCCATTTCCAGATGCAGTTCCATTGTTGATTGTACTTCCATTGATGTTAACAATATGCATATTTTCATATATGTTTTTTACTTTTTGCAGTGTTTCAAATTATGTGATGATTTATTGAGATTTAACTATATAGTTTTGAGTCAATCTTCATCAACCCATATTTCATGAGTGCTGGTTTACTAGAACCCATCTCTCATGACTATGAATGGTCCACTGAGCACTCATTACATCTAGATATGCTTACAAGGGCGGAGAGGGGGTGGAAAGGTGGAAAGCACTGGAACTTCCTAGGTCACCCATCCCAATACCACTCTAGCACATTGTTGTTGACCATAGTATACTTATTGTATGTCATCTATTTCTGCAGAATGGCTTGCTCGAGTACATCATGCCTCCATATGGTCAGCAGCAACACTGTATGCTACATGGTCTGTGCCAATACATTATGATTCCTCATGATCTACTGTATACTTTACTGCAGTATGATCCCTCATTGTTGGTGATGAATGACTCTCAACAACTCTGTTTGATAGCAGAAATTCAAATATATTGCTAACCCCACAATCCAGTAATGTAACTGCATGATTGACTCCTATAGCACCGAACAGATCCTTGTACCATATGAGTGTCAGGATTTGGAGCAATGGAGGACAGTGATTTTTGTTTGCAAATACAAGAAGTTCATTATCCAAATCAACTTACAGAATTTATGGATGAGCCCCATTTTGGGCAAGGTAGAGCACATACTCTGAATTGATTACTGTCTTTGTTTGAAGGAGTTTAGCTGGAGGCAATTTCAAAAACACCAATTCAGGCAGGATATTTCTGTTGAATTTGAACTTTCATACGGAAGAGTATTTGGAAGTTTTCAGCAGCAGCTTTTCCAAGGATGCTTTCTTTCTTCCCTCCCTCATCTCAGTATATTTTTAATTTTTTTTTTAATTAATCTGTGTTGTATTCAAAAGGACTACGATTTATTGAATGAGGGATAATGCAGACCCTCAAGTATAATTTTTTAAGATAAATTAGTTGTGGGTTCTACAGGGGTCCACATCTGCTGATAATAGCTAGAACAAAAAGAATTCAAAGCCTGATACAATTCAAAAGGGAGATATCACTCCATACAAAATTGAATCCCAAGGCCAAGCCTGGTAACCAAACAAGAAGTTAACCCACACAGTTTTTTAGACCTTTTGAATTTTTCACGAGATCTATGATCCATCTTCAATTCTCAAGCCTCAAGGGCTTTCCATGATGAACCATAGTCCAATCTGCATCCTTGGAGCCAACCCCATCCAATGAAACCTCCTCAGCCAAAGGGGGAATCCTATTAAGAACGGAAGCTCCCAAAATAGAATGATTTGACCCACCTTAAATATAGGGGAGCACAAATACTGAAAACAAGCCAGGTCCAAAGATAGGAGATGCCCAGTTTTTCAAAGGAGGACCTTGTAAACCCCTCAAAATCTAAGAGCCAAGGAGGAACACCAAGAAGCAGGGAGTGAACAAAGATGAAACCCTACTTACCAAAGGAGAGGCAACACCTGCTGGAGCAATTGATGTAGACACAATATACACCCTTTTCTGAGGATTGCAAAGCCTGAGGAGGGGAATCTGCCAAAACAAATTGATGTTGAGGAGCAACACCTTTCCACCATGAAGCCTCCTTGGAGACTTTGAATGTACTCCGAGAACAAACCTCCGCCAAGTGACCATAGGCAAAGCATGAACGATAATGAAAGGTGATTTTTTCATAGTCCGGTTGCTATTTCCAAACTTGCTCTTCCACCTTGAGCCAAATTTTGTTAGGCCATTCAGCCAAGAAGCACAACTCCATTGAAAAATAGGCAAAGATAGGGTGAGAATGAGATAAGGTCTCTTGAGGAATAGAAATTAACCTACCCAAGGCAGTTCTAGTAGCCCTTAGACTCTTAAGGCTGCTAGAACTGAAGGGGAAGATTGGCTAACCTCACCCAATCTAGACATAGAGAGAGAATCTGAAGAAGGATTAAAACCAGATGCCACTATTTTACACAAAGAGGTGTAGAACTCCATGCTCAAGGAACTTTCTTGAGGATAAAGTTGTGGTCCTATTCCTCAGCACAAACTATGATGAGGAAGCCTTGGGCACAGAGGTAGATGACCAAACAAGGAGAGAAAAGGCTTCCAATGCAAAGAGTCCCATGAGTGAAGATCTGCAAAAGAAAACCAAAAGTTATGAACTTGCACACAGCAGCAAGCTCTTCATAATATTTATTTCCTTTAAGACCTCAGATCCCAGCTTCAAAATAGGATTCCAAGCAAATTTGGCTACAAAATGATGGAGACGCCCATAGGCACAACCAAAAGGAGCTGTGGTAGCCAGTAATAGTACAAGACTCACAAGTGACATGGGAGTTGAAGAAAAATGCCCTCAGATAGGGCAACTTGCACCAATAGATAGCTGATAAGCTAGAGGGCCTTTGGGAGAAGATGGATTTATGACTATGCTCCATGGAGTTTTGGGGACGGGGATGATAGGGGATGGCGAGACGTGTTTCTGGTATGGGGGTACTTTTGGGCCATTTTTTAGGGGGCGGCAGGGGACGGTTGATAAAAAAAAAAAGGGAAATTTTTAAAAATATAGAGAAATATCAAATGTTCATAGCATAACAATTAACATTGATAAAGCATTCATCATAGACATTTTAGAAGCTTAATACATAGCATTAGACTTGAATTGAGATTTGAAGATTTGAATTTCACATGAGAATTGACAACAAATTAAGTTTAACATGAGAATCAACATTGTAGAAGCTTAATACATAGCATTAGACTTGAATTGAGATTTGAAGATTTGAATTTCACACGAGAATCGACAACAAATTAAGTTTAACATGAGAATCGACAACAAATTGGGTAGGGGACATTTCCTGGCTGTCCGTGTGTCCTCGTACCGTTTCCACATCAACCTGACTAGCAAGAGAAGAGGACAAAAGATCCACAAATGATGTGGCCAAAGGAGGTGCTTTAGAAGAGTCCAACAAACGAGTAGCAAACTGGTTCAACAATAGAGATAGCAGGGAGAACTATAGAAACAGCTAGAGCAAGAGCCATCATGCTCTCATAGGCTAAGAAGGATATTTGTGCTATGTTTAGTTATCAACGTATAACGAATCAAATATTTTATAGACGACTTTCTTATGTTGGTGATTAATTGTTGCTTCATTCAATACCAGCTGTGAAATAGAAGCACCATTCTCCATACTTTTTGTATATTGTTCATTTGTATGGTATATGATTCCAATTATTTCTCTGTAGTGTAACTTTTAGTTTGGTAGTGTAGATTTACCAGCTGACAATATGTTTATATGTTTGCATTTACTTATTTTTTAATAAAATAATTCAGTTGAAAGCAGGATTTGGGCTTTATCTTAGAGATTTGCATATTTTTTTTATTGCAGGAGTTGTGGGCGGGTCAAGTTGCCCCATTTCTTTTGTTGCACTGGTGACAAGATAAATGATGGGGAAGATTCGACCAAGTAATATATATTGGGAGATTAATCCCATCCAAGGTTGATAAGCATGGCTGTTTCAGGTTTTTTGTTAATTTAGGCACACTCTTGTGCTTGTAGCTCAAGTAGATGAATTTTGAATGAAGTGTTGTCAGTTCAAGTATTTAGGAGTTGATGTATCCAACCATTTTCCCAAGGACATCAAGTGGGAATGTCCAATTGGTGATCTCCATTGTGCTTTATTGTGCTTATCTTCATGAACATTGAAATCAAACTTGTTCTTTTTTGTTATAAAAACATTGAGATTGCACAGAATCGGATTATCTTGTTTTGCTATTTTGTAACCAGATATTTTGTCATGTCTGGAAATCAAATTTGTTCTTTTTTATTTTAATAATATTGAAATTGTACAAAATTGGATTGCCTTGTTTTGCTATTATATACCCAGATATTTTGCCATGTCTCTGTTGCATGGGAACACATAATGCTTTGTACTCTAGAACATTGACCATCAAGATTGCCATAAAATTTCCTTATTTTTTCTTTGACCATCAAGATTACAATCACCTAAGCTCTTTCTTGCTTCTCTCTTGTGGTGAACCCTATCTTTGTATCATGCTTTTTAATATAACTGTATATTTGAGGCTGGCATTTATTTGGATATTTTTTAGATATGGGAACTTTCAATATTTAAAAAAAAGATACAAATCCAATAAGTATGCAATACCAATTAACAATTTTCTAATTAAGGGTTTACTTTGAACTTCTTGAAAACTATTTTAATGTGCATTTTGAGCAAATTTTTGGAATTTTCATTAAATCTGCATTTTCTTTTAACTTATTTTTCGCTTGACAAGAAAGATTTAAGTAGCTAGGCAAAGGCTCTGTAAACTTACACATCACAACAGGCAAAAAGATTCCGCATCGTGTAAGATGTAAAATAGCATAACATCCTTGATGAAAATAGGCCAGGCTAACCATAAAGAGAGTAAACTGTTTAATTGTTTTGACACAAATGACCAAAATGATGGTTGGCTTTGAAGGGAAGTACAGAAAAACAGAATGGAGCAAGGAATTAGTCTTTTCAATCTTGTGAATGGTGTGTAGAAGTTGGCAAGGAATGTCTCCTTTACCTAGATGGCTACAATGGTGCCTGCAAATTTGGAGTGAAGTAAGAAATAGGATAATCAGAATATTCTCTAAGCTCAGGCATGGGCAATGGTTCATACTTCACACTCTTTATTATTGGGTTCCTTTAGTATGGGTGCTGTTGCCATACTGAATGGCTCGGGTACAGGTACAGACATGGTACAGCTCGGGTGTGCCCAGGGCATGGCACTGGGCATACCCAGGCCAGACCCGGGCAAGCCCATGCCCATAATTTCAAATAAACTGCCCAGAATTACATGAAGGGAACAGCCTTTGCAACACATTTTTTGTGCAACAGCAGGCTGTGGACAGTGAGACAGATAGCCTACAGCCAGGCATTGCAGCAGCGGCAGTGTTTTAATTGCAGTGGCAGCAATGGCCATTTTTGACTTCAAACTTATGGTCATGAGTGTGACTGCAACTTCTGAATGGTGATTCTTGGTAAATAGGTTCTCTTCAGATATTTAAATGACGGCATTTGACAGCACCATTTCCAGGTGTTGGGGGAGTATATTTGTTTTTCCAATTTTTCATCAGATGCAGATGGCACCAACACTTAATGGCATAGGAAACAATTAAAAAAAAAAAGCTCAAAGCCTAAAGTTTTATATTATAACTTTTTTGGTTTTAGTTTATTTTTAATATATAAAGGCTTATAAAATTTTATAGTTTAAACTATAAACTTTTCATAATATTTCATAACCAATCTGAAGGAGAAAGTTTAATGTATATTCATTAGCTGGATAAGTTTCAATTATCTTTATAATTATCAACTGTGTTTTGAATTCTGTATTTTTTTTTGCATATATATATATATATATATAATGGCTGTACCTAACTTGGGGATTAAAACTGCTGTACTGGCGAACCTGTGTTAATGTTTTTGGGTAGCTTCAGGAGGTATTACCCCAAAAGAATTCACACAAAAGGCAGAAGACAAGTCGGCCTAATAACAATAAATAGTTCTTAACATTGCTGGGCTGGCTCAAGTGAAGAATTTCGCCCATCTTACTCTTGAAATTGTATAAATAGGAGAGAGACTCTCCTCATCTAAACACACATTTAGTTCGCTCTTTTAGTGATCAAGAAGGAAGTTCGCTACCACAAAAGTTTTAAGGAAGAGCACAAATTATCTTATGACAATGCTGGATTATATCATTGTACTCTGCCTATCTTGGCTTGATTCTCAAGTGCTATTTTTGCATTGTTGTACTTGATTTATTATTAGCAAAGTTTTGCTGGGTTTTCCTCCCTTGAATAGAAGGGTTTTCCCAGGATAAAAATTTTGTGTCCACTGTTCTATGTTTATTTTTTTGCTTATTGTTCATATCTGATCCAAAAATTAACATGGTATTAGAGCCAAGGTTCAAGAAAAACTGATCAGATTTGACTAAGCATAATTTCAGGTTGTGTGGAAGACAATTATTTGTTTAGGGCAGTTACTCGGAAAAGAAGATGGCGACCGGTGTCAAGGTAGAAGATAGGCTTGATGGGGCTTCAAACTTCAACTCTTGGAAGTTTAGGGTACTCATTACCTTAGAAGAGAATGATCTTCTAGAATTTGTAGAAGTTGACATGCCTGAGCCGTTAGAAGACTCAGAGAAAATCCAGTTGAAGAAAAATGGTACGAAGGCTAGAAAGATCATGATAGACTCCATGAAGGACCACCTAGTATCGATCATCTCCAAGATGAAGACAACTAAAGAAATGTTTGATGTACTAAATGAGATCAACAATACCAGCAGAGCCCTCGCTCTGAGACAACAACTCCATCATGTAAAAATGGCTAGAGGGGAGTCAATTATTTCATTCTTTATGAAGATCTCTGATCTAAGAGATCAGTTGAGCACTATTGGGGATACAGTTGCATATAGAGATCTTGTTATATTGGCTCTAAATGGTCTTCCCCAGTCTTGGGAACCTTTCATTCAGAGCATCAATGGGAGATCCAAGTTGCCCAAGTTTGATCGCCTACGGGCTGATTGTATTCAGGAAGAAACTAGACTGGCAACAAGAGGAAATGGGCGAAACTCCCATAATGAAGAAAGTCAAGTTTTTGCTGCACATGCTACTAGAGAAAGAGGCAAAGGAAGAGAAGGTAAAAGAGGCACCTTCAAGAGAAATAGAGACAAAAAAGCAGATTCTATTCTAGAATCGAAAAAGAAGGATCTTTCTCATATTCAATTCTACAGGTGTGACAAGTATGGACACTATGCCCGAGACTGTAAATTAAAGTTAAAGTAGCATGTTTCTATTGTAGACATTGTCAAAGAAACATCTCAAAAGGAGTCAAGACATTCAAAAGGCGATTCAAAAGGATTCCTATTCATCTTTGCTCTTTCAAGTAATGTACCAATTGACAGTGATACTTGGTTGATAGATAGTGGTGCTTCACGTCACATTACAGGCTACAAAGAGCATCTTATAGACTTAGTAGAGAAAGAGTCTAATTTACAAGTTATAATTGGAGATGATACTAGTTATGATGTAAAGGGAGTTGGGGCCACTTCCTTCCAGCTAGATTCGAGTATCCCTCTTCAATTGAGTGTTGTATTGTTCATACTAGGGATCAAAAGGAACCTTGTCTCCATTTCAGCCTTGGAGGACAAAGGGTACAAGATTGCCTTCTCTGAAGGAAAGGTTCTTGCATGGCCCAAGAACTCCAGCATAAATTCAGCTTGTGTGATTGGTATTCGTCAGGAGAGCCTATACAAATTTTCAATACAACCAGTTCAGGCATTATTACACGGCTCTATCAGTCTGAGTGAGCTATGGCATAAGAGACTTGCTCACTTACATTTCAGAGCCCTTCCCACTATGGAGAAGATGGTTACTGGTCTTTCGAAGCTTAGTATAGAGCATGATGGCATCTGCAGAGGATGCACACTTGTTAAGAATACCAAGAGTCCCTTCCATAGCCACGACAGTAGATCCAAGGGGATCTTAGATCTTATTCATTCAAATTTGTGGTGTCACTAAGTGGATTCTGGTACTATGTGACTTTCATTGATGATTATTCCTTAAGACTTGGATTTACTTCTTGAAATCCAAGGAGTCTAAGGAAGCCCTTGATAGATAATTGCAAAAGATTTCTGGATTCGATTGTGTTAATTTTTGCATCAACGTTTTGGATCACACTCCATGATCCATCATCAGGATGTATGAGAGCACCAAGAGAAGAATGGTAAGATGCAGACCAGGAATTCAAGGCACAAGTTGATAGATTTCGAGAATTCAAGGCACAAGTTGAGAACATGTCTGGGAAGAGGATTAAGGTTTCGAGATCAGATAATGGAGGGGAGTACACTTCTAGAGGATTTCGTAATTTTTGCATTGAGGCAGGGATCAAGAGGGAGTTCTGTGTTCCATACAACCCTCAACAAAATGGAGTTGCCGAAAGAAAGAACAAATCTATAGTAGAGGCAACTAAGGCTATGATCCATGATCAAAATTTTCAGAGTTTCCTATGGGCAGAGGCTTCCAGAACCGCAATATATGTTCAGAACAAAAGTCCTCATCGGATATTGGAGAACATGACTCCAAAGGAGGCCTTCACAAGTGTGAAGCCTGAGGTTAGTCACTTGAGGATATTTGGCTGTCCTGTGTACATTCATGTGCTCAAGGACAAAAGAACAAAATTCGAACCTTTAGGCAGGAAGGGTGCATTTTTGGGCTACAACAAGTCTTCAAAGGCTTACAAAATATACATCCCAGGGTAGAAATAGATTGAGATCAGCTGGGATGTCTCCTTCAAAGAGGAGGTAGCCTTAGGAGATCTAAAGGACATGGAGATGGACAGTGAGGAACAAGAGGCTCCAAAGGATATGGATTCATCCGTCAATTATACTCCTAACATTTAGAGGGAGTCTGACGAACCAACTAAGTTTGTTGATCCAGTTGATCCTATAGAACCAACTGATGTCGTAGGTCAGAAGAGGCCCCTGTGGGCTCGACAAACCATGCAGGAGGCAAAAAATATTTGCAGCTCCTCGAGGCACTTTCAGGGAAAGCAAGAGACCTCCGAAGTTCCCAGGTTATGTGGCATTGATGAGTCACATCATTGATTCCGAGCCTTCCAGGTTATGAGGAGGCATCTAGCCAACATGTATGGAGAGATGCAACGATAAAATTGTATTAGTCCATCATTAAAAATGATGTATGGGATGTTGTTCCAAGACCTGAAGGGAAGTCAGTAGTGACTTCCAAATGGCTCTACAAAATCAAGCATGCAACTGATGACAACATTGAGAAACACAAGGCGAGATTTGTGGCAAGAGGATTCTCTCAGATAGATTATGAGACATTTGCTCTTGTTGCTTGATACACTTACATCAGGACGATTATTGCTATTGCCTTTGCCAAGGGCTGGAAGTTACATCAAATGGATGTAAAGACTGCATTTCTAAATGGTGTGATTGAGGAAGAAGTGTATATCAAGCAACCAAACAACTTTGTGATTCATGGGAAGGAGTCTCTATGTGCAGATTGAAGAAGGCTTTGTACGGTCTTAAACAAGCACCTCGTGCATGGTATGAAAGGATTGATAGATACTTGATGAGTTTGGGTTTCACCAAGAATGATGCAGATTCCAACCTTTATTTCAAGATTGTTGATGGTGAGGCCTTGATCTTGGTCCTTTGTGTTGATGATCTATTTCTCACTGGAGCAGAGAAGCTCATTGTCTAAAGTAAGAAGGAGTTAGCCTCCGAGTTCGAGATGAAGGACCTTGGCCTTATGCATTACTTCCTGGGATTGGAAATATGGCAGAGACCTGACGAGATTTTCCTAAGTCAAGGGAAATACACTATAGATATACTGAGAAGATTTGGGATGTTGGACTGTAAGTCCATGGCTACACTGATGGAGGCAAATTTGAAGAAGTTGAGTGACTCACCTTTCGATTTAGATTTGGTAGATCCCACCATGTATAGACAATTGGTCGAGTCATTGATGTACCTAGTCAACTCCAGACCAGACATCTATTTTGCAGTGAGTGCTCTCAACCAGTTCATGTGTGAGCCAAGACAAATACATCTAGTTGCAGCAAAGCATGTACTGAGATACTTGTGTGGTACTGTGCGATATGGCTTGAGGTATGCTTCCAGTGGAGATATGAGATTACAGGGCTATTTTGATTCTAACTAGGTTGGGAGTGTGGTTGATAGGAAGAGCATCTCCGGGTGTTGCTTCAGCTTGGGGTCTGCCGTGATTTCTTGGTGTAGTAGGAAGCAGTCCTCTGTGGCACTGAGCACAACAGAGGTTGAGTATATTGCAACATGTGTAGCAACCCATGAAGCAGTATGGCTTCGAAAGCTCCTTGCAGGATTGTTTGGTAAGATGTTAGAGCCAACATTGATTCACTGTGATAATCAGAGCTGTGTAAATCTCTCAGTGAATCCTGTATTTCATTATAGGTCGAAGAATGTGGAGATCAAGTATCATTACACTAGAGACATGGTGCTGAGGAAAGCAATCCAGATCCAGTATATTTGTACTGATGATCAGACGACTGATATCCTCACCAAGCCTCTTTCTAGGGTAAAGTTTGTGTACTTCTGAGACAAGCTTGGGGTGGTGGAGAATCTCGCCCTTGCTAAGAGGGAGTCACAACATCATTAAGATATTCTCCCTATGTCAGGGGAATGGATAGAACGACGGACTGATCTGTCATAGCGTATATTTCTCTGAGACAAAGAAATATGAGGTGAAAGCCCTTGTAGCGTATATTTCTCTGAGACGAAGAAATATGAGGTGAAAGCCCTTGTACAAAACACATCTCTGAGACTGAGTTGTGTTTCCCACGATTGGGTGTAGCCATTGTGGACGTCATGTTGAGAGAGTCCATGATGAGACATGATACCCTTGAGTGGGACTCATGGAAGACTTCCCTATGATATGAAGTCCTTGCTGATGAGAATACCTCCCTAGCTAAGAGGGAGTGTTAATGTTTTTGGGTAGCTTCGGGAGGTATTACCCCGAAAGAATTCACACAAAAGGTAGAAGACAAGTCAACCTAATAACAATAAATAGTTCTTAACATTGTTGGGTCGGCTCAAGTGAAGAATTTTGCCCATCTTACTCTTGGATTTGTATAAATAGGAGAGAGACTCTCCTCATCTAAACACACATTCAATTCACTCTTTTGTTGATCAAGAAGGAAGTTCGCTACCACAAAAGTCTTAAGGAAGAGCACGAATTATCTTATGACAATGCTGGATTGTATCATTGTACTCTACCTATCTTGGCTTTATTCTCAAGTGCTATTTTTGCACTGTTGTACATGATCTATTATTAGTAAAGTCTTTTTGGGTTTTTCTCCCTTGAGTAGAAGGGTTTTCCCAGGATAAAAATCCTGTGTCCACTGTTTTGTGTTTATTTTTCTGCTTACTGTTCATATCTGATCCAAAAATTAACAACCTGAACCCAAACCCTGAACCTTTAATTCCTACAAAAACCCTACCCAAATTGGCAACTTAGTCAATACTTCATTGTTATGACCAATATGCTTTATATATGGTATTGTCATACCAAACCCAGGGGGAAAATCATGGTTCCATAGAGTTTTTTGACGGGGGGATTAAGGACCTAAGTTTGGGGACGGGTTTGCACTGAAATACATATAGTACTTGAAAAATAGGTATCAAAAGATGAATAAGTATAAGAATTACAAATGAAACCTTGGCAAACTAGTAATAGTTAAAAGTAACTTAGAAACTACTAAACTAAAAACTTTTAAACTTTGAACTTTAAAGTTTGAAATGAACATTAACAATTTAACATTGAACAATGAAAATGTTGAATTCAAAATTTATATTACTTTCAAGATTTCATAATGATGATTACATTGAGTACAATGATGATGACAAATCAAAACTTTCAAAATAACAAAATTGAGTGAAGTGAGGCCTCTAATCATCCCCAAACACCTCATCACTAGAACTACTAGACTCATAATCTGCATGGTCAAGCTCCTGCATACGAATACGTAATACCTACCAGCCATGTTTGTGTAGCATCCTCATCAATTTGTGTTGACTCCTTTAGCTCTACATCCCATCGCGCTATTGGACTCTCCTTGTACAAAACTGTCTTGTGGTCAATGAGACGCAAGACGCTATGTACAACCACAAGATTCTCTACTCTTCTAGAGGTAAGCTTGTTCCTCTTAAGAGAGTGGATGAAGCTATAAGTAGACCAGTTCCTTTCAGCAGTAAAAGAACTAGAAATTTGAGATAGCAAACAAATGGCTAGAGATGTAGTCATACTATTGGGTCCATGCATAATCCACCACAAAATTGGGTCCTCTTGTGTCATAGTTCCCCTATCCATCTTGGCCTCCTCAGAATAACCCCTAAGAGTGACAAATTTTTTCCACTCAGTACGAATGATGCTAGCCTGTTTAGGATCATACACCTTTTGGATGGCCTTCTTGAACCCTTCCTTCACCTTAGCATCTTGTATGGGTGTAACTCTACCAGGCCTTTGCACATACCACTTGGGGTTCAATGCATAGGCAACCATGTGTAAGGGAGTGTTGAACTTCTTCCATCTCTGATGAATGATCGACTTAATGTGCTCATTGTAGAATGCTAATGTGGGGTCCTCTCACATGACAACCTTCATTTGGCTTAGCATAGAATCAATGCACTCATACACCTCTCCAAGGCTAGGTGCATTGCCATCCCCATATCTAATGACCTAGAAAATTGGAGTAATGATAGAGGCTATGTGTTTTGCATCACCCCAAAAAACATCACTCTTCACTACATCCTTCACCCTCTTCCCCTACTCTATCTTGGACTCGGGCCACCAATTCCATTTTGCTATCATAACCATTAGTTGAAATGCCTCTTGCAACTCAAGCATTCTCTCCAAGAGAATGAAATAGGATGCATATTTAGTTTCGACAGGTTTCAAGAATTCCTTCTCAAAAAGGTCTTGAAATGTGCATGTGAAGTGTGGTGGTTGCATATAAACATTTGCACATCTCTAGCATCATTGACCATTGATTTGATCCAATCAATCTTTCTCATCTCCTTGAGTGCATTATTCATGGTATGCACATAAGGAGTCCACCAAATATGTCTATGAGTTGCCTCAATTAATTTACCTGCAGCATTGCACAGATGGGTCACATCTATCACTACTTGGACCACATTTTGTGGGATAACCTCCTCAATAGCATCCTCGAGGATCTAAAATTGAAAATCGACATCCTTGTGATGCCCTGAATAATCAATTGCCTTAAGAAAATATGAGCCATCTGAACATGTAACCATGATATTGATGAGTGGATGATGCCTAATGTCTGTCCACCCATCCATGACAATATTGCATTCATTTGCCACCCAACATTCCTTTATTTTCTCCATTAACACATTTACCATGGAATAGTTCTTATCAAAGATTGTGGTCCTTAATTTTTCCTCTCCTGGTGGCATATATGATGGTCTTGCCCTTGCTACCATAACCATCGCCTCCTTATAATAAGGAGATTGAGCCACATGGAATGGAATGCTCGCGAAAAAGAATTTTCCAATGGCATCATCCTTTATCTACACATTGAATAACTTAGCTATTAGGTTAGGAGTATCAATTGTCAACTTCTGTTTCCCCCTAGCCTCTACTACATGGGCCCCTGAAGGAGAAGATGGCATACATGTAAATTGCCTCTGCAAAGTAGAAGTATAATCATGTGGCTAGCTTTGATGACCCCTTGGCCTATGAGACAAAGAAGTAGATATAGGTGCAACTGCATTGTCTTCACCACCAATACCCCATAGCCTACATATCTCAACATTGAATTTCAAGTTATTCGGTGACGCCAAAATTCACATATATCCACACCTTTTATGTTGGAGTTGATATTGAACCCCACAACTCCTAGTGATCCTCTACAACCAAAACACCTATCACAAACAAGAGATCACAACAATTGATTTGCTATGCAACCTTGAGAGATTGATTCAGAAAAAACAACTGACATGTGAAATGCATTAATCTGAATGATGTTTACAATGAATGTGCATGCTTATAAAAGCATGAAAAAGAAAACCCTAGATGCAAATTGCATTAGATTTTGACAAGTTTCTTAATCTCATGCAATGAGACAACTTGACCTATATTTAGCCCAATCTAATTAATAAAAAAATACCCCTAAGTTTAGCTTAAGTGAATAAAGTAATAAGGGACTTAATAATTAATTAATGATTAATTAATTATCAAGTGATTATCCTAATTACTCCAACACCCCCCCTTAAGATCAACTTAGGGAGAAGCTAAAAAATCCTGATGTAGAATGCAATGATGGATGCATGGATGGGTTCCGTATACAAGTTCTGATGAGGTACCCATGTACAAATAAATGAATCTCTCATAACTAGAGAAAAGGAGAAAACCACATGGGAAAAACTCATCTCCAAAAGAGAAAAAAAAATGATTGCACTAGTGAAAGAAGGATAGGACTCAATGTGACCCCCAAGGACTACTTTTGTCACACAAGTACAATAGATGTCCCCTCAATAAGAGAGAGAAAATGGGGATATGAACCCCCCCCCGCCCCATAAAGAAGTAGCTCATGTGCTAATGATGAATGCTTGAAGAAAAAAATATGATCCACTTCCTGCAAACAATATTTCTCCCCTTAGGAAGAAATAGATCCACTGGTGATTGGAGAAGCCAATCCAAAAAGATGGGTGAATCAAGAATCCAAATCTAAATGATGCGTGCCTCTGAAAAGTGCTCAAGTGTCCACATGTCGAAAAGAGATGATGTCAACTCAAAATCTTGTGAAGACTGATGGAGAACAAGTTGCAAAGGCGATGAAGATGGTGGGCCAACAACGATGATGTGGTTGTCAATAAAGAGGAGATATATTTCCTCAAAGTAATCCTCTAGATTTGCAATATGAGACTACAAAAAACGATGATATGTTTGCAAGATATGAATTCCAAGTAGTTATGTTTGGAAGAAGATGAATGTCCTGTTGCACTGAACCAATAGGGGCCAAAGATGCGGTGATGCCAAGCTGATCATGAATAAGAGAAGATGATGATGTAGTCTCAATTTGAAGAGTAGGAACATGAAGAAAAGTTTCTGAACCATCAGAACATGCAAGACCTGTTGATATACTCAAGCTCCTCTAAAGTATCATCATCAAAGGGTATGAAATCTACATCTACAAGAGGAATGAGACAATTTGTAGTAGGATCCTATGGGTATGGAGAGATATGAGGGTCTCCATGGATCTCCCAAAGTCAAGACCAAAGTGTGTGGGGACAATCAATGTCTGATACAACACACATAGTGTCAAGATCAACACTAGAACAAATAACCCTACAACATGATCATTGATAATACCCCATGCTGAATAAGTCCTCGGTGTTGCCGGTGTAGGTATGAGTCCATATAGATAAGGAAAAAGATCAAGCCACCTGAGATGTGTCGTCAGGAAGTCATTTCACGAAGACTCATAGTTATCCTTTACCAAGATGACAACAAAAGGATGAACAAAAAAACCCATAATACTTCTTCAAATGATAAAATCAGAGACTAATAACCTCAATACATATAAAATAGATCAAATTATGTCATCCAACGCAAAAAAATCCTTTCCAGGTGCCAAAGCATCCAAGTAATTAACAAAAATGTGAAACAATAAAAAACTAAATAAAATATACTTGGGGCATGTTGATGTTATAGCCGCGAGCCTCATACTTCCAGCGACGATTTATTAATAAGCAATAAATTAATATAGCCGTTGGCTATTCATTTATTAGAGACGATTTCATTTGCATTTGTAATTTATATATTATTAATAAGGCCGACATCATAAAGTGTATGATCGCCACCTTTCAAGAGTCACATTGTTTTGATAAGAGGCCGACTTATCTTGGAGAAAGAATCGCACCTTTACATGGAGAGGCTGACCTCTTGTGTAGAGACGCATCTCTTGGGAGAAGTCATTCTTATGTTGTATATATAGGTGCTGCACTCTCACTCATTTATCATTCATATTCATCATTATTCAAGTTTGCATAAGCAAGAAGTTGAGTTTCATCTACAACAGATCGATCCAAGAAGAAGTTCGATACTCTTTGAGTGTGGTGTCATTATTATCAATACATATCGGCCTTGTGTTGGGCCTCATTGTAAAGCGAATTGTTGTTCATTATTCAATATATAAGTGATATTGTTGCTAGGTTTTTCTCCCTCAAGTTGGAGGGTTTTCCCAGGGTATATGCTGTGTCATTGTTTGAAATTGTTCTAATTCTGCTTATTTAATTTTTGATCATAAAACTAACATGGTATCAGAGCCAGGTTTAAGCAAGATCGTGATCAGATTTGTATAAGCAACATATTCTCATTATCTTCTTCTCATCTTAGTATGTCTATCTTAACTTCGAAAATGGTGAACAAACTCAAGGTTGAAGATAGACTCGAAGATGCCTCTAACTTCACCTCTTGGAAGTTTAGAGTTCTTATTGCATTGGAAGAAAATGAGATTCTCGAGTTCGTGGAGAGCGAAGTACCCAAGCCTTCCGATGAGAATGAGAAGACACAATGGAGGAAGAATGGCACCAAGGCCAAGAAGATATTGATTGATTCTGTGAAGGATCACCTTGTGCCTACTATCTCCAAATTGAAGACAACTAGAGAGATGTTCAAGACTTTGGAGGGATTGTATGAGATCAATAACACCAGTCGAGCTCTTGCATTGGGGCAACAACTACATCACATCAAGATGGCGAAAGGAGATTCAATCATCTCCTTCTTTATGAAGATCACTAAGTTGAAGGATCAACTCTATGCCATTGGAGACATAATTGATGATCGAGACTTAGTCATGTTGGTGCTTAACGGTCTTCCTCAATCTTGGGAGCCTTTTATCCAAAGTATAAGTGGAAGATCTACGCTACCTAAGTTTGATCGTCTTAGGGAAGATTGCATTCAAGAGGAATCAAGGTTGGTAGTAAGGGGTAATGGACGAAGTTCTCACAATGAAGACAATCATGTTCTTGCTGCTCAAACCTCAAAGAAGGAAGAGAAGGGGGTGTTGTGTAGTTTTGCACACACGCCCCACTTGGAGTAGGGACCCTCTGGTTTCTGATTTCTGATGTCTCTTTGACCTTTGGTTTTTATTGGATTTGTACTTTCGAGGTCTCGGGATGTTGGTCTTACTTATCTTGGTCTTACCTTGAGGATTGAATCGATGAAACTTGTGTTTTTAATGGGGTCTGCGTTTTGACCTGGGTCCGGGATTTTCCGGCTCACCCGGATTTTCCTGGGTCCTAGTCCAGTGTCTGTCTAAGTCGGATTTTGCAGAGTCTGGGTTTCTGGTGGAGTCTGGGATTTTCTGGATCACGTGGATTTTCTCGGATTCCGTCGGAATCTCGGAGGGGTGCATCGTCTGTGGAATTCATGCCCACCGGGATAATCCGAATGGCTCGGATTTTACCAAAATTCTGTTTCGACCTCGGGTTTCCGGATTTTTTTCGATACGTCTTGTCAGCCATTAATGCTTGAAGTATGTCTTCCTTGGCACGAGTGTGAATGAATTTAAAACCTTTTGCGCCTATCCTGGTTCCATTATTGATCGATTATTTGCTCTAGCGTTTGAGTCATTTGGATTTTGGAGCTTTGATTGTTTGATCTGGCCTACTTTTGTGTGGATTCTTCGAGCGTTCTTGCTGGTTTGGGATCGCTAGGGCACCTTGGCTTTTGTTTGCCGCTCGAGTTTCGTCAAATTCACCCATGGTATGTTATCGGTAGCCTCTCCTTTCGATTTGTGCTTCATGATTGAGCTATTGGTTGGAGGTTGAGTCATGTTGGAGTCGGCCCTTGTTCGCCTTTTGATTAATTGCATATTTATTAGGCGTAGGCATGATCCTTTTGCTTGCGGCTGTTGCTTGTTTTTTTTGTGTGCCCTAGTCGTTCTTGGCCTGGTTTCAGTGATGCTCCCCGCGTGCCTTGGTATCCCTTACGTGTCCTACCTTGTGGGTGCGTGATTGAGATAGGTATGTGAGGTTAGGGTTCTATTACAGTCCGCCTGGATGTCACACTTTCGGAAGCCTAGTCATGGCACATTGATCTTTTCGTCTGGTTAAGGTATGAGGTTGTTTGAAACCCTGGGGAGGTTGAGATTTGAGTGCTTAGGAGTTAATTTTTATGAATCTCGAGTTTTCTTTGGCGTTCATGGTGGAGGACTGGTAGTGGAGGATTTACCAGTCAGATTTAGGGCATCTTTATGTCACTTCCATTATTGACCATTCGAAGCCATAGAGAACCTAAGTTGATATGAAGTTGAAATTTGGCTTATTAGGATTAAGTTCGTGCTTAGTAGATTCGGAGCTGGAGGCCCATTTAATCGCTTCGTGTTTCTTGCGCATTCAAAGCGGCCATCGGGTTTCCGAGGTGTCTGCGAAATTTCCGCACACCCAGATTTTCTCGGATTTTTCCATTTCCCCGGAGTGTGAAGAATTCCCGGAATTTTGAACTGCCCGCGGAAATCCAGCTTACCTGGATTCTTCCGGTTTTCCGCCTGGTTCCACTTGATTTTGATTTTTGAGATTGAAGTAATAAATCAAATGTAGGATGATGATTTCTTGTTGTTTAATGGATGAATCTTATGATAATCATGCATCTCTTTTGTTCGTATTGATGATTTATTTGATGAAATGATGTCTCGGCTGCGGGAGTCCATCTGGGTCGGATTTCTCCGAAATTCCGCCCCGACTAGATTTTCCCGGATCACCCCATTTTCCCAGATTTTCAAGATTGGTGTTTAATGATTTATCTAAATGATTTCATGTGGTTTTGAGGCTAATCTCTTGATTTAAATATGGATGATAATTGGATTTTCATGAGGCTCTTTTATGAATGCAGGCTGAATCGAGCAAGGTAGCAACAGGAAAGTCCAAAGGAGATACAGAAGGATCTTCAGTTACAGATGCGGAAAGGATAAAGCTGGATATGAAGAACCAGTTGCCGGATAGTAAGTTGGCTTCAGTTTGGTCAGAGGTCTCGGATACCAATGTGGGAGCTTGGAAATATGAGGAGTTCAAAGAAAGGATAGCTCAGAGGGATTTATCGGTTCTGACCAAGGGAATGGTGAAGTCCGGGCTGGCTCATGTGGCAGGATTTCCTCCTGCGATTCAATGCTTTGAATTAATATTGGAGTGTGCTCGACATTATGACCTTGATACACAGAGGATCGTTAGTCCTGATGGGAGAGTACTGGAAAATTTTAATCCAGTCTCCATTGCCCAGGCATTTGATATGCCAGACTTACCATGTGTGTGTGCCTTGGATATGGACTTGGCTAGGACCTATTATGAGGATGAACCTACCAAAGCCCAGCAGATGATCAATTCTTGGCTGGAAAAGCCAAAGTCTCATTTCTCTAAGCTGCCTAAACAACTACGCAGAGTCAAGTTTCGACAAGATATATATGATGCAATCACACTGTTGAGCAGGGTGGCGGGCTTGAAGAGTGCTGAGACATTGGACAATTGGATGGTACATGTCATTAACAAGATTGAGCAGGGCATCAATTACAACTAGGCAGGGATTATCAGTGCAATGATTGACAGGCAGATGAGAAATGTGCTGGAGACAAAGAAATTCGCCATGACATCTTATGTGGTATATATACTTGCCAGATTTTATCCATACAGGGGATTGAGTCCAAGAGGAACATTTGGGCAAGACGTCATCTATGAGGTGTACCCTGAGTTGCACCTAGGGAATCCGAATTACAGAAGAGCGAATGATGCATTCACTATGCATATTACTAGGTTGCTTCAGAATGCAGATCATGTGAGAATTTCTGATGGAGCCAAGGAACTAATTAAAAGATATGGAGCCTAGTTTATACAATTCCCCACCTTCTCTTATATCAGAATTGATGGATGCCCCACTGCTCCATACAGATTGCCAAGATATCCCACTGACCACATCATACTCTTGGAAGTTACCCGGCATATATATGATTTTGATGCTGTTGTTAAAAATGTGAAACATAAGATAGGGTTTGGTGGAGATTTTCCCTTGAAAATTGGTATAGGTGAAGTCTGCCCTTCAATCCACTCGGCTCATGCATCAAGGGAAGAGTTGAATACTTTTGGCTTCTCCTTCCATTCTAAGAGGGTAGGTTTTGACATCACTGGCGAAGCACAGAAGAAGGCTACTAAAGAGTATCACCACAAAGATGATCTAGAAGACTACTGGGCGAATAACAAGGATGAATTTGAGGTGAGAAAGAAAAGGTATTCTAGGCTTCCAGTTGATGTAATCAAGATGTACAATGTCAAGTTGATTCCTGATCAATTGGAAGATGACATAAATTTAGTCTAGGATAATGCATTTGAATCAGTGAAGGACAGACCCATTGGAGAGATAAACTGGTCGGAAAGTGAGATAACTGAGTTGGAGGAGCTGATGGGTCCTATTGTGAAATCCACCAAGTCATGGCTAAAACATAAAGTATGGGAAGTGGAGAGTGAGAAGGTACCTTGTACTTTCAATCTGATGGGAAATATGAATGCTCACTCTACCTCAAAGGAATCAGGTGAGGATGATTCTACAGGAAAAACCCAGGTAGGCTTGCCTTTTAAGATTAAAATCAGAGGCCCCAAGGAGGGTGAGCCTGAAAAGAAAAGAAAACCTAGGGGAAAGAAGAGTAGTCATACTGTGAAAATAGGTAAGTCTACCAAAGAGGAGGAACTTGAGAAAGCAGAGAAGGAAGACACTCCTCCAGAGCCAAAAAGGACAAGGATAACTAGGGCCTCTAAGAAGAAAGATCAAGAAACTTCTAAGGATAAGGCGGACCCTCCTGTGGTTGATGTGGAGAGATCAGGAGAGAAAACCCAGGTTTATTCAAGAAGGTCAAGAACTCCATCTCCTAAAGAGACTATGCAAAAAGCAAATCCCCTTCCAACAGCATCCACTGTGGAACAACAGAAAGATACCTCTCCTTCATTGGGTATACCTGAGCAGATGACTCATGAAGAGCATGAGACCAGTGAGGAAGCGAAACCGTTTAAGGACGGGGAACTTTATGGTGCAGTTGCTGAGTTTGAGGTAGGAGATGTGGCAATGCATCATTCTCCGTTGGTACAATATGAGGATTCTCCTGCAAGTAGTAAAAATAATAGATCTCCTGAGAAGGAGGATGTTCCTGTTAAGAATCCATCACCCCTGTATGAGGAGCCAGAATTGGGAAACAAAGGTGATCGATCTCTTGAAAAGGAAAAGGATGAGACGGTAGATCAACATGAAGAGGTCAAGAAAGATGAAACCCGGGTGGATCCTGCTGTTCCGGATTGGCTAGACAAGGAGATCAGAAGGAAACAGGTCATTGTTGAGGACACTCCTCTTAACTGGGATGAAATGTTGGCCAAGATTGGAAAGGGTAAAAGAAAGAAGGAAGCCAAGGTGGTTTCCAATATCGAAATGGATGAAGCTAGTAACAGGGTTATTCACATTGCCACCCCTGTTGTAGGTAAAAGTAAGGATGAGGTCACTGGGGAGGATTATGATGTACAGACCATTAATCTTGGGCCCACTTCTATGGAGCAAGATATTGAAGAGTATGAGGGGTCCAGTGCAGTGATCATTGGGAGATTAAGGAAGGAGACAGTCTAAACATGAACTAAAGAAAGAGAATGAAAGGCTTAGGAAATGTCTGGAAGATTTGATGAAGCCCTTACAATCTTTTCACCCATCCTCTTCTGCTACTGCTGGTTTCTTGCCGAAGGAGACCATCTTTGAAATAGAAAAGATGAAAGCTTCTACTTTGGCTACAATAAATTGGTTGCAGGAGGTACATGTTAAGGGAGATGATGCAATAAAGGAGATCCTTTTAACTGGAAAGGATGCAATAAGGGCTAAGGATTGGTTAGATTATGTTTTATCTCAGGATAATGAGGACACTGATCTCTTATTGCAGAAAACCAAAACAATCATGGAGTATAATAAGGATCAGCTGGTTGTTGATAGAATTCTTTCTTCATCTAGGGTTAATGAGCCTTGGGAGTGGTTTGAAGCTCTACAAATCCGACAGAAAATTATCAAGAAGATTTACAAACAAAGGAAACAAATTGCTGGTAATTTAACTAATGTTTATGAGGGATGCATCACTTTTTTTGAGATAATGACTGGCAGGAGGAAGATCGCCCCTAAATACTTGAGTTTGGAACAATTGAGGGAATGGTTGCATGATGTCTATGCCCCTGATATTGAAAGTTCTGTGATAGGGCACCAATTGGATGATGCGGCTACTTATCTAGCTGTGATGGATAAGTACCTGGCATATAAGGGTGATTGGGATACAACGGTTAAGCAGTCAAGGGAAGAGATTGAATCAATTGAATGTCGGCTCAAAATCCTACCCTTGCCACCTGTCGCTGAGTTGGATAAGGTACTTTTGAAAGTTCATGAATCACTGGATCGAAATAAGGATAAGGGAGGCGGTAATTAATACCATGCCACTTCGTGATTTGTGCTTCCCTATTATTATAGGGCATGTGTTGATCTGGGTCGCATTGAGGAATCCGTTTTGGCCGACCTTGATGATGTATCGGCATTTAATGTGTGCCTTATTTTGAATTTCCTGAGGCCGACTTGTTTTGGCTAGTTTATTTTTGTAAATGTCTAGCTAGGCCGACATGTTTTGAGGGTTCTCTTTAAATTGGCATTCCTGCCTCATTTGTTAGAATTGGACAGATAATAGAGAATTAGACAAGTTAGAAGAGAGCTAGAGCATTTTGTAGTGGAGGTAGTAGTTAGTTCTTTCGAGCAAGTGTTGTAACACATAACAGTGGAATTGTTGCTATATTTTGGTGACCTAATACAATTGAAGGCATTTTGGTTTCTCTGGTGAATTCTTTTGTGTTAGTTTATCTTGCATGGTTCCTGTTGTTTATCCTTTGGAATTGCTTGAAGATATAAGATCTGATGGTTAATTTAGAATTAGATTAGTTTGGTGAATAATGTTCATGGTTTCATGCTTGGAATGTTCGTAACAATCTCTGGTCTATACTCCTAGTAACTATCTGATTGTAGTAGGCTGGTGAAGTCAACCTGGACCATACATCTATTTGTGCTTAGTTCGATTGTGGATGAATGTCTATGATTTGAAAATTTGTATGTCTTAGAATATTGCACCTTTCTTGTGATATTGCATTGTGGGTTAAGTAGGAATTGGTTATTTGAGATTGGTCCATTCCAGGTATTTATCATTTGCATTGTTCATCTTAGAAATAGTTTAGATTTCATTATTTCTCTTACACCCTCATCTTTTGTTGTTTCTTTATTATTTACTTAGATTTAGGATTTAAGATCATCATATTGCAAAATTTGATAAATTGGAAAGATACAGTTTGCTTGTAGTAAGGTTCGATTGTGATTACTAGCATTTTCACATATTATCTGAGTCGTTTTATGCATTGTCATGACCTGACACCCGAGAGACCTTGGAGTGATTTTAGCACTTGTTGAGAATTCACCTTTCAAGAGAGATAGAATATTATTTTCTATTTGAGTTGTTGCTGTGCAGAAAACACCATCAACAGATTGGCGCTTGAAGGAGGGCCTGAATGAGCTCACTGGATCGTTTCTTAAACGCCATCTCTCTTGAGAGATATAGAATAAGGACTAGATCTACCCCAGGAGAAGAAGATTTACAGGAATTATAGTTCCCCACTAGGTTAAGGAGGACTCAAGAAAGGGAAGAATCATCATCACCCATCCCTTCGCCAGTATCATCTGCATCTTCACTTCCAGAAGTTGAAACCATACCTATCCCTGAGGCAGTTCCCATTCAGCAACCCCAACCTATCATTAATCAACCACAACCACCACCACCACTTTTACCAATGGCTTTCCTTGCTAATAATCCATCTCCCTTGCTTTTTAATGCCTACAATGTTATGCCCAAGAACCTTGAGCATTTCTGTTCAAAATTTCATGGTAATGACCCAAACAGGACTGCAGAGGAGCATATTAGGATCTTCCAAACCTGTCTCAAAGACAGAGGAATTGCTCATGAAGATGTTTCCTGTAGGTTATTTCCTTATTCATTGGGAGAGGAGACTTTTTACTGGTACAATCACCTTCCATCAGGTTCAATTCATAACTGGAATGATCTTGAAACCGCCTTTTTACAGAAGTTCAGAATACCCATTAGTGCCAATGAATTGTATTTGTAATTCACTAGAGTCAAGAGAGAGGTTAATGAACCCATATCTAGTTTCAATAATAGGTTCCACCATGCGTATACCAGACTTCAAGACCCTTATGTCTTGGACAATGCTACAACCCTAGGAGTTTATTATGAAGCATTGGACAGCCTTACAACAACCTTTCTGAAATGGAGACCCAACCCTCTAACTCGCCTAATTGATGCTTATATAGAAGCTATCAAGCTTAGCACAGATTTAAGGCAACATTTGGCTGGACCGTTGCCTTCTCTAGGACCAGTTGCACATCCAAACCAGGTTCAGGCATTAAATCAGGCACTTGCCAGTCATACCCCAATCATGAATCCAGTACCTCAATTGCCTTTGGTGCTACACCCTGGTCCCCCCATGAGCTAGGTCTCTCCTATGATGAACTTCCCACAGCAGCAAGTTGACCAGCCCCTGTATCAGCAACAACCAACTGGTTTCCCTACCTATTTGCAGAATTCTGAAGTGTTGCATTAGTCCATGGGATCTGCTACAATGTATGTTCCTCCTCAAAGTAATCCAAGCCAGACCTCTTATGGAGATCCGAATAAGAATAGGATTGATGAAATGACTTAACAGATAAAGAAGTTAAACCTAGAGGTGACTTACCTAAGGAATCAAAACAGCCAATTACAAGCTGCTTAGAGAAACATACAATCCAACCAGAATAGAGAACATCCATAGGGGCAGAATTTTGATAGAGGACAACGTAATGAGAGGGGATACAACAATGACAGAGGATATAATCAGGATAGAGGTTACAACAATGAGAGAGGATTCAATAATGACAGAGGGTACAATAATGATAGAAGACAAAATTTTGATAGAGGACAAGGTAGTGGGTCAGGATTCGATAAGAGGCAGTCACAGGGGCAGAATAGAACATGGAATACAAGACTTAATAATGGAGGAGTCCCCACTCCGTTGGATCAACCAGTCAACCAACCTGTCAACCAATCCGCTAATCAGCTAGTTAGTCAAGACAAGCCTTCCAATGGTGTATATCTGGCCGAGGTTGCCCTATCAGGATGGTGCAGGCTCCATAAGACAAGCCAACATTCTAAGTTAGAATGTACAGAATTCCAAGCTGCAACTTCTATCTTCCAGTATGAAGTGGAGAATAATGCAAATGGTCAGGAGATGGTTCCCTCCATCCCCTATGACTCTCCTGTACTGGTACTAAATCATGCCCCTTTTCCAGCAGGTGAAGAAAATGCTCCAGAAGAGGAATTTGATTCCCAGGAGGGGAAGATAGACCAAATATGCAATGGAGATGAGGTTGCTCAGTTATTCAATGAGGAGACAACAAATGATAATGGCCCCCTGGATGAGGAGGAGGCTTATATTGAAGAAGTGCAGATGTTCCAAAGGTAGGGTAAAGGATATGATTTAAGAGATATGCCCCATAGACGCCCACAGGCTGGGGGTCCTTTCACCACATCCATTCCTCCTAATAATTTTAATATCCCTCCAGACCCTAATGCTAGTAATAATCTGCCCCTTCCACATGTTTCCAGGCAATACTTCTCAAAGGAAAGACAAGCTCAAGCTGATCCACAGAAGAAAAAATTATTCAAGCAAGTAAAGATAAGGTGGAGAAATCTTCCAGAGACGTCCTTACTAATCTAAGCGAGCAACAAATGGCTTTGTATGTCGATGAGGAGTTCAAGAAATTAAAGGTAAATCTTTCAGCATTCGAGTTACTGAGGTTCCCAACAATTAGGAATGCAGTTATAGGTACCTATGGTGCACATCCAGTGTCTTTGGATAAACCTCCCAGTGAGAGTGTCAATAAGGCTTCTAGTTCTTAGCCTGTGAAGACACAAAACCAGGCCTACGGTCAGATTAACTTGCCCCCTGGAGATAAAGGAAAGGAAAAGGACAAGACTCAAGTGGCTCAGGTAGATACTCAGCCAACTCTGTTTCAGGGGAAGACAAATACCCTACCATTTTTGATCTTTGTGCGCATATTCAGTAAGAATTTACATAACTGCTTATTGGATTATGGTGCTTCTACTAATGTGATGCCATTTGGAGTATGTAGAGCTTTAAGGATTACACCTGTTGACTCCCAAAAGAAGGTAACTCAGTTGGATAGAACTAAAGTAAATGTGGTGGGAGAATTGAATATGATTCACATGCAAGTAGCTTCTGACCCAAGAATTCAACAGGTTATCAATATTCAAGTAGCTGATATCCCTGATGCGTATGGCCTGATTCTATGAAGAGACTTTACTAAGGCCTTAAATGGATATGTATCTACCGATCACTCCCACATGTGGCTTCCTTGGAAAGGGGTGCCAAATCAGATCAGAATTGAGAGAGAACCAAGAATGAAATACATGATTACAGAATATTAGAATACTTCAAATGAAATTCTGATATCAAAATTAGGCATGGGAAATTATATGCTGTCAACTCTTTATGAGGAACCAGATTCAGAGGAGGTATTGATGCTACATATGATGTCTATGGATACAGAGACATAATCCAACAATGTTACTGTTCCGACAGAATCAATTAAGGAAGTGGACGAATTTAAAGACAGTCGGATTAGCCTACTAGACAGCTTCCAGGAATTCATTAGATAGTGTATTGAAAACCAGGTTCACCTGGGCAGGAGGACAAACTTCGAAGAGTTACTCTTACCTAACTGGTGTAGAGTTCACAATGCTTCCCATTCGGAGCTGGAATGCTATTTACGCCAAACAGCAGTAGAACGAGTACAGAAATGCATAAATCCAACCCTAGCAACCAAGATAGGCATGTGAAGCCCTCCAGAAGATTATAAAGGAGAGAAAGTGATGTTTGAAAAACCCTCCAGCAGTAATAACCTAAAGGACACGATGAAGAGGATTGCAACTGCTAAATGCTGGACTCTCAGATTTGATGGATCTAAATCCAAGCATGGAGCTGGAGCAGGGTTCGAACTGATTAGCCCAAAAGGTAAAACCTTCTTTGCAGCCCATAGACTTCAATTCCACTGTACTAATAACGTAGCAGAATATGAGGCATTAATTCACAGACTTCTTATGGCACTTAAGAAAAAGGTTAAGGTTTTGCAAGTTTTTAGTGATTCTGAGCTGGTAATTAAGCAAGTAAGGAAACAATATTCATGCCATGATAGGAGAATGACTAAGTATAGGCATAGAGTATGGGACCTCATTGAAGGATTTGATGCCTTCAATATTCAACTGATACCACGACAGAAGAATCAAACTGCAGATTCTCTGGCACAGGCAGCAAGTACTCTGCAACCCCTATCTTTGTCAGGTTTGAAAAAGTTTACTGTAGAATTGACTCCTGTGCCATCAGTTCTGGACAATGTTACTAACTTTCAAGTATTTGAGGATGACAAGCATATCCTAGACTTCATCACAAACACAGATGTTTTCACTTTCCAAATCATTGATGAAACAGAACTCTAGGAAGCAGAACTGGACTTGGAGGGAGTGATAAATTTGAAGTCTAATACTATTCCAAGGGGAATGGTACAGTTGGAGCGGATTTTTGATCTGGACAAGATCAGAGATCAGGAGCAAGAGTCTAAGAAGAAATCTATTAGTGGATAGTGTGATACTTACAATATGGGAACTGAAGATAACGCCAAGAATATTTTTATTGGCCAGGTATGCACTCCAGAGGAAAGACAAGGAATAATTGAAGCATTGCATAGCTTTCTGGATATAGTAGCTTGGAGTTATAAAGACCTGAAAACTTATGATACATCCATCATAACTCATACTATACCTCTGAAGCCAGATGCCAAGCCTTTCAGGCAGAGACAAAGACCAATTAACACATTACTGGAACCGGTTATACAAAAAGAAGTTCAGAAATTACTGTCTGCCAGAATTATATTTCCTGTCAGGCATTCAACATGGGTGGCGAACCTAGTCCCAGTAAGGAAAAAGAATGGGGAAATTAGGCTTTGCGTTGATTTTAGAAATCTAAACAAATCGTCAGAAAAGGACAATTATCTGGTCCCTTCACTGGACGAAGTACTTCAAGTGGTTAATGGTTCTCAGATGATGTCCTTTCTGGATGGCTATTCAGGGTACAACCAGGTAATGGTTCAGTATGAGGACAGACACAAGACTGCTTTCACAACTAAATGGGGTACCTTTGCTTATAGGAGGATGCATTTTGGTCTCATTAATGCAGGGGCTACATTTCAAAGGGCCATGGATATTGCTTTCAAAGATATCATAGGCAAGTGCATTATTATTTATATGGACGATCTAACTGTCTTCTCCAAAAATAGAAGTGACCACATATCTGACTTACGCAAAGTGTTTCAAAGGTGCAGGGAATTCGGCATATCCCCGAACCCTAAAAAGTGCAGTTTTGGAGTAACAGAAGGGAAATTGTTAGGACATGTCATATCTAAAAAAGGAATTGCTATTGATCTAGAAAGAGTGGAGGCCATATTGAAGATTGAGCCACCTGCTAGCAAAAAAGAGATGAAGTCTTTCTTTGGCAAGATTAACTTTGTCAGGAAATTCATTACTGGATTTGCTGAAATTGTTAAACCACTGAATGAAATGTTGAAGCAGGATGCTAAAGTCGAATGGACTGTCGAAGCAAAGGAGGCATTTGCAGAAATCAAAAGAGCCATTGCTAATGCTCCAGTATTGGTAAGTCCCGATTACAATAAGCCCTTTTATATTTATTCATTTGCCTCGGACCATTCATGTGTTGGAATGTTGACTCAGAAGTCTAATGAGGGAAATGAGCATCCTATTGCTTTTATGAGTGCACCATTAAAAGATGCTGAGTTGAAATATCCGAGTGTAGAAAAGCAGGCATACGCCCTGGTCAGAGCAGTGAAGAAATTCAGACATTATATCCTCAGGAATAAGGTTTATGCGATTGTCCCAGATCCTGCAGTTAAGTTACTGTTGATGCAGAATGAGTTGGGTGAGCGTAGAGCTAAGTGGGTGACAATGCTACAAGAATATGACATTGAGATCCAACCCATGAAGTTGGTGAGAGGGCAGGGACTTACTCAGACTATGGCTGAAATGGGGCCTGAACTGACTGTTCAGAATTATAATCTTGACGAGGTTTCCCCAGGTAGCTGGTATGATGACATAGTTTATTACTTGTTGAACCAGCAATCTCCAGGTCATCTTAATGTTGTTCAGAGGAGAGCTCTACGGCTGAAGAGAGATAGTTTCATGCTCAAGGGAGCTGTTCTGTACAAGAAAAATCATGAAGGCATTTATTTGAGGTGTCTTGGGAAACAGGAAGCCGAAAGGGTGATGAACGAATTTCACAAAAAGTATGGCACTGGCCATGGTTCTGCTATTGCCACAACAAATCAAATCTTGAGGGCTGGGTATTATTGGCCCACGTTGTTCAAAGACGTTCACCATCATTGCAGGACCTATCACACTTGTCAGACTGCAGCAACGAGGGAAAGGTATGCAGCACTCTCACTTCAACCGGTTGCTGAGGTAAGGCCTTTTGCTCAGTGGGGTATGGACTTCATAGGTCCTATCAACCCACCATCTTCTGCGGGACACAGGTATATTCTAACCATTACTGATTATCTCACAAGATGGATTGAGGCTTTCGCTTGTAGGCAATGTACATTCGAGGTAGTGATTGATTTTTTAGAATCTGCTATTATTAATCGATTTGGATGTCCTATTTCTGTTGTCTGTGATAATGGTCCTGCTTTCGCATCTTTAAAATTTTCAAACTGGGCTTTTGATCACAACATTATTATAAAATTTGTATCCAATTACTACCCCCAGGGTAACGGTCTAGCAAAATCTTCCAATAAGAACTTATTGACGGTTATCCGTAAGCTACTGGAGAGGAACCCAAAAGACTGGCACACCCAGCTTCGGTTTTCCCTTTGGGCAGACCATACAAGGCTTAAGTCATCCATCGACACATCTCCCTACCACTTAGTATATGGTTTGGAGCCAGTATTCCCTATTCAACTCAAGATCCCAACTTTGCAATTTATTAATGAGTTTTATGATGAGGGGGATATAAGGGAGGCTAGGTTGACAGAGCTACTTAACCCTGAGGAGAAAAGAGACGATGCCCTTGAGAACTTTGCCAAACATCAGGGGGTAGTTAAGAGGTGGTTTGACAGAAGGGCTAGAGTCAAAGCCTTTAGGATTTCTGACCTTGTGTTGTACTGGGATAAACCTCATGATCGAAAAGGGGACCATGGGAAGTTTGATAAACTGTGGCTCGGTCCATATCAAATTGCTGAAATACTTGGAGATAATGCCTTCCATCTGAGAACTCTCACGGGGGAAGATATTCCGCTGCCTATTAATGGGCAATATTTGAAACATTATTTCCAATCCTGAGCTGTTTTCAGCTCTCTACTTTTGTATATAGTTAGTTTAGGTTGCTTTCTGTTGTTTTGTTTTGGTTTGGTTTGGTTTTCCTTTCTGTTGTCTGCTTTGTTAGAATAGTTTTCCTTTTGTGTTCTGCTTTTGCTTTGGTTAGAGTAGGTTTGTTTTGAATTGTTTTTCTTTGGTTTGTGTTGCTCTTGCTCTTGGTTACTACTTTTTCTGGGATTTCCTGTTGTATTTGTATAATAGTGGTGACAAAGTAGGTGTGGTGCTCTCAGTATTTCCTTTTCAAACTTTAATCATCTTTTTAGAATATCATGGTATGAATTCTCTATCCAATGTCACATATCCTTGTGTTTAAGGCGAAGAGTCCTTTAGTCTGATTGAACAAGAATACATTAGGGTCTCACATTTTGAATATTAAAGATGCCTGAAGTTGCATAAGGTCCTTATGAAGTTTGCATAGGTGAAAAATCATTTTTCTGCTCTAGTGCCACTATGGTTCTCATCCCTGAGTGTGAACTTCATTGTTCACAAGTTGAAATAAAAAGATTGAATTCAACTCATCAGGGGAATCTGAATATCTCTACCGGGGCTATGGATGCCTGGCTGGTAGTAGAGCTATGTTCAGGAGAATCACAACAATAACCTCGTCGGGGCTATGGACGCCTGACTGGCAGTGAGACTCTATCCAGGTTGCTTTTAGAGTATGAATCTTTATGTAGCCTGTTTAGACCAAGTTTGGTTTCTTTTGCAGCTAAGGGGGGTAATGAATGCATGTGCACACACTTCGACCCTAGTGTAGGCAAAGTTTTGATGACTTGTGGGTTCTATGGTTTAACCGTAGGTAATGACTGGATGGATGAGTTGAAACCATAAGTTCTGGGTTCTTGATTCTAGTTTGTCATCGAAATGCTCTGGAGCATTTCCCCGGCAGAGTCGCCATTTGTTGTGCAGTTTTGCACACATGCCCCACTTGGAGTAGGGACCCTCTGGTTTCTGATTTCTGATGTCTCTTTGACCTTTGGTTTTTATTGGATTTGTCCTTTTGAGGTCTTGGGATGTTGGTCTTGCTTATCTTGGTCTTACCCTGAGGATTGAATCGATGACACTTGTGTTTTTAATGGGGTCCGGGTTTTGACCTAGGTCCGAGATTTTTCGGCTCACCCGGATTTTCCCAAGTCCTAGTCTAGCGTCTGTCTAAGTCGGATTTGCCAGAGTCCGGGATTTTCTGGACCACGTGGATTTTCTCGGATTCCGTCGGAGTCCCAGAGGGGTGCGTCATCTGTGGAATTCATGCCCATCGGAATAATCCGAATGGCTCGGATTTTACCGAAATTCCATTTCGACCTTGGGTTTTCGGATTTTTCTCGATAAGTCTTGTCAGCCATTAATGCTTGAAGTACGTCTCCCCTGGCACAAGTGTGAATGAATTTAAAACCTTTTGCGCCTATCCTGGTTCCATTATTGATCGATTATTTGCTTTAGCGTTTGAGTCATTTGGATTTTGGAGCTTTGATTGTTTGATCTGGCCTACTTTTGTGTGGATTCTTCGAGCGTTCTTGCTGGTTTGGGATCGCTAGGGTACCTTGGCTTTTGTTCGCTGCTCGAGTTTCGTCGAATTCACCCATGGTATGTTATCAGTAGCCTCTCCTTTCGATTTGTGCTTCATGATTGAGTTATTGGTTGGAGGTTGAGTCATGTTGGAGTCGGACATTATTCTCCTTTTGATTAATTGCATATTTATTAGGCGTAGGCATGATCCTTTTGCTTGTGGCCGTTGCTTGTTTGTTTTGTGTGCCCTAGTCGTTCTTGGCCTAGTTTTAGTGATGTTCCCCTCGTTCCTTGGTATCCCTTACGTGTCCTACCTTGTGGGTGCGTGATTGAGATAGGTATGTGAGGTTAGGGTTCTATTACAGTCTGCCTGGATGTCGCACTTTTGGAAGCCTAGTCATGGCACATTGATCTTTTCGTTTGGTTCAGGTCTGAGGTTGTTTGAAACCCTAGGGAGCTTGAGATTTGAGTGCTTAGGAGTTAATTTTTATGAATCTCGAGTTTTCTTTGGTGTTCATGGTGGAGGACTGGTAGTGGAGGATTTACCAGTCAGATTTAGGGCATCTTTATGTCACTTCCATTATTGACCATTCGAAGCCATAGAGAACCTAAGTTGATATGAAGTTGAAATGTGGCTTATTAGGATTAAGTTCGTGCCTAGTAGATTCAGAGCTGGAGGCCCATTTAATCGCTTCGTGTTTCTTGCACGTTCAGAGCGGCCGTTGGGTTTCCGAGGTGTCCGCAGAATTTCCGCACAACCATATTTTCTCGGATTTTTCCATTTCCCCGGAGTGTGAAGAATTCCTGGAATTTCGAACTGCCCGCGGAAATCCGGCTTACCTGGATTCTTCCGATTTTCCGCCTGGTTCCACTTGATTTTGATTTTTGAGATTGAAGTAATAAATCAAATGTAGGATGATGATTTCTTGTTGCTTAATGGATGAATCTTATGATAATCATGCATCTCTTTTGTCCGTATTGATGATTTATTTGATGAAATGATGTCTCGGCTACAGGAGTCCGTCTGGGTCAGATTTCTCCGAAATTCTGCCCTGACTGGATTTTCCCGAATTACCCCATTTTCCCAGATTTTCAAGATTGGTGTTTAAGGATTTATCTAAATGATTTCATGTGGTTTTGAGGCTAATCTCTTGATTGAAATATGGATGATAATTGGATTTTCATGAGGCTCTTTTATGAATGCAGGCTGAATCGAGCAAGGCAGTAGCAGGAAAGTCCAAAGGAGATACAGAAGGATCTTCTGTTACAGATGCGGAAAGGATAAAGCTGGATATGAAGAACCAGTTGCCGGATAGTAAGTTGGCTTCAGTTTGGTCAGAGGTCTCGGATACCAATGTGAGAGCTTGGAAATATGAGGAGTTCAAAGAAAGGATCGCTCAGAGGGATTAATCGGTTATGACCAAGGGAATGGTGAAGTCCGGGCTGGCTCATGTGGCAGGATTTCCTCCTGCGATTCAATGCTATGAATTAATATTGGAGTGTGCTCGGAATTATGACCTTGATACACAGAGGATCGTTAGTCCTAATGGGAGAGTACTGGAAAATTTTAATCCAGTCTCCATTGCCCAGGCATTTGATATGCCAGACTTACCATGTGTGTGTGCCTTGGATATGGACTTGGCTAGGACCTATTATGAGGATGAACCTACCAAAGCCCAGCAGATGATCAATTCTTGGCTAGAAAATCCAAAGTCTCATTTCTCTAAGCTGCCTAAACAACTACACAGGGTCAAGTTTCGACAAGATATATATGATGCAATCACACTGTTGAGCAGGGTGGCGGGCTTGAAGAGTGCTGGGACATTGGACAATTGGATGGTACATGTCATTAACAAGATTGAGCAGGGCATCAATTACCACTGTGCAGGGATTATCAATGCAATGATTGACAGACAGATGAGAAATGTCCTGGAGACAAAGAAATTCACCATGACATCTTATGTGGTATATATACTTGCCAGATTTTATCCATACAGGGGATTGAGTCCAAGAGGAACATTTGGGCAAGACGTCATCTATGAGGTGTACCCTGAGTTGCACCTAGGGAATCTGAATTACAAAAGAGCGAATGATGCATTCACTATGCATATTACTAGGTTGCTTCAGAATGCAGAGCATGTGAGAATTTCTGATGGAAGCAAGGAACTAATTAAAAGATATGGAGCCTGGTTTATACAATTCCCCACCTTCTCTTATATTAGAATTGATGGATGCCCCATTGCTCCATACAGATTGCCAAGATATCCCACTGACCACATCATACTCTTGGAAGTTACCCGGTAGATATATGATTTTGATGCTGTTGTTAAAAATGTGAAACATAAGACAGGGTTTGGTGGAGATTTTCCCTTAAAAATTGGTATAGGTGAAGTCTGCCCTTCAATCCACTCGGCTCATGCATCAGGGGAAGAGTTGAATACTTTTGGCTTCTCCTTCCATTCTAAGAGGGTAGGTTTTGACATCACTGGCGAAGCACAGAAGAAGGCTACTAAAGAGTATCACCACAAAGATGATCTAGAAGACTATTGGGCGAATAACAAGGATGAATTTGAGGTGAGAAAGAAAAGGTATTCTAGGCTTCCAGTTGATGTAATCACGATGTACAATGTCAAGTTGATTCCTGATCAGTTGGAAGATGACAAAAATTTAGTCCAGGATCATGCATTTGAATCAGTCAAGGACAGACCCATTGGAGAGATAAACTGGTCAGAAAGTGAGATAACTGAGTTGGAGGAGCTGATGGGTCCTATTGTGAAATCCACCAAATCATGGCTAAAACATAAAGTATGGGAACTAGAGAGTGAGAAGGTACCTTGTACTTTAAATCTGATGGGAAATATGAATGCTCACTCTACCTCAGAGGAATCAGGTGAGGATGATTCTACAGGAAAAACCAAGGTAGGCTCACCTTTTAAGATTAAAATCAGAGGCCCTAAGGAGGGTGAGCCTGAAAAGAAAAGAAAACCTAGGGGAAAGAAGAGGAGTCATACTATGAAAATAGGTAAGTCTACCAAAGAGGAGGAACTTGAGAAAGCAGAGAAGGAAGACACTCCTCCAGAGCCAAAAAGGACAAGGATAACCAGGGCCTCTAAGAAGAGAGATCAAGAAACTTCTAAGGATAAGGTGGACCCTCCGTTGGTTGATGTGGAGAGCTCAGGAGAGAAAACCCAGGTTTATTCAAGAAGGTCAAGAACTCCATCTCCTAAAGAGACTATGCAAAAAGAAGATCCCCTTCCAACAGCATCCACTGTGGAACAACAGAAAGATACCTCTCCTTCATTGGGTATACCTGAGCCGATGACTCATGAAGAGCATGAGACCAGTGAGGAAGCGGAACTGTTTAAGGACGGGGAACTTTATGGTGTAGCTGCTGAGTTTGAGGTAGGAGATGTGGCAATGCATCATTCTCCATTGGTACAATATGAGGATTCTCCTGCAAGTAGTAAAAATAATAGATCTCCTGAGAAGGAGGATGTTCCTGTTAAGACTCCATCACCCCTGCATGAGGAGGAGCCAGAATTGGGAAACAAAGGTGATCGATCTCTTGAAAAGGAAAAGGATGAGACAGTAGATCAACATGAAGAGGTCAAGAAAGATGAAACCCAGGTGGATCCTGTTGTTCCGGATTGGCTAGACAAGGAGATCAGAAGGAAACAGGTCGTTGTTGAGGACACTCCTCTTAACTGGGATGAAATGTTGGCCAAGATTGGAAAGGGTAAAAGAAAGAAGGTAGCCAAGGTGGTTTCCAGGATCGAAAGGGATGAAGCTAGTAACAGGGTTATTCACATTGCCACCCCTGTTGCAAGTAAAAGTAAGGATGAGGTCACTGGGGAGGATTATGATGTACAAACCATTAATCTTGGGCCCAATTCTATGGAGCAAGATATTGAAGAGTATGAGGGGTCCAGTGCAGTGATCATTGGGAGATTGAGGAAGGAGACACAATCTAAACATGAACTAAAGAAAGAGAATGAAAGGCTTAGGAAATGTCTGGAAGATTTGATGAAGCCCTTACAATCTTTTCACCCATCCTCTTCTGCTACTGCTGGTTTCTTGCTGAAGGAGACCATCTCTAAAATAGAAAAGATGAAAGCTTCTACTTTGGCTACAATAAATTGGTTGCAGGAGGTACAGGTTAAGGGAGATGATGCAATAAAGGAGATCCTTTCAACTAGAAAGGATGCAATAAGGGCTAAGGATTGGTTAGATTATGTTTTATCTCAGGATAAGGACACTGATCTCTTATTGCAGAAAACCAAAACAATCATGGAGTATAATAAGGATCAGCTAGTTGTTGATAGAATTCTTTCTTCATCTAGGGTTAATGAGCCTTGGGAGTGGTTTGAAGCTCTGCAAATCCGATAGAAAATTATCAAGAAGATTTACAAACAAAGGAAATAGATTGATGGTAATTTAACTAATGTTTATGAGGGATGCATCACTTTTTTTGAGATAATGACTGGCAGGAGGAAGATCGCCCCTAAATACTTGAGTTTGGAACAATTGAGGGAATGGTGGCATGATGTCTATGCCCTTGATATTGAAAATTCTGTGACAGGGCATCAATTGGATGATGCGGCTACTTATCTAGCTGTGATGGATAAGTACCTGGCATATAAGGGTGATTGGGATACAACGGTTAAGTAGTCAAGGGAAGAGATTGAATCAATTGAATGTCGGCTCAAAATCCTACCCTTGCCACCTGTCGCTGAGTTGGATAAGGTACTTTTGAAAGTTCATGAATCACTGGATCGGAATAAGGATAAGGGAGGCGGTAATTAATACCATGCCACTTAGTGATTTGTGCTTCCCTATTATTATAGGGCATGTGTTGATCCAGGTCACATTGAGGAATGTGTTTTGGCCGACCTTGATGATGTATCGACATTTAATGTGTGCCTTATTTTGAATTTCCTGAGGCCGACTTGTTTTGGATATTTTATTTTTGTAAATGTCTGGCTGGGCCGACATGTTTTGAGGGTTCTCTTTAAATTGGAATTCCTGCCTCATTTGTTAGAATTGGACAGATAATAGAGAATTAGACAAGTTAGAAGAGAGCTAGAGCATTCTGTAGTGGAGGTAGTAGTTAGTTCTTTCGAGCAAGTGATGTAACACAGAACAGTGGAATTGTTGCTATATTTTGGTGACCTAATACAATTGAAGGCATTGTTGTTTCTCTGGTGAATTCTTTTGTGTTAGTTTATCTTGCATGGTTCCTATTTTTTATCCTTTGGAATTGCTTGAAGATATAAGATTTGATGTTGAATTTAGAATTAGATTAGTTTGGTGAATAATGTTCATGGTTTCATGCTTGGAATGTTTGTAGCAATCTCTTGTCTATACTCCCAGTAACTATCTGATTGTAGTAGGCTGGTGAAGTCAACCTGGACCATACATCTATTTGTGCTTAGTTCGATTGTGGATGAATGTCTATGATTTGAAAATTTGTATGTCTTAGAAGATTGCACCTTTGTTGTGGTATTGCATTGTGGGTTAAGCAGGAATTGGTTATTTGAGATTGGTCCATTCCAGGTATTTATCATTTGCATTGTTCATCTTAGAAATAATCTAGATTTCATTATTTCTCTTATGCCCTCATCTTTTGCTGTTTCTTTATTATTTGGTTAGTTTTAGGATTTAAGATCATCATATTGCAAAATTTGATAAATTGGAAAGATACAGTTTGCTTGTAGTAAGGTCTGATTGTGATTACCAACATTTTCACATATTATCTGAGTTGTTTTATGCATTTTCATGACCTGACACCCAAGAGACCTTGGGGTGATTTTAGCACTTGTTGAGAATTCACCTTTCAAGAGAGATAGAATATTATTTTCTATCTGAGTTGTTGTTGTGCAGAAAACACCATCAACAGGGAGAAAATGTAACTTCAAGAGGAATAGAGACATGAAATAGGATTTTGCTCCTGAATCAAAGAAGAAGAAGGATCTCTCCCATATATAGTGCTTCAGATGTGACAAGTTTGGTCACTATGCTAGAGATTGTGCAACAAGACCAAATCAACATGCTTCTACTGCGGATGTGGATGATGTCTCTCCTCAGAAGGAATCAAGAGATAACTCAAGTGGATTTCTATTTATCTCAGCCCTATCAAGCAATTTTCCAACCGATAGCAGCACATGGTTGATTGACAGTGGCGCTTCTTAACATATTACCGATTTAGAGCGCATCTTTCAAATTTGGTGGAGAGAGAAGCCAACATTCAAGTAATAATAAGAGACGATGCTTGCTATTCAGTGAAAGGTGTTGGAGCCTCCTCTCTTCACCTAGATTCTGGCATCTCTCTTCATTTGAGTGATGTTCTGTTCGTACCAGGTATTAAGAGGAACCTTGTATCAATTTCAGCTTTGGAGGACAAAGGATATCAAGTTGTATTTTCTGAGGGAAAAGTTATTGCTTGGCCAAAGAACTCTAGCATCAAGACAATCCGAGTGATTGGCGTTCGACAAGAGAGTCTTTATAGAATTTCCATTCGTCCAATGTAGGCATTATTGCATGCTTCTACCAGTTCAAGCGAGCTTTGGCATAGGAGGCTTGCTCACCTTCACTTTAGAGCTCTTCCATCCATGGAGAAGATGTTTTCTGGCCTTTTGAAACTCAGTCAGGAGCATGATGGTACTTGCAGAGGATGTGCATTGGGTAAGAATACTAAAGGTCCTTTTCATAGTAGTGAAAGTAGATCAAAATGTATTCTAGATCTTGTTCATTCTAATTTGTGTGGTCCAATGTCTGTTGCATCTTTGAGTGGTTTTTGGTATAATGTAATTTTCGTTGATGACTACTCTAGAAAGACTTGGATTTATTTCTTAAAGTCTAAGGAATCTAAAGAAGTACTTGAGAAATTCAAATAATTTAAGGCTCAAGTAGAGAATTTGTCCGAGAAGAGGATCAAAGTTCTAAGATCTGATAACGGAGGAGAATACACCTCTGGAGGATTCCACAACTTTTGTATCGAGGCAGGGATTAAGAGGGAGTTTTGCATTCCTTACAATTCACAACAAAATGGAGTTGCAGAAAGGAAGAATAGATCCATAGTTGAGGCAGCTAAAGCTATGATCCATGATCAAGAATTGCAAACCTTCCTTTGGGCAGAAGCATCTAGAACTGCAATGTATGTTCAGAATCAGAGCCCTCATCGTATTCTGGAGAATATGACTCCTGAAGAATCCTTCACAGGTGTGAAGCCTGAGGTTAGTCACTTGAGAATCTTTGGTTGTCCTGTTTATATCCATGTACCTAAAGATAAGAGATCTATGTTAGAACCATCTGGAAAGAAAGAAATATTTGTGGGTTAGAGTGAATCTTCAAAAGCCTACAGGATTTACATTCCAGGTCAGAACATATAGAGATCAGTAGGGATGTCACTTTTGAAAAAGATGTTGCATTCAAAAGATCTAAAGGTTCATACATGGAGATAGATAATGAAGACCAAGAGAATCCTCAAGACATGGACGTTGATCACACTCCTGAGATTCAGAGGGAGTCTACTGAACCAGAAGAGGATATTGATCCAGTTGAGCCTTTGGAACCAACTGATGGGCCAAGAGATATTGTCATAGGTCGAAAGAGACCTCTATGGGCTAGGAAAACTGTACAAGAGGCAAAAAAAATTGCAGCTCCTAGAGGCACATTCAGAGAAAGCAAAAGGCCACAAAATTTTCTAAGCTATATTGCATTAATGAGTCATATCATTGAGTCTGAGCCTTCCAGTGTTGAGGAAGCATCAAGTCAACAAGTATGGAGAGATGCTATGGCTGAAGAATATCAATCCATTATCAAGAATGATGTTTGGGATATTGTTCCAAGACCTGAAGGGAAATCAGTTGTATCTTCTAAATGGATTTTCAAGATCAAGCATGCAGCTGATGGAAGCATTGAGAAGTACAAAGCTAGATTTGTGGCTAGAGGATTTTCTTAGAAAGAGGGAATAGATTATGAAGAAACCTTTGCTCCAGTTGCTCATTATACATCCATCAAGACTTATTACTATTGCAGCAGCTAAGGGATAGAAGTTACATCAGATGGATGTGAAGACAACATTCCTTAATGGTGTAATTGAAGAAGTATACATTGAGAAACCTAATGGCTTTGAGATTCATGGGAAGAAGTCTCATGTTTGTAAATTGAAGAAGGCTTTTTATGGCCTTAAGCAGGCTCCTCATGCTTGGTATGAGAGGATTGATTGATACTTGATGAGCTTGGGCTTCTCCAAGAATGATGTTGATTCAAATGTTTACTTCAAGGTAGTTGATGGTGAGGCATTAATCTTGGTTCTTTATGTTGACGATCTATTTCTTACTGGAGCATAATATCTCATTATCAAATGCAAGGAGTTAGCTTCTAAATTCGAGATGAAGGATCTAGGATTCTTGCATTACTTTCTAGGATTGGAAGTATGGCAGAGACTCAATGAGATTATTATGAGTCAAGGGAAATATACTATAGACATCTTGAAGAGGTTTGGTATGATGGATTGCAAATCTATGTCTGCACTGATGGAAACTAATTTGAAGAAGTTAAGTGAGTCTGTAGCTAGTTCAGATCTGGTAGATCCTACTATGTACATGCAGTTGATTGGATCATTGATGTATCTAGTCAATACTAGACCAGATATTTTCTATGTAGTGAGTGCACTTAGTCAGTTCATGTGTGAAGCAAGGAAAATTCATCTAGTTGTAGCTAAACATATCTTGAGATACTTGTGTGACAGTTGGATATGGCTTGAAATATACTTCCAGTGTAGACCATAAGCTGCAAGGATATTCTGATTCTGATTGGGCCAGAAGTGTAGCTGATTGGAAGAGCACCTCTGGATGTTGCTTTAGCTTGGGGTCTGCAATGATTTCTTGGTGTAGCAAGAAGCAGTCTTCAGTGGCATTACGCACTGCAGAGGCCGAGTATATTGCAACATGTGTAGCAACTCGAGAAGCAGTGTGGCTTCAAAAGCTCCTTGCAAGATTGTTTGGACAATTATTGGAGCCGACTGTTATTCATTGTGATAATCAAAGTTGTGTGAAGCTTTCTATCAATCTAGTGTTTCATGACAGAACAAAACATGTTGAGATCAAATACCACTACATCAGAGATATGGTATTGAGAAAAGCTATTCAGTTGAGATATATTTTCACTGATGATCAGACGAATGATATTCTCACCAAGCCTCTCTCCAGAGTGAAGTTTGTGCACTTTCGAGACAAGCTTGGAGTTGTGGAGAATGAAGCCCTTGCTGAGAGGGAGACTCAACATTAGTGATCTTTTGTGATTTGCTATAATGCATCTTTCTCTGTGACGGAGAAATTTGAGGTGAAAGTCCTTGTTAATGCATCTTTCTTTGTGATAGAGAAATTTGAGGTGAAAGCCCTTGTTCCACCCTTTGGGAGTAGCCATGGTGGATGTCATGTTGAGAGACTCCATGATAACATCATGTTGAGAGACTCTGTGATGATTCCCTTGTACTTGTGTTTATCCACCCTTTGGGAGTAGCCATGGTGGACGTCATGTTGAGAGACACCATGACGACATCACGTTGATTGACTCTGTGATGGGAACTTGTACACATTTTCATTTCCACACATGGGAGTAGCCATGGTGGAAATCACGTTGAGTGACTCCGTGATGAGCTCCTTTCCACAAATGGGTATAGCCATTGTGGATGTCATGTTGAGAGACTCCATGACTTGGATATCTGGAAGTATTCCTCCTTAGCTAAGAGGGAGTGTTGATGTTATAGCCGCGAGTCTCATACTTCCAACGACGATTTATTAATAAGCAATAAATTAATATAGCCATTAGATATTCATTTATTGGAGGCGATTTCATTTGCATTTGTAATTTATATATTATTAATAAGGCCAACATCATAAAGTGTATGATCACCACCTTTCAAGAGTCACATTGTTTTGATAAGAGGCCGAATTATCTTGGAGAAAGAATCGCACCTTTACATGGAGAGGCCGACCTCTTGTGTAGAGACGCATCTCTTCGGAAAAGTCATTCTTATGTTGTATATATAGGTGTTGCACTCTCACTCATTTATCATTCATAGTCATCCTTGTTCAAGTCTGCATAAGCAAAAAGTTGAGTTTCATCTATAGCAGATCAATCCAAGAAGAAGTTCGATACTCTTTGAGTGTGGTGTCATTATTATCAATACAAATCGACCTTATGTTGGGCCTCACTGTAAAGCGAATTGTTGTTCATTATTCAATATATAAGTGATATATTGTTGTTGGGTTTTTCTCCCTCAAGTTGGAGGGTTTTCCTAGGGTATATGCTATGTCAAATTGTTGGAAATTGTTCTAATTTTGCTTATTTAATTTTTGGTCATAAAATTAACATGGAAGATTTTGGAAAAAGTGCATAAATGGAACTGAAAATCTTTGAAATACTTTCCTATTGCTTGTATCACAAAAAATAGAGATACAAGTGAAAATTTAAGAGCTCGGAAGCGAAAAATGAAGATTTGACTTTGACCAAGACTAATAGGAACCATCAACAAAATATGATCAATAGATTTGTACCACTGGAAAGTGCTCGGAACTAGCTTTTCAACGATATCTCGTTTGCTTGATTTTGACATCGTATGCCTAAGTTATTCCAAAAATGAAAAAAAACTACTCCTTTAAGGCAAATGAAGGCTAGGAGGGGGCTTGAGATGGCGTTTATGTGAATGAAATCATCACAACGTCATGCTAATGTCATCAAATATTCTAGGGAATATTCTTTGTCGTTGGAAAAAGTCAGTTGCCAAAAAAAGTTTTGCGGTCACTGAAATTTGTTTGCTATCGAGATATTCCTGTCAAGATTTTTCCATTGGATTTTAGTGAGATTCATCGGTTTTCGTGCAAGAATATACCTGTTAGGAGGGAATATTCCCTTGAGGTCTATGCTGCCAGAATTTTTGATTGCCAATCGGATTTGGCTGACGGTGGTTTAGGATTGCTAGCTATTGCCAAGGCCAATGACTTAACAAGCCACCGGTCGACTTTATGGGGTTTGTCCCTAGTACATCCTATGCAGGCTTTTAGAAGCCTTCTTTTTTTTTGCTTTTTGCTTGTTGCAAAATTTGATGATTTTTTTTAGGGAAAAATTTGGAAAACCTAAATTTATATTTTTTTTTATCAATCGGAATTTTTTTGAAAAAAAAAAGAATTTTAAACCCTATCGTACTTGCACGTGCACAACATTAATGGCGTTAGGTTGTACGGATTTGTATAGTCCTACCCCTATTTTTAATTTTTTTATAATTGTTCGAATTTGAGCAAAAAGACAAGTGTTGTTAGGGTTTTTGACCATTCTGGACTCAACGGTGATGCCTGTTTAGCCTCAAGATGAGTTGATTTTTCCCTCAAGGACGAATCTCTCAAAAATCAGACAGGAAGTCATAAATTTGATGCTTTGATACCATGTTGGAGTTGATAGTGAACCCCACAACTCCCAGTGTTCCTCTGCAATGAAAATACCTATCACAAATGAGATATCAAAGCAACTGATTTTCTATGAAACCTTGAGAGAGATTGATAAAAAAAAACAACTAATATGTGCAATGTATTAATTTGAATGATGTTTACAATGAATGTTCATGCTTATAAAAGCATGAAAACGCAAACCCTAGATGAGGATTGCATTAGATTGTGACAAGTGTCTTAATCTCATACAATGAGACAACTTGACCTATATTTAGCCCAATCTAATTAATAAAAAAACACTCCTAAGTTTAGCTTAAGTGAGTGAGGATGAGGTTGAGGTTCACTCTCACAATAAAATTGAATCTGATTATGCACCTGACGCTTATGAAAATGTAGAAGTAGAGAGGGGTGACCATAACCCAAACCACAAGTTCCATGGCCAATGCAACTGCAAATATGAATTGCCCCTCCACAATATTGGCAATTTTTGCTAAGCGTCCCTTTGATCTTAAGTCTCCTTTGAAACAATTTACAACAAAATTACAAAGCAGGGTTGGGACATCTGGGGGCACAAGGTTGTGGAAGTGCCACTTTTGTGGCTTTGAATTTCAAGGTAGCATTGAAAATTAAGTGGTTTGGGTTACAGTCACCCCTCTCTGCTTCTACATTTTCATAAGCGTCAGGTGCATAATCAAATTCAATTTTATTGTGAGAGTGAACCTCAACCTCATCCTCACTCATGCCATGAGAACTCATTATGGCATTGCAATAAACAATATAATTTTTTTATAAGTTTATAATTTTTAAATAAAAATTTAAAATTCAAACCATGCATGCAACTACGTAGCATAATGCAAAGGATTAAGACACAAATATTTTCCTTTTGTTTTTCTTACTTCAGGTTGTACGAAGTGTAGAAGTAGAGGATACACAAAAGTTTCATCCTAGTTTGACAAATGCCAAAATTATAAATTATAAATTTGAACATATAAACATAAAGTAATTTACTAATTTACTAATTTCAAATTTTTAAAATGGTAAACTTAAATAAAAGAATAGAAAACATGATAGTTTGCAGCCATGTCTATGAATACAATTTTAATTTTTAATTTTTAATTTTTTTAAAATTTCAAATTTCAATGTTGAATCTTGATGACATATGAACAATGAACATTGAACAATTAAAATTTAATATGCTAATGCACTTACAACCATGTCTATGAAATTAGAATAAAATTAAAATATATGAATATGAAACTAATAAAAAAAGTATAAAAAAAACAGTCACAAAATCCTACCTTGTGCTTGAAAAATCCCTAAAACTTGGTGTAGAATCCCTCTTCTTCCTCTTCTTCTTGCTCCTCCACAACTTTCTTGCACTTGCAACACTTCCCTCTCACTCTTTCACTCCTTCACTCATTCTTTTGCTCATGTTTAGCTTGTTGTTGGAATGAATTTGAGTAAAAGTGAAGATTTTAGGTGTCTTATAGGGTTTAGGAGGCTTTGGTGGGGCCCATTGGCCATCAGGGTTTGGCCTTGGGAACTGGTCCCCAAAAAATGTTTATATTTTTATTTTTTTCCCTTTTTTGGATGTTCGCCATAAGAGATGCTTGGGCATCCTCGAGATAGTTGGGAGAATCCTGGGAGTCCCTCGAACGTCCCAAGGATGTCTTGATGTTCCCTCCGTCCTGACAATGGTGGCAGTGCAGTGGGGGGACATCTCCCCCATGTCCCCACATCCTAGAGACGTTCTCCTCCTAGAAACATGGGGATTTCAGGGGAGGGGGGGATGTACCCTTGTGGAACATTGGAAAAAAGCATATGGGTGTACCAAGCCTAGTTAAAAAGTTGCCATATCACAAAACCTGGAATTGACAACTTAGTTCATTACTTCAATGTTATGATAAGTTGCTCTATATATATATTGTGGCTATACCAAATCTAGGGATTTTTTTTTGCTATACCAACGAACTTGTACCCAATCCCATATTGGAGCTGACAGATTAGTTCATGCTTCATTGCTATCATCTAAGGACCTAAAATTCTTGATTTGTGCTATCAGAGGCACATGATTCCTTTTGTTGCCAAGGCCACTTATCAATGATTATGAGGGAGATAATCATAGATTCCCAACAATGATGGCAATGAAGGTAAATTTTTAGAAGTTTAGGGTAGAGTATCTTATAGATGGAAAGAATTTGTAGTAGTAACTCATTTAAGATGACCACTTCTACATTCCATTGCTTTGAGGGTGAATTGTGTTTTCCCAAATAATCACAATTACTATTGGATTGAAACCTAGATGGAAGCGAAGGACAATGTTGCGAGAGATGCTAAAACGCATAGCAAGACCATCATCTGAATGATAGGTTGATATTAAATAAGCAAAAAACTAGAAATTTATTTTCTTAAAGATGTTGGTATTGGTGTAATTGTGTACATGAAATGTTACTTAAATTTTTTTAGATAATGTTTTATTGTAGGTTAGGAAAGTTATTTTCATTTTAAAAGTAATTAGGAAGTTAGAAAAAGAAACTGTTATGTAAATGAGCCGATAAGAGTTAACAATGTAGTTGTGTAGTTTGATCAATCAAAATTAAGAGTGATAAATAATGGCTAATAAATCATTTTTTTGTATTAAATATAGTTTATCAATATCAGAAATTAAAAAAAAAAAAAAAACAAAGCTTGTACATCATTTTTTTCATAAATGAAAACCTATGTCACCATAGAGGTTAAAGCAAAAAATCTATATGATGCCATGCAAGGCATACCTTTTGGGTTTTAAGACTAAAAGTAGAGTAAATGAAGCTAACTCATATCATATGAGACATTTACTATATACATAGTTGTTTCAAAAAATTACACTTTCACTACAGTTGAACTTATTGTTATATTTGCTCTGAAATTCTAAAGTTCTTTTGAAATGGGATATTATCATCTTTGTTGAACCCCCAATGTCTCGTGTATTTGATCTCTCCTTTGTTGACTTCTACCTTTCCATCTTTCAGCAACTTCACAAACTTGTCTTTGGAAATATCCATTGTTAGAGTTACCTGCACAGAGGTATTGTAATATATGAATCTTCTAAAAGACTTAGTAAGAGCTCTCTTTTTACCTTGAAATCTTTCCTCATTTCTTGATTTCCATATAAATCACAAAATTTCCTACCAATCTACCTTTCCTGATTCTCCCCAACCCCTCAGGTCTGCACAAAACAAGTTTCAAATTTATTTTGCAAAGAAACATTAAAAAGAAATACGTGTAATATTTTCAGGTTTTCTACATATCTCACAGGGTTCCAATTTTGAGATAGAAAATGAAATATGCAATTTATTCAAAATAAGCAACCATTTAAAACAAGATTTTTTAGGCTCTAAAACACTATTCCAAATCCAATTAAGAATTTTTGGCCAAATTTTTTCCCCATCTCTACCCCAACATTTGTTTAGATGTCTATTGATATCTTGAGTGTCATTAAAAGTTTTATAAATAGTTTTTGGTTTTATTTTAGACAACTCAAATCCATCTACCTGTTTATAGCTAGCCAAGTTATCACAACAATAGTTATAGTTATATGGGAAGTGAAGGTTTTTACATGATTCTCTCATAATAGAGTATGTTATCCTTTGGGTAGGGGGCATGCCATACTTTATGCTGAGAGTAGAGCATGATTTTAATTGAGAGTTACAAATAATATCCTTAGAACATTTAATACCTTTGTTAGCCCAAGTTTTAGCTCACCAACATTGTAATAAGACGAGAGGTTTCTCTTTATGGATCAAATTCCACCAGATTGAACTATATGACCTTTTCGGTTTTCTATCTTATCCTCATTAATTATCAGATTTTTGATTTGCTCCCATGCCTTCCAAATAGTTTTAAAAACATTGGACCCAACAAGGGAAACAAGGAAATTTCCTAATAGTAAGTCACAAAAAGGTAAATGCTTCCAAGATTTTTCCTTTTTAGGGAAAGCTTGCTTGGTTGTTTCTAACTAGATTTTTCCATGGTTCATTCCCATCCATTGATTTAATAATCCATTTGACATCAATACAAATACCTATTTTTTTGGTCCTTAAGACCAAACCCATCATTTCCTTTATCTAAGCAACACCATTCCCATTTAACATGTTTATTTCCCCCCCCTACCATCCAACAAAGGAATTTCCTTATCTTCCTTTGAATTTCATCAATTTGATAGCTACTAAAGAGCCAAACTGAAGAGAAGTAAAGAGTATATACGAAGATAGAAATTTTTGACAAATTTGGACCCTCCCTACTAATGATAAAAATTATTTATTCCACTTGTCTAATTTGATCTCAATTTTGTTTTAAACCCAGTCCCACATGTCTTGTAGGCGTGGGTTAATCACGTAGGGAATGCCCAAGTACCTAACTTGTTTATTTGGGCCTCCCCAGTGGATTTCATATTTTTAAACTATTAAGGGGGGTGGAATCCCAACTTAACATTATAGATTTTATTTTGGAAAGTTTCACCCTAGAGACATCACAAAAGATATTTAGCTTTTGCATTAGGTTATTGAAGTTTTCTTTTTCAAGGTTTACAAAAAGGGCAATATCATCTCCGAAATGTATGTTTATTAGATCATCGTCGTTGGGTAGAGTTAGCCTATTTATTTTGGGGCTAGAGATAGATTCTCTTAATAGGTAGAAAATAACATATGAGGCTATTACAAACAAAGCATGGGCAAGGGGCACCCTTGCCTTATTGATCTATGGAGAGAAAATTGATTTGTCATTGTTCCATTTATATCCACTTGTGTAGTAGCATCTTGCAGTAAGGTATTAACCATCTTGCAAAACTCATTTGGGAAACCAAAGGCTTCTAGAGCCATCAGTAGGAAAGGCCACTCAATTCTATCATACGCCTTCTCAAAATCTAGTAGGAGCATTCCTATATTCTAATTAGATATTTTTTCCCAATCCATCGCTCTCAACTTGTTATCAGGTTTTCTAAGATATACCTCTCCTTAATAAATCTAGTTTGGGTGCAACTGATGAAGGCGAGGAGTAAGTCTACTAATCTTAGAGCCAATATCTTAGCTAGGATTTTGTATGACACATTTAGTAATGTAATAGGTCTCCAGTTTTTTATTAAAGATTTGTCCCCATCTTTAGAAATTAGCTTAATAATTCCTTTGTTGATATCTTTACCTAGTGAACCCTTAATAATTGCTTCATCGCATACCTAGAGCAAATACTCACTTATCTAGTTTATGCTTTTCTTATAGAATTCTACTTTCAGGCCATCATCACCTAGAGATGTATCATTACTAAGATTCTAAATTGTCTGAAAAATTTCTTCCTTGGTTAACTCCTTTCTGAGCTTTTCAGCCCAACATTCAAATACCAGTTTTGGAATTACCTTTTTGCAGCGATCTCTAGCTTTGTGATTCATGGATCCTGCCTCTTCAAAGGAAACCATATTTTTGTAGAAGAGAAATAATTGTTTCTATATTTCCTTTGGGTCTTTTATGAGGGTTTCGTCCGACCAAATACATTTTACCCTTTCTTTATATTTTTCTCTCTAATGTAATTGAAGAAGAATTTAGAACCTGTATCCCCATTGTTTAACCAATTCACTTTTGCTCTTGTCTTTACTTGGATATTTTTTTACTGTAATTTCCTCAATTCGTTTTTACTTTTAATTAGACCTTCATTAAGGTCTTCATTTTTTGGGTCAGCTTGTAATTGGGACTCCAAATTGTGAAGCTTTTCTTGGAGCATATTTTCCATTTTCCTATTATCCATATCTTTTTTCTTTCCTATAGTTTGAAAAATAATTTCCCAACTTTTAACATTTTTATTCCATTTGTCTACGGTTGACAAGTCTTTTAGCAACCATTTGTTAATTTCTCTAAGAGTATAAATGGATTCAGTACAATCTTCATCATAAAGCAATTTAGAGTTTACAAAGAATTTTCTTTCCCTTTTATCTTTTGTAGGTTTTTCTTTAGCTACAATGATTTTGGCATGAATAGGATGATGATCAAAGAGAGTAGAAGCGTAGACCTTCACTCTATTATCTTCCTCTAATTTATCAAAGAAGTAATCTTTGTTAGTGTAAAATTTGTCTAACTTGCAGTAAATCCTTTTACCACCTTTTTTGTGAATTGCACCAGGTATACCATATGTTTTTATTTTCTTTTTTCATTCCTTTAAGGGGGTCATAGAGTTTTAGTTTATTTTTTATTTTTTCCCAAAAGTATATTTCATTACCTTTCTAGCCCATATTTATACTATCAAATTTGTCCTCTTTATGATCAATCATTTTGAAATCACCTCCTACAATCTAGGGGATGTTGTGAAGATCACTCATCCACCTACACAGTTCAATTCTTTCTCTATAATCATTGGGGGCATAGACATAGAAATTTCCAAATCTCATATTGTATTTTTCAATGACTACCCAGATTGTCGTATTGCAGGGAGATACAAAACTCAGTTACAAATTTCATCCATTTATTGGCTAAGAGAATGAAAACCCCACCCTTACCCTTATCATGGTTGGACTATAATTGGGAAGCATTATTCCAAATAAATTTAAGATTGGGTTCCAATGTGAATTTAACAACTTTTTGTTGGAGTACGGGAAACACTAAGAGGGGGGGTGAATCAATGTTTCTCTAACCAAATTCAAATTCAATTGTTTTTTTTTAAAACAAAGAACTTTATAATCATGAAAATTTTAGTTTCAAGAATGTACTCAAATGTGACAGCCAATATCAGATCTTTAAACCACATGAAAAAACTCAAAATAGGCATAATACAAAAGAACCATAACACAGTATTTTCATGAGTGGAAAACCCTCATAGGGATAAAAAAATCACTCAGAAAATGCCTCACTGGCTTAATCAAAACTAACTGATTACAGAGCCTCACTGGCTACTTTTTGTGCCTCACTGGAAAAGCCTCATTGGCTACCTTTAATGCCTCACTGGAAAAGCCTCACTGGTTACTTTTTATGCCTCACTAGCTACTTTTTATGCCTCACTGGCAAAGCCTTACTGACAACTCTCCATGGTCTTAATGACCAAACTCCAATGAAATAAGAAACATAACTTCAGGGGGTTACCCTATTACAATATGCACCAACCACAAAAAATTTCAACACCTTGACTCACAAACTACACCTTGACTCACAAACTTCATCTGCCACTTTCATATGGAAACATTCAACATTTAATCCTCCTACATGGACAAAGACCTCTTTGCCAAAACTCCTCTTCAACATACTGTGAACAAATTGATATAAATAATGACCAATGACCTCTCATACACCTTGACTGAAAATCTTCTTAGTATGTACATCTAAGACTCTTCCTCTGTCATTCAAAGCATGGTATCATTTTCTTCTTTACTGTCATTCAAATCCACTTCTTTGTACACATTAAAAATAAATAACTACAACCTTCAAGTATTGATGCTTAGATATAGATAGATGACACAAAAAAACATTTACATAACCATGTTCTGCTGTTAGTCACACGAATACTTTCTTTCACAAAATTTGCACACTTTTCTCACACCTAACTTCAGTCATATGAACTGGTTCTCTTCCCTATGCATACCTTGTTCTCAGCTCAAACCCTAAAACCCCATGATCACACAAATTACATCAAACTACACACTTCATAAATGCAATCATAAAATCCTCTATAACCCATTTACCTACTGTTATTTAGATTTCCATCACTATGCATTATATTATTGAAGCTATTGTGCCAAGGTCTTCAAAAATATCTCGCAGAGCTCTATTTAAAGTTTTGACAGAGATCAATGATCATATATGGTTCACACTAAAATGTGCAATGAAAGCATAGCAGAATGTTGCATCATTAACACACCTATTCAAGTCTTTCTTATCACATTTTGTCTCAGTAAAGACATACCGTCAAATCCTTCAAAAAATCACTACGCTATCATTCTTCCACACAAAGCCTTCGCTGTCTCAACATAGTTACATAATTGTGTGTAACTAACATTCAAAGGGGAATGCCTCAAAATTCCTGTCAAAGTTTAACATAGAAGAGTAACCATTTTGCAACTTTTTGAATAATGACCATCGATTCTTTGTCACGCATCAAAAAGCAATTAAATACTAGATGTTGATTTTCTTTATGCTAGGAGACTTGACCTATAGAACCGGTAGAACCTAGTTATAGGGGCCGGTAACAAATTTATTTGAAACCATCCTTAAGTGAATTTTAACCTTGTTGAGCTGTTCAATACTTAATCAAAAGAAAATAAACTTTTCTTCAAACTTTCAATAAACAATTAGGGTTTTTGTGTAATATTTCAATCAATAAAGAAACCCTAACCAATTTTCAAAAACCTCAATAGGTAGAGGACATAAGAAAGATCTGAATCTTAGCTAGTCACCATGAAGTAAGGAATGTAGAGTATAGTACCCTTTCCCTAATGCTTTTTGATGCAGAAAGTTTATGCCTTGACACAAAACCTTTGATGCAAAATGAGGTGCTCTTCATTGACAAAGAAGATAATCTTAGATGAATCATAAATACTAGAATTCAAGTCCTCTTAAGAGCATATCACACTTTTCCAAGAAGCAACTCCTTTGGACTTTGCAACCTTGGCATCAACAAATAGCCTTTGACATCAATGGAAAACTCCATTCAACAAACTCCCCCTTTGGAATTGATGTCAACCAATCATTGCACCTGCACCTAGTTGCTTTGGTGCTCTTCTCCCCCTTTGACATCAAATGACAAAGAATCATTAACTCCCCCTATGAAGTGTACTAAGTGGACTGAGTGAACAATTATCAAAGCACTATTGTGAAAGAGAAATCAAAGTAATTGTCTCCATAAGAGCATTGGCATAGATCACATCAATCTAGCATTGTCACATCAAGATGGATACCCTATAACAAGAAATATTCAAGACAAAAATAACTCTAGGCAAACATCACCGTATCCCTGCTCACTGAGCATAAAAAGGAACTATGTAGTCATTATGTAAGGTAATTGTAATCTCAACATACCAATGTACCATACATCATTGTCAATCATTGTACCACTTTCATACCACTTTCAAAGATCATAATGCATCACTAGAAGACTACACCTCTTACATTCCATACTTATTACCATACTTGACACTTTTATCACTAAAGAACAATGAAACTCACTGACAATTCATTACAAATATTGTCACTATATCACTATCAATGTAACTTATCACCAGACCATTGGAAAAATAATAAGAGCACCGTCATCAGGAATTGAGAACCATTCTCTGTGACTAAAAGAATCAAACTGTCACAAAAGCACAACAATGAATACACAAGAAAGCAACTAGAATTTCAATACCAAACTATCATCAACCTCCATCAGAAAGTGATAATCATCAACATCATGCTTGATACCAATTGATAAATTAAACCCCATAACTCATCTCATAAACCATCAACCTGTAGTGTAATCTGTATAGAAGAGTCAAGTACCAAGAGACCAACTGAATATGCCTTATAAACTATTGTCACAATGAGAGCCAAACACTGTTAGATCATAATGTAAAAATCAGAAACAAATCACTGGCATAAGAAGTAATAATGTCTGCCATAGTGCAACATAATAACAACATAATGAAACACTAGGAATAAATAATGGTCTGTGAAAACCCCCCTAAAACTATGCAACCAAAAAGATCATTTTCTCCCCCTTTCAAGAACACTAAATGCAAGAAAAACCATGGGAAACTCATGTCAAGGACATTCAAGAATTGGGAAACTTCCACAAAAAATCACAATTAGGTCCAAGTGATGTAAGACCAAATGCACTGTTCCTTTGTTGCAACACTGCCATCACAATTGTTTCTTTGGTACTAAAACAACACACTGTCTTCATCAGCAATGGTAAGGACTATTATTAAGGATGGCATACTATTATCTTAAGCACTATCAAGTAAAGTGTTTGTGTTATTCATTGTCCTCTAACAAATTAAAAAAAACACAATGCCAAAAGCCACTGTCATCATTCAACAAAGTAACAAAGGTTACTATCCATGCCAATTGCCTTTGCTACAAAATTTGAACTAATAACACACTGTCATCTACGTTGTATTCACTTTCCATATGTTGCAAACATACTGTCTCACTTGAAAACATGGTTTACCACTCAAAGCAGTTGAAAACAGATAACTTATTGCACTGATTGCAAGAACACTAACTAAACCTTATCAAACACTTAAGCAAGAACCAATGGCTTCAATATTGCTTCTTCATCAAGATTGTACACAATCTCCAGTCCACTGAATACACCATATTCTTCACTGCCACTATCAAAATCAACATGCTTTCACTCCAAATTTGCAATTACTCCACACTTCCTTTTCAAACCTTTACTCCAAGCTACTTCCTTTCCAAACCTTATTATAGAAGTAAGAGTTGCAAAATTTCAATTGTCATATGCATTATTGACACTGTCCAATGAAAGAAGAATTGTTGCACTAAGAGGATTGCCATCAAGAGCATGAGGCATACATTAAGCCATTTTAATGCAAGGAAAAGGTTGCAAGAACATTGCCAATAAACAACTCCATTGATAGATTTGATAAACTGGTTTTGAATTGAAGTACCGAATTACACATCAACCACTACCAATGCAAGTAGCTCATCAAACTTGAATGACTTAACATGACCAAGATGAAACATGACTTCAAGACAACATGACCTTGAAGCAATATTGTGCCTAATACTATGCCTTATACTGAAGCATTATTAAATAGAAATGACATCGACAACATGAAACTTTTGCATCATCAACTAGTGACATCAATGATTGAGCACCACGAAACCACTGTGGAAGCATTATAAACCATAGACATAAAGTGTAAGAACCATGAGAAAAAATTACCAATTGTATTACCAAAATGCATTACCAACTATCAAGTAAACAAGGGCAACATGAGCCCATATCACCAATCTGAATCCAATTACCACAAACTGTTAATCTAATTGAAAGTCATTTTATTCACCGCCACACCTTTAATTGATAAACAAGGATGAACATCTTGACATATGTGAAACAAGAATTATCTCATGAATAACATCATGAACCAAAGAAACAAGAATCAACTCTTGAATCAACTCAAGAAGCAACCAAAGCAACTACAATAACACTGTCTTTAATAGCACCGCACTTACTATCACTGCACTATGCATAATCTTACTCATAACTTCCTTGTCTTCTCTAGGGGCTGAAGGGTAAAACACTAACCTACTCCCCCTTACCTCATGTTGATCTTTCAGGCACTTTGTGATGTCTCTTGTGTGATATGCACAAGATTAGTTTTTCCTTCTTCTTGACTTTGTTTTCTTCTCCACACTGACTTAGGATCTTTATTTTCCTTGCTCAAGATATTCTCTTGCTTTTGCTTGAACATGTAGTCTCTAGATGGTTTCATCAACCTTATTCTACACCACTGTGCTTTGTGCCCAAACATATTGCATCTATAACATAAAATATTGCAGTCTTGACCAAAGGAAAGATAGTTTCTTCTAAACATTCTATGAGAACTTTTATTGACATTCCTTACATGATCATGTCTTTCACACATCCAAAAATTTCTTGCTAGGTGACCAACATTATTACAGTTATAACATACATTATTATAATTATGATCTAACAAGTTATAAGAACACTTATCCTTATTCCATTGAAAGCCATTTCTTGAGTGAGTTCTACAATCTCTTGCTCTATGAACATAAACATAACACAAATAGGAATAACCATAAAATTGAGAATAGTTGTACCTTATTGAATGGTATTTCTTGATAGGTGGAGATATTGAGGATCTACTTGTCCTCCTACCTTCATCAATACATTTATCTTTTGTCTTATCTTTAGGAGCAACAACATGATGACCCAAATATATCTTCTTCCTTGGTGCATTTCTGACTTTGGAGCACTATCCTTCTTCATAACCTAGACCAGTAGTGTCCTTATGATGCTTTTGCTTGCTTAACATGTCATTTAAGCATTCAATAGTCTTTTCAAATTGCAGATTCTTATGCAACTTGGAAGATGCCTTTTCCAATTCCTTTCTTAAAGAGACTATTTCTAACTCTAGTTTTAGGCATTTATTAGTTTTGACTTTGTTGGCCTCCTACAATGATCTAACAACTAAGCCCTAATAGCTGTGATTTAGAGATTGGACATCTAAACTGAATAGCCATTCAATCATCATGAAGGTGCATTTAACTTGTCAACCCAGGGACGTGAACTTGAAATGGGTCAGCACAATATGTGCACTAAGGATCCAAAGTAGCCATACTCATTCTACAACTAAGAAAAACATAATGCTAAAGGTAAATTTCTTGGAAAGGAATAACATAAATACTAAACATCAACCAACAACTATGCTAAGCTGAAATGCATGACATAAATGAAAATATGAGCAATCAAATAGGAAACTACTCTATCTGCTTTGGTTGCAGGAACAGTCACAAAATGGAATTCTAGTAGCTGCAGGAAGAGTCAGTGTCAGATTCTTAACTAATTACTGAACATAAAGTAATAACTAAACTAAAATAAACTAAAGGACAAAATGCTCACCAAGTGGGCCCCCTTGGATGAGTATCCTCTAAAACTAATGTAAACTTAGATGCACAGACTTATAAATTCATCTTATTCATTGGAAAACATGAGTACAATAGAGCAGTGTAATTGTATTGCTAAAAACTAAGAATGCAAGTACATCATCAAATTGCGCAACCTTCTGAGAAGGAGCATCTGACTCTTATTTATAGGAAAAGAAGCTACTAACTAAGCAAAGCGTTCAACTTCACGAATTGGAAGGATGCCATTTTAGGGAAAGCAGAGAAAGTGGAGAGGCGGCTACACATGCATGGAATCTGGTCAGACGTGCTTGCCTCAACACAGATTTAGCACAACAGTAATGCCTATATTCACTCAATAGCAATAAAGATCATTTACAAGGCGATTACAACTCAATTTGCATGAGGAATCTCCTGTTGTCGATAGTCTTCCCTTCGTTGACCTTTGCATGGCCACTTTTTTAACCGTTATGGTGCATGACCAACTAGCAAAATCTTCTCAATTTAATGGCCTCGAATCATATATGCATGGCAATATTAGTAGGCACAATAATCACATATCTGTAACTATCCTAAAGAAAATTCATTAATCCACATGTAGAATTAACACAGATAGTCCATATAACATGTCAATGTCATTAAAGATTTGCAGAGATAAAATTAGGCCCAATGTCTATGGTTTTGAGGAAATATCAACATTCAAACATCAAGGTTCATGACAACTTCAACAAATAGATCATAAATTCTACCAAAATTAAACCATAAACTAGACTCATCATTCCCCCCCAACCTAAGCTTTTTTTGGTCCTCCAGCAGGGGAAGGGTTGTTCTTCTGCTTAGTCAACACCCTAAAATTTGCAACTGCCAACTATCCTACATTAGTGTTTGTTGTGCGTGAATTAGGATCCCAATAGAACCCTTGTTGTTTGTCCAATCTGTTCCATCTTTGTCTCTCTGCAACAATATCATAGTTGTAAAACCTGTAATTTGGCACGGGCCACATCAGGATGGGTGGCTGAAAAGTTAGTGGAAGCTAGAATCATCCTTTTTTCCTTCCAATCTGAATATATCTATCAATTCTTTTAAGTGTTGCAACATATTTTTGTATAGAGGGGGCTCAGATTGCTTTAGCTCATCAGTTAAGTTGTTCCATCTTTGTGATAGGTATCTCTTCATAGTTTCCTCTTTTTCTTTTGCCAACACCTCATATTCACTGTAAATTGCTTCTATCCAAGGCATAATCCTATTACCATAGCTAGGTTTGAGAAGCATTTTGTGCCACTCTCTGTAAATGTCCCTTGGGTTTCTTTATTCAGCCCTGATGGGGAGAGGGATGTTGGATTCCATTTGCTTATAAGCCCCATATTGTTGTCCCCAACTGATCTCATTTTGTACCCAAGACATAAATTCCCTTAATTGGACATCCCCAACATATAACAGTGGATTCCAATCATGGTCTTGAGTCACAACATAATTGTGCAAATAGAATTCACATAACAAATTCTTCATCTCACGGGAAGCAATCCGATAAGCATTGAAAAATTCAATAGGAGTCTCAATGGAAGAGTTCAAACCTGAGACAATCCTTGCCAGCTTAAAAGAAAGATATTTCTCCTTTAAATGCAAAGCATAGACCCTTGGAGGGGCCCTGCATTCTACTATCTAGGGTACCAAGGCTGTCATATCGTCCACCTTCTTCTTTAAAGTAGCAATTTTTGCATCCTTGTCTTTAATCTCCTCATCCTTCTTTTGAATTTCTTTCTTCAGCCTACGTTTCTCTTCTTTCCATTCCTCTTCTCTTCTTTGCATCTCTTTCCATAAATGCATAGCTACCATGTGCATTGAAAAATTAGGGGGGTTATGTATTCCTACCAGCATTTTTCCTGGCACTGATGCTTGCTCTTCATATAGTACTAGCTACAGGGATTCATATTGTTCAGTCAATTCCAGTTGTAGGAAATCTTGATTTTCCTCATACCTTGATTCTCAACGTGTTTTGCAATATCAACAAGATCTACCAGTGTTATGTTTGTTGCTTTCTCAAATATATCCTCTTCCTTGACATTCACCTGCCCCATTGGAGCTTTTGTGCCTCCCTATAGACTTAGGGATTTCCTGCAGAGGCATATCAAAGGCTGGCTTGGCTGGTCTTGATTTTCTGGGAGGGATTTCACGTTTTTCTTTGGCTGCAGGATGAACAGTGTCAACCTTCCGCTTCCTAGAGCTTGGTACTTCTTTTTATGTCGGCTACTTTTTAGCTTTTCCCTTATTTCTACTTCTCTCTTCTATGCCCTAGTTTTCATTAGGATTCCAAGAGGAACATCATCATCAGAATCTGGAGAGGAACTTTCTTTGTCTAAGTGCTCTATTTTAGAACTAATCTCTATGCTTTGTTTTGTTGCAAGAGGGTTTGCACTAGGGCCTGTGCCAGAGGTTGAAACACCAGGAGTGGCTTCAGTTGTGCTCAATCTCCTACTAGATCTACGAGGTTGAGGTAAAATTCTAGGTCGCAAATGCTCTAGTCTAATTTGATCAATATTTATGAATTCTTCCCAAGTCATCTCAAATACATAATGCAGAGACTTCTCAACTAACAATTTAATCAAACAATGGTGGGAAACGGAATTGTCCCTACCTTTCTGAGTCTCGGCTGCCATGATTGGAAGAAGGTGGTATAGCACGTTTGACACATTCATCCTTCTCCTGTGCCTCATGTGATTCAAGATTTTAAAGTGCACGGAATGTAGATTCAACTGGCGTCCTTCACAAGTGATATATTTTAGAACATAAACAATTATTTGCTTCCATGGCTTGAGCAGAGAGGTTCTTTTTCCACCTTGTTTATCCACGCTCAATGGAGGGTCACTAGGTTCTGTAAATTCGGCCCTAGCTGACCTGGCGTCTCTAGAAGTAGGGTAATTTTCACCGTCAGCAGGAAACCTATAACCTCTGCAATTATTTCTTCAATAGCCAATACTTCTAGCCCTTTTACCGATGCTTTTCCCTCATACAATGTCTGGGAAAATTCTAATGCAATGTCTTCATTAAAACCATCCAACTTTAGGAAGTAGTCTAACCAGCTGCAACTTCTGAATTTAGCTTGTGAAGGTGCATCTTGCAATAATGCGCCATGAACTGTGGGTTCATTCTTGATTAATCCACCTCCCATTGTTCAATTGTTTGTAATCAAACAATCACTCTGCAAAGTTTTCCTTCCTGCAACACTGCCAAATTTCCAACGCCAATGTCATCTGAATTTTCCTTTTATGTTTTACCTTTTTCTTTCTTTCTATTTTACCCTTTTGGTGACTTAAGATTATGATAGGATCAATAATGGTAGTAAATGAGTAATAAAGGAAGGTTATGATGGAGAAAAATGGTGGCAGCAGTTGGTGTCACCTCACACATACGAGCCGTCATCTCACTCAAAATTCAAATTGGCTTGATTTAAACTTTGCTGACCTAAACTAGCATGGACTAACACATGGGAAAAGTAATCACATCTCCCCCCCCCACAACCTAAATTTGAGCATGTGTCCTCACATGCGAGGTGGTAAGGATGATTTGACAGGGATAGGGAATAATGACATTCTATGGTGAACGTCCATATTAATACACAACAATTAAATGAATGCACTAAAGAAAATTAAGATATAGAAATTAATGCGCACATACCTGGATTTGTGGATGATTCATTTGCAAAGATCGTGCAGAAAGTACCAGTCGCCATTTAAGGAATAAGTTGAGCAATTAATGAAAATAAAGTGGAATGAAGTGAAGTGATGGAAGAGAGAGAAAGGTTGAGATGGATGGGTGGATGGGTGGATGGGTGAAGAAGTGGACTCTCACAGAGGTGAAATTCTTTATTATGACAAGTACATACCTTAATTAGCCAAAAGGAGGGACACTAGGTCCACTTCCCTCGGCTGTAGGAAGCTCAGGTGTTGCATGTTGAGTGAATTGTTGCAGGAACTCCTCTTTGGAAGTTGGCTTGTGATACAATCTGAGGCGATGGCCATTGACAAGCAGCTTAAATATGACTGGTTCAATAGTAGTGAGTTGCATAGCACCATTGGGGTATGCTTCATAAACCTCATATGGTCCTAGCTACCTTGTCTACAATTTTCCTGCATTATCCTAATACCTTGAGTCATAGAGCAGGGCCCAATCTCCTGGTTGGAATTTCTTGTCCTTGATGAATTTGTCATGCCACCTTATTCTCTGATTCTGCACCACCTTTGTGTGATGCAAGGTTGTTCTCCTCATCTCATCCAAAGCATTCACCTGCATGATTCTTTCTCTTTATGCCTCAGAGATATCCATCCCCAAGTCTATTGCATTCCTAAGAGTCTTATGTTCAAATTCAATGGGAATCATGGTTGTCTTTCCATACAACTCAAAAGGAGTGAAGCCTATAGTTGTCTTTTGGGTTGTCCTATAGGCCCAGATAGCTTCTGGCAGCCTATTTTCCCAATCCTTTTTATGAACAACCACTGTTTTGGTCAGGATGGCTGCAATCTCCTTGTTAGTCACCTCAACTTGGCCATTGGCCTGGGGGTGATAAGGAGTAGACTTCCTATGTCTTATGTTGTACTCATTGAGAAGTGTTGCAACAAGGGTTGATGTGAATTGAGCCCCTTGATCAGTCACTATCTCTCTTGGAACTCCATACCTTGTGAAAATATCCTCATAAAGAAATTCAACAACCTTATTGTCTCTTACATGCTTCATGGCCTTAACTTCTACCCACTTGGTTACATAATTAATGCAAACTAAGATATAATACTTACCATTGGATGGAGGGTCAATGGGTCCTACAAAATCTAGTCCCCATTTGTCAAATGGAGTGATTACTACCTGAGGGAAAAGTGGAATCTCATCAGATTTGGTTGGTCTTCCCATCCTCTAGCATCAATCATATTTTCTTGTTTACCTTCCTACACCTTGTGGAGTGTTGGCCAATAATATCTCGTGTTCAAAATATTCATTGTTGTCCTCTTGGCTGCAAAATCTCCTCCACATGGTTCATTGTGGCATACATGCAAAATATCATATGTCTCATCTTCTCTCACACATCTCCTCATGACATGGTCTGGTCGAGGATAAAACAAACATCTAGCAATCCATGAAAAAGGAAAATATTTTTCAATGAGCACCCTTCTCTCTTTTGGAGAGAAGTGAGGAGGAACTCTCCTTGTGACCAGATAATTAGCTATGTCAACATACCAAGGTTTTTGCACGCTGATGGAAAATAGATGCTCGTCAGGAAAGGAGTCATCTATGGCTTGATTGTCTTTTGATGTAGTCAACCTTGAAAGAAAATCGGTGATCAGGGGTTTATTCATGAGATATCTAATGGCTGCATGATCGGTGTGAACAAAGATTTGATAGCTTGTTATGTAGTGCCTGAATTTGTTCATGGCATAGATCACTGCCAACATTTCTTTTTCTATCACTGTATAGTTGAATTCAACTCCTTGCAAGTTTTTGCTGACAAAATAAATGAAATTTTCAATAGATCCTTTCTACCCTAAGACTGCTCCTATAGCATAGTTTGATGCATCTATATGGATGTGAAAAGGAAGCTCCCAATTAGGTCCTTTGATTACAAAAGCATGAGTCAAAATTGCTTTCAAATCAAAAAATGCTTTGTCACAGTCTTTTGTCCATTGAAATTCAACATCTTTGGTGAGAATAGTATACAATGGTGATGTTATTTTGCTGAAATCCTTGATGAACCACCTATAGTAGCCTGCATGTCCCAAGAAACTCCTAACATATTTTTGTTTTGCAGGTGTGGGTAGATTTGTGATCACTTCAATCCTTGCAGGGTCTAATTGAATTCCTTTGTGAGAGATGTAGTGTCCAAGAACTACACCTTCCTACATCATCATGAAACAATTTTCACTGTTTAGAGATAAATTGTGATCTTCACATCTCTGTAGGACTCTCCTAAGATTCTCCAATGCTTCATTGAAATCATCACCATAGGTTGTAAAGTCATCCATGTAAATTTTCATGCAATCAAGAGAGATTTATTAAAATATGCTAATGGCTGCCCTCTGAAAAGTTGCAGGTGCATTGCATAAGCCAAATGGGAGTACTGAGTAGGCATAGGTCCCCCATGGACAAGTAAAGATGGCTTTTTCCTGGTCCTCGGGTGCAATTTGGATCTGGTTATAGCCATTGAAGCCATCTAGAAAAGAAAAGTATTGTTTTCCTGCAAGTGAGTCCAAAACTTAATCTATGAAAGGTAAAGGAAAATGGTCCTTTTTGGTGGTAGCATTAAATTTTATATAATCAACACAAACTCACCACTCCCCTCCTTTCTTGGACACAAACACCAATGGAGACACCCACTAGCTATCTAAAATGGGGTAGATAAATCTTGCATCTAGTAATTTTTGTAGCTCTCCTTTTACAATTTCGCTTAGTGCAAGGTTAATTCTTCTTTGTGGTTGTCTAACTGGGGTGCAATCATCTCTGATGTAAATTCTATGAGTGCAAAGCTTAGGTTCAAATCCCTTCATATCATGATAGTCCCACACAAATGCATGTTAGTGGATCTTCAGTAAGGTTGTCAATGACAATTGTTGTTCTTCACTCAATTTTTTGTTAATATTCAGATATTTTCCTTCTGACACCTGTACTTGTGTAGTTAACTCTATCATAGCTGCTTCATTAATACATGGTACCTTGAGTTTGTTAGTTTTAGGATTAGATTTAAGAAAATAGAAAATGCAACACATAAGACAAATGAACACAACACTTTTACCCTAGGAAAACCCGCCTTCTCCAGGGAGAAAAACCCAACAACAATATATCATCTATATATTGAATAAAGTAGCAACAATATGCTTTACAATGAGGCCAATCACAAGGCCGGTCAGATATGATGATGATATCATCACACTTGATGCAAGATCACAGCCAAGAATAATATAGAACTCCAATAATATCAATCTGCTGTAAGTATCATACTCCTTTAGATTATATGCAAACTTCACTTGAACAACAATAATGAATGATGAGAACAGATCACCTTCTATATATACAAAATTTTGTGTCTCTTCATGAAGGTTTAACTAGTTTATTAACCAAGGCGTCACTTCACCAAGGTCAACCTTATTTAAAATAAATAATATAAATATTAAGTCGGCGCCTTTGCAAGATATTTGAATTTGTTACTTAATATTTATTTCCCAAGAAATTGTGGGAGAAAGATCTTCCACCACTACACATTATAACATCAACACTCCCTCTTAGCTAGGGAGATATCTTTCTCAATATTCATGTCATGGAGTCTTTCAACATGATACCCACAATGGCTACACCTATTTGTGGAAAGGGGCTCATCACAGAGTCACTCAACGTGATATCGTCATGGAGTCACTCAACATGATGTCCACCATGGCTACTCCCATGTGTGGAAAGAAACATGTGTACAAGTGCCCATCATGGAGTCACTCAACGTGATTTCATCATGGAGTCTCTCAACATGACGTCCACCATGGCTAATCCCAGAGGGTGGATAAACACAAGTACAAGGGAATCATCACGAAGTCTCTCAACGTGATGTTGTCATGGAGTCTCTCAACATGAAATCCACCATGGCTACTCCCAGAGGGTGGAAAGAACCACATCTCCATCTCAGAGATGGAATGCATTAACAAGGAATTTCACCTCAAATTTCTTCGTCTCAAAGAAAAATGCATTAACAAGGGATTTCACCTCAAATTTCTCTGTCTCAGAGAAAAATGCATTAACAAGGGTTTTCACCTCAAATTTTTTTCTTAAAGAAAAATGCATTAACAACAGATCTTCATCATGATGTGACTCCCTTTGAAGCTCCAAGTACTTGCATCAACCTCCTGAACTCCTTGTCCAAGGTTTCCTATGTTGGTTTTTCAGACTCCCTCTGAAATTTAATTCCTCCTCTTCGAAGAAACTGATTGCAATGACAACCTGAATAGGTTCTTCCTCTTTGAGAGATGTCTCCATCCACCAACTCAATCCCATGGCTGCAAGCTATGACTTCATGCTTGATCATTTCTCTAGTTGACATGACTTCCTCACAAGATGCCTCAAGCTCTTCCTCTCTACGCAATCTCTATTCACCCTCTTGCTCCTTGATTCGTCCTGGAAGCAATTTAGAGAGATATTACTAATAGTTTAAACTACCCCGAAGAAATATCAATGCTAGAAGCATACAAGATTCACTATCCCAATGTTATAGCATGAATTAATGACCACATAAAATATTCATTCAAGGTACAAGCATAAAAATACTTATCTCTTTATGTTGGTACACCAATGAGCTAGGCATGTAGTTGTGTCTCATCTTCGCCACCTTCACTCGATCTTGGCCTCAAGGAAAGTGGGAATATGAATCAACCGTTTAGTAGAGATTGAAGACTCCATTTAAATCTTGAGATCACATTATGAATCAACGCACCCATACTCATGTGATGAAAGAGTTTAAGTAATCAAAAGAGTGAAAATAACTCATCACAACTTCCTTCCACATGACCAAAGAAAATACAGCATAGGAGAAATTCCACAAAGTGTTAAGCCACCCTTAATCAATGAATACCATAGGATTTTTCCTCCTTACATCACTACTACAACCACAATGAACATTTATTTGTGTGTCGAACAAGCCTGTGGCTTCAATCATTGCTTCTAGACTAAATTTTTGTTTAACCAAATCTGATCGGATCTTTTCCTTAGACCTGCTCCGATACCATGTTAGTTTTAGGATCAAATTTAAGCAAACAAAAAATGCAACACATAAGACAAATGAACACAACACTTTTATACTGGGAAAACCCTCCTCAAGGGAGAAAAACCCAACAACAATATATCATCTATATATTGAATAAAGTAGCAACAATATTCTTTACAATGAGGCCAATCACAAGGTCGATCATATATGATGATGATAGAATCACACTTGATGCAAGAACACAACCAAGAATAATATAGAACTCCAATAATATCAATCTGTTGTAAGTATCAGACTCCTTCAGATTATATACAAACTTCACTTGAACAACAATAATGAATGATGAGAGCAGATCGCCTTCTATATATACAAAATTTTGTCTCTTCATGAAGGGTCAGCTAGTTTATTAACCAAGGTGTCACTTCACCAAGGTCGGCCTTATTTAAGATAAATAATATAAATATTAAGTCGGCGCCTTTGCAAGATATTTGAATTTGTTACTTAATATTTATTTCCCAATAAATTGTGAGAGAAATATCTCTCGTCGCTACACATTATAACATCAACAGAGTTCATGCGACAACAATGTATGGGACATACCTGTTGTTGCAGGAAGTCTGGCTGCAAGAAGTGCATCTGCAGGAAGAGCAGGTAGAAGTGTCCTAACTAGAACAACAAAATGAGAAGATGATGCTTCCTCGACTTCATAATGATTCTGAATGATGTTAGCCAATACTTCATCTTCATCTTGAAGCTACATAAAAGAGCTTCTGCCTAACATCATAAGTTGTGCCACAAAATTAACTTCCTCAGCCTCTTCACCAACATGTGGCCATATGAGATTATCCTCATCATGGGATGGCTGAGCAGAAGGATAAAGAACAAAAATTTTGGTGCTCTTCCCATCATAAATGGTCATGTCTCCTGTCCTGCATCCAATATATGCATCTGTTGTTGCTAACCATGGCCTTCTAAGAATAATGGGATACCTGCCTAGTGTGGCTTTAGGAGAAAGAATCATGAAATATGTTGGGTACTCCCATGAGTCTAGAATTACCACAAGATCCTCTACTATACCATCAGGTTTAACAATAGAACTATTAGCAAACTGCAGGATAGTAGGAGTAGGTCTCATGCTTGCAACATTTAGTTGTTGCAGGATATCTTTAGTCATTACATTTATTGTTTCTCCCAAATCAATCAGAGCATTCTTTATTTGGATCCCATTTATAACAACTCCTACTACAGGACTCCCTAGATCATTATATTTGGGAACAATCACTTTCCCAAACATGATGTCAGCTAGTTGTCCCACCACATGAATGGTAGTGGGGTCTTTCTTCTTCATGCCTGGCTTCTTAAGGCATGCTTCCTTAATTCCCTTGCCATAGATTGGAACATCTTTTATGGCCTAAAATAGGGGTATCTGGACGCATATATGCTTCAGTTGATCTATAATGTCAAAATTTGTGTCCTCTTTTTCTTCCTTCTTCCTGGAAACTTCCAATCTCTAAGGAAATGGTGGTTCTTGTTTAGTTTTCTTGAATGGGACTGGTTCAGGATTTTTAGGTGCACTTGGATGAACGGGGTAATTCAAAGGCTCCTCTTCTTCCACAAGAAGCTCAGTGATAATGGGTGTGGAAGGTGCTGGTATAGTATTTCCTGAACGCAAGTGGATGCCACTCACACTCACAGCATATGCAGGGAATTGATTTGAATGAGTAGAGTATGCAGGCTATTGTTGTGGTTTGTTATTCAGATTGGGTGTGGGATGAGCTGGTAGTTGAGTAGGTTTAGGTGGATTTGAGCTTGGATTAGTAGGAGGGGGAATTATAGCAGTTGCTATGGCTGAGAAGGTGGATGCATGTAGCTATTTGGTTGTTTTGGCCATTGCTATCCTCCCCTCGATTGATTTGTTTGCTACCAATTTCCTGGAGGTGGTTGTAAATTTCCTTGAAACTGCTGCCAATTTCCTTGAGGTTGCTACCACTGGGTGGAGAGTTTTGATGATTAGGCTAGGTATTTGGAGGGTTACTCCAAGGTTGTGGTGGATATCCTCCATAGTTGGATGGATATGGGGGCTTCCATTGGTTACCAGGTGAATAAGAATTGAAATATGACCCAACAAAAGAGAGTGGATTTGGTGGCATACCTTGTCTTGGAGCCTAAAGCCTCCTTTGTGTAACATAGTAGACTTGATCTTCTTCAATCTGAATTGGCTTGAACTCAGGTGCAATCTGCTTGATTTCAATATTAGCTACCATCTTGCATCTACAATCCTTCTTCTTTTGTCTGCAATGAGGGCAATATTCTGCCAACATTGCCTCTACCTCCTCTTGTTTCTTCTTGGCCTGAAGTGTATCCAGATGAGTAGCTAGATTGTTTATAATTTCTTGCTTGAAGTCTACCAACAAATGAGTAATCTCCATTCTTGAAACTCCACTAGTAGATGACTTACCCATAGAAGATTGGTAAGCTCTCCCTTTCTTTGAAGCCACCCTAGAGTAGTTCTGGCATATCTTCTTGATATCCTCCCAAGGAACTTGGGAGATATCTCCTCCTCCCATCAAATCTAAGGCATCAGTGCAACTATCATTAATTCCTCTCAGGAAAACCAACTTTTGTGAGTTTTCATTGAGTGTATGGTGTGGATATTTCTGTAGGAAAAACATAAACCTTGCAATGTAATCCTCCAGGATCTCATCTTCCTTTTGTTGCATCCTAAAAATGTCACCTCCTCTCATGTCACTTCCCTTGCAATACTCCTTGTATTTCTCAAGGAATTTTGTCTTCATGTCATCCCATGTCTCCATAGCATCTCTGCCTAGGCTCATGAGCCATCTTATTGCAGCTTCTTTTAGAGTGGTAGGAAATAGCTTAAGCCTATGGGCATCAATGGTATAGTCATAACTCCTGCATAATATGTCAAACTCGAATAAGAAGTTATCAGGATCTTCTATGACAAGTCCATATAACTTAGAAAGGATTGAAGCAAGGATATTTTTGAGGTTTTCTACTTCATTTTGATGAGCAATAGGGAAAGGAAAAGTCAATTGGTTAGGTCTGTTTCTATTTGCATCGCCCATGCCTGCTTGATGTAGTTCCAAAGCAAAGGGATTCTCAAGCTGATTTTGATCTTTAGAGGAAACTTCAGAGCTAGTTAGATCAGGAAATGCATTAGCAAAAGGGTGTGGATCTTCTTCTTCTTCTCTTGGCAGGTTCTAATATTCAACTAGCTGGAATGGATCAGGATTGTTAGGAAGGAATCTCCCATAAGCATCTCTTCTCCTTCCTCTATGCATGCGGTATCAACTTACTATCAGCCAACTCACACAAAGAATTGGTAAAGAATAAGGGGGGTTATTACTTCCTAAATGAGGGGTATACTAAGAACAAACTTTCAAAAATACTACAACAAAAAAAACTATCAATGACTCTGAAGAACTCCCTAGTTTGATACCATCCTCGACAACGGTGCCAAAAAATGTTGGCCTCCTACAATGATCTAACAACTAAGCCCTTACAGTTGTGATTCAGAGATTGGACAACTAAATTGAATAGTCATTCAATCATCATGAAGGTGCATTTAACTTGTCAACCCAGGGACATGAACTTGAAATGGGTTAACACAATATGTGCACTAAGGATCCAAAGTAGCCATACTCATTCTACAAATAAGAAAAACATAATGCTAAAGGTAAATTGCTTGGAAAGGAATAACATAAATATTGAACATCAACCAACAACTATGCTAAGCTGAAATGCATGACAAAAACAAAAATGTGAGCAATCAAACAGGAAACTACTCTGTCTGCTTTGGTTGCAAGAACAGTCATAGAATGGAATTCTAGTGGCTGCAGGAACAGTCAGTTCCAAATTCTTAACTAATTACTAAACATAAAGTAATAACTAAACTAAACTAAACTAAAGGATAGAATGCTCACCAAGTGGGCCCCCTTGGATGAGTATCCTCTAAAACTAATGTAAACTCAAATGCACAAACTTATAACTTCATCTTATTCATTGGAAAACATGAGTACAATAGAGAAGTGTAACTGTATTGCTAAAAACTAAGAATGCAAGTACATCTTCAGATCATGCAACCTTTTGAGAAGGAGCATCTGGCTCTTATTTATAGGAAAATAAGCTACTAACTAAGTCAACTCCATGAATTGGGAGGATGCCATTTTAGGGAAAGCAGAGAAATTGGAGAGGCAGTTACACATGCATGGAATCTGGTCAAACGTGCTTGCCTCAATGCAGATTTAGCACAATAGTAATGCCTATTTCGCTCAACAACAATAAAGATAATTTACAAGGCAGTTACAACTCGGTTTGCATGAGGAATCTCTCATCGTCGATAGTCTTCCCTTCGTTGACCTTTGCATGACCACTTTGTTAACTGCTATGGTGCATGACTAGCTGGAAAAAGCTTCTCAATTTAGTGGTCTTGAATCATATCTGTATGGCAATATTAGTACGCACAATAATCATATATCTATAACTATCTTAAAGAACATTCATTAATCCACATGTATAATTAACACAGATAGTCCATATAACATGTCAATGTCATTAAAGATTTGCAGAGATAAAATTAGGCCCAATGTCTATGGTTTTGAGGAAATATCAACATTCAAACATCAAGGTTCATGACAACTTCAACAAATAGATCATAAATTCTACCAAAATTAAACCATAAACTAGACTCATCAGACTTCAAGATCAGATTTTGTAAAATTAACTACCCTTTTTCTTCTTCTATATCTGTCTTTAGACTGGTAATAAGTTTGTTAGACTCTTCAAGATCTAAAGAAACTTTTGCAAGATCTGAAAGTACCTTGTTCTTGGAGTATTTTTCATGTAGAAGTTGGTTTTCTAATCTCTGGTTCTCCTTTCTGAGTTGCTTGATCGTATCTAGAGCACACAAGATTTCACCTTCAATATCAACCTCATACTCTTGTTCATCATACTCCTGTTTAGATTAATCTTCACCCACAAAGAGGTCTCCTTCTTCACCATCGATCTCAACAATAAAATCATTCTCTTTATCACACTTTGTGCCAATTTTCAGGGATGACTTATGCAACAACTCATTACTTGACTTGACTAATGCTTCATTTACAATATTTTTCTTGGCATCTTTCCTTCCTCTATTTCGTTTACACTTTCTGATAGTACTCCACTATCAAGACCTCCTAAGTTGATTAAACTTTGAAAAAGGAACCCAAGGATTTGATACCACTTGTTGGAGTACGGTAAACATTGAGAGGGGGGGTGAATCAGTGTTTCAATAACCAAATTCAAATTCAATTATTATTTTATAAAACAAAGAATTTATTTATAATCATGAAAAGTTCAGTTTCAAGAATGTACTCAAATGTGACAACCAATATCAAATCTTTAAACCACATGAAAAAAAACTCAAAATAGGCATAACATAAAAGAACCATAACACAGTATTTTCATGAGTGGAAAAACCTCATAGGGTTAAAAAACCACTCGGAAAATGCCTCACTGGCTTAATCAAAACTCACTAATTATAGAGCCTCATTGGCTACTTTTTATGCCTCACTGGATACTTTTTATGCCTCATTGGAAAAGAATCACTGGCTACTTTTTATGCCTCATTGGCAAAGCCTCACTGATAATCACAAAATTCCTCACTGGCAACTCTCCATGGTCTTAATGACCAAACTCCAATTAAAGAAGAAACATAACTTCACGGGGTTACCCTGTTACAATATGCACCAACTACAAAAACCTTCAACACCTTGACTCACAAACTCCATCTGCCACTTTCATTTGCAAACATTCAACATTTAATCCTCCTACATGGACAAAGACCTCTCTTCCAAAACTCCTCTTCAACATACTATGAAAAAATTGATATAAATAATGACCAATGACCTCTCATACACCTTGACTGAAAATCTTCTTAGAATGCACATCTAAGACTGTCTCTGTCATTTAAAGCATGGTATCATTTTCTTCTTTACTGTCATTCAAATCTTCTTCTTTGTACACATTAAAATACAATAACTAAAACCTACAATTATTGATGCTTAGATATAGATAGATGACACAAAAAACATTTACATAACCATGTTCTGTTGTCAGTCACACGAATACTTGATTTCACAAAAGTTGCACACTTTTCTCACACCTAACTTCAGTCATATGAGTTGGTTCTCTTTCTTGTGCATACCTTGTTCTCAGATCAAACCCTAAAACCCCATGATCACACAAATTACATCAAACTACACACTTCATAAATGCAATCATAAAATCCTCTATCACCCATTTACCTACTGTTATTTAGATTTCCCTCACCATGCATTATCTTATTGAAGCTATTGTGCCAAGGTCTTCAAAAATATCTCATAGAGCTCTATTTAAAGTTTTGACAGAGATCAGTGATCATATACGGTTCACACTAAAATGTGCAATGAAAGCATAGAAAAATAGTTGCATCATTAACACACCTATTCAAGTCTTTCTTATCGGATTTTGTCTTAGTAAAGACATACTATCAAATCCTTCAAAAAATCACTACGTTATCATTCCTCCACACAAAGCCTTTGTTGTCTCAACATAGTTACATAATTGTGTGTAACTAACATTCAAAGGGGAATGCCTCAAAATGCCTATCAAATTTTTAATATAGAGGAGTAATCGTTCTGCAGTTTTGAATAATGACCATCGATTCTTTGTCACCTTCCAAAAAGCAATTAAATACTAGCTATTTGTTTTCTTTATGCTAGGAGACTTGACCTGTAGAACCAGTAGACCCTAGTTATAGGGGTCGGTAACAAATGTATTTGAAATCCTCTTTAAGTGACTTTTAACCTTGTTGAGCCAACCAATACTTAATCAAAAGAAAATCAACTTTGCTTTGAATTTTCAATAAAAATTTAGGGTTTTTATGTAAGCTTTCAATCAATAAACCCTAACCAATTTTCAAAAACCTCAATAGGTAGAGGACATAAGAAAGATCTAAATCTTAGCTAGTCACCATGAAGTGAGGAATGCAGAGTATAGTACCCTTTCCCTGATGCTTTTTGATGCAGAAAGTTTATGCCTTGACACAGAACCTTTGATGCAAAATGAGGTGATCTTCATTGACAAAAAAGATGATCTTAGATGAAGCATAAATAATAGAGTTCAAGTCCTCTTAGGAGCATATCACACTTTTCCAAGAAGCAACTCCTTTGGACTTTGCAACCTTGGCATCAACAAATAGCCTTTGAAATCAATGACAAACTCCATTCAACACTTTTACTTCTTAGAGGAGGACAACATATTTGGATTTTTAAAGGTTTAAATACCTTCTTACCATGTATTTTTTGTCAAGGGGCTCAAGCCCCCTGACATTCCACCTTGAGTAGTTAAATATCATCTAAATCCATGTTTCGAATTATGTCACTATTGCTCCTAAAGCTGTCAAATCATTTAGGAAGCTTTCTTCCTTACCCTTTCTATTTGGGTATGGATCTCTATCTAATTTCCTTCTTTTCATTTTTCTTTTAATTTTCCTTTTGACCCACTCAACACCTACTAGAGGATCAGATTCTTCCTTTGAATCATAATTATGTATAGAGTAAGGAGAGGCACATTCATCTATAGGCAACAACCTCTTTGCGCCTTCCTCATTTGATAGTTTCTCTAGCTCGTTAACATGAGTCTCTTTCTTTAGGAAGTCCTAATTAACTACTTGTTTAGGGTTACTTTGTACATTATTTTATTTTTCTAATAATAATCCAAGATCAACATTTTCTTCTTGTTTTGTATTAGCGTTGCATAAGGAAAATAACCAAAGTCTTATATTTTAAATTCCCAGCAGGGTTCTCCAAAATATGTCCATTTTCTTTGGGAGAAACTAATATTTTCATGTTTCTTTTTTTCTAAGCCTAGTTCTAAGGAATTATCATTTTTCCCATGACTAGTCTTAGGAAACACATGAAGTAGGGAGAAGGTTGTTTTTATTCGATCTATCCTTTTGTAACATTGGAGTAGCTTTTGTGTCAATGATTTTTTTTCAAGGTTTAGAACCATAGTTTATTGTTTTTATATTGCTTAAATATTTAGTCGAGTCATCAGGTGGAGATTCTAACTTACTACATTCATTTTTGAAATTTCCAAACTATCTTTGCATTGAGTATCTCGTGTAACATAAGATATTTTGGACTTATTATTTTTGGTAATCCTTTGATTTTTCAGAGACATTTACAAATTTGAACTTACAATCTCAATTCCTAGGTCCTCTGAAGAAGCTAATTGTTGGAGCTATGTACCTCAATCTTGTTGACCTGAACCTCCTGTAAGAGTAAATCGGTGAGACACCTAAGATATCCTACCGACGAGTTGTTTAGTCCTGAAGGCTTGAAGTGTTCAGATCGGTGTGACATGTGATCGGTCTTGCCGAAGAGAACTATCGGAGTTTTTTGAACTGTCGGTGTGAGTTCTCTATTTCATATTGACAGTAGTTATCTAGCCAATGAGGTTCGTCGATGAGACTCTTGCCGATTTGAGGAATGTATGCAAAGTAGCCTGGATGAGTTTCGGTATGACTTTGACCGATGATCGGATCAGGGTGACATTGGTCGTCGGGATGACTTGTGAATGTCACTCTGGTGCTTGTGGTCTGGCCAAAGAATTCTATCGACAAGACTCCTGCCGAAGTGAACTACGTTGGGATGACATTGGTCTTCGGGTAGACCTACGAATGTTGAACCGACTGTGTTAGTCTGGCCGATGGGTCTGATCGATGTACGTCTTGCCGAGAAACAAATGGTTGGGCTGATATGATACTTTAGAATGCATCTTACCGATAGTTTTTATCTAGCCAATGTGATCTACTTGGTGTGAGTCTGGCAAATGGGTGTGTTCGGTGTGACTCCTGTCGATGAAAGGTTCTGAACTGCAGTGAGTTGTTTTTCATCAAGGTGACTTAAGATCTCGGTGTGACTTTGTCCGATAGTGTTGTTCTTGCCGATGGTCTGTTCCAGTTGGTCATCGGTGTGACTTGGGACTTTGGTGAAACCTTCTCCAATGCTTGTTCTCTTGTTGATAAGGTTGTTCCAGTAACAGTTGGTGCTCTCGTTGATTGTCGGGATGAGTATGGCCGATGGTCTGTATCGGGGTGACTCAGGCCAACAAGATGGTTTGAGAGGTGGTTGAACTTAATGACATCAGTGCATTCGATGTGACATTATGAACTCCTTCTAATGGACATTGTCTTACCGATAGGCCTGGTCGAGATGTCAAGATGATAGAGACATCAGGGAGACTTTGGAGATCGGCGTATCTATGATCGATAGACAAAGTCAGGCTGATGGAAGTGAAGATGGACTTGGTTGAATGAACGATGACTTAGTTGGCCTACCGATGTGTCGATTGTTCGTTAGAGGAACACAATGAGTTGGAGGAGACTGTTCATTGTCCAAGATAGGTTGACGGTTGATCTAATTGAAGAAGATGAACTGAACGGTTCTGAGTTAGGATAAAGTTGTTATATAGGATCGTTCGGTCATTTGTTGGTGAGGTAGAATATTGTTTTGAAGGAGGTGACTCCGCTCTCTCTCTGTGGTTCGATTGTGAAACCTCTCTCTCTATGTGAATCTGATCTATATATTGTGTGAGAATATTGTAACAGTGCGAAGTTTGTAATGAATTGAGAGGTTGATTAGAGAAATGTAAATAAAAAAGGGAGAGGGAATTAGAACAGGGTTGCTGCCAGTTTATCTCTAGAATGAAACAAAATGTAACCTATGTGAAAAGGCTATGAGCCTGAGATTGTATTGTAACTATGTTTGTTGCTGAATAATACAATGGCTCAAATCTTTTGGAGTGTGGGGTTTTTCACCTGAAAGGGTTTTCCCCACGTAAATCTATGTGTTCTAATCTTTTGTACCATCTTTCATGTTTAATGGTTTTGTTTGTTGAATCTGTTTATGCAAGTTTTTGAAACTAAGTTTACATGTGCTTCTCTCAGAAGGATTAATGTGGGAAATGAATTGTGTCTAATTCCGCTTTGTGACATAGTTGTATGTGTTTTTGAGGCAATATAATTGAAATTAAAGTTAATGAAGACGCTACAGATCTTGGATGCTTATCTAAGATGATGGATATTTCCCAACAAGTGGTATCAGAGCCTTCTTTTGGTTGTTGGTTCTGGGTATTTCTCTTGTGAATATTTCTTAGTCTGTCAGGCTTGAGGAAATATGGAGGAATCAACTGATATATTGATCCTTTGGTGAGTGGAATTCTTGTAGTATTCAGAGACAACATGTAGTTTGAAGGATGGTGAAGATGGAGCCGGTTATCTTGGCAACGGTATAACCTTAATGTATGAGGTGGATTTCTTTGCTTCGTGGTTGTGTTGTAGCAAAGCTTTCATATTGGGTGTCTGTGCGAGAGGCTCTGTGGTGATATGGAGAAGGTTGGGTTGTGTCTCAGCCATGGAAAAGAGCACTTATGTTGGGTGGTATTTCCTAGTGTTGGAAGGCATTGTATTTTGTTAACCTCGAATGCATGAAGGCTATGGAGTTAATCATTAGATGCTTTGAAAGCTTCTAGAATAGCCTATCTCTTTCTCGGATGCATGTGCATATTGATGGTTTTGGAACTGGCTTGAAGGGGGCTTGATGTTCTTGAACTGTTGTTTCCTTTTTTAAGAATGTATTGTACTTGCATGTTTTATGTGGTTTTGTAGGTTTTACACGTCAAGCAAAACTTGTGGTTATGTGGAGTTGTTGTTAAACTCTTTTCTAGACCCTAACTTTTGGGGCGTTGTTGAATGAGATGGTTGCAGTTCTGCATGCGTGCTTCGGCATGGTATGAGGAGGTGAGATGCTTTCTCTATATGAGAGTGTTGGTATGTGATTTGTCGCTCAACATTCTTGTGGTGTTACTTGTTGGTTTCCTAGACTATGGTGCTTGGTGTGGACATGTTTGGAAAATCGGATCTATACTTGATTTGGTGTTTGATTCAGAGTGTCTACATGTTTTTTCTCTTGTGAGACCTCATATTGTGTAAGAAATTGATATGGTAGTGAGTCTTCATGTTTCATTAATTTGATCTATGGGTTGTGCAAAGTTGTGGGTTGTCTTTACCCATATGTTTGTAGTGGGACAACTTGGAAGTGGAATGTCTATATCCACGAGGTTGATGCAGTGTTTGCACAGACTTGTAAGCTGGCCTTGTTTGTGGTCACTTCTACATTGTTGTGTTTGCTTTGAGATGAGAGGATGGATGGTGTTGAGTACTTGATTAGTTAGATATGGGGACCTGTAGCATGTTGTATCATGATGTCATGGATAGATTGGATACACTACTTTGTGTAAGCTTTTGACAGTGATGGTAATCTCTACTTGTTTTGGAGATCTTGGTGCTGCTTAGCATTGTTGTCAGATGGACATGTTGTCGATTGTACCTAGAGGTTTTTTAGATTAGCAGATGATTGTTCATGATGCTTGGAAATATTGGATGTCACGTTTCAGTGGGAGCTTTAGTAGTGACTATGGATTCATCACTTGGTGATGGATAGTCTTCTTTAGTGTTGCAGATGTCACTAGGAGGAGCTCTTTGATCCTATTGTTGCAGAAGGGTTCTTTCGCATTTTATTGGACACTATTTGAGGATGTACAATATCTTGGAACCATGGAGGATGTTTGGAGTCTTTGGCTGAGGTGTTTCCGGTGCTTGACAGGTGAAGTTGGTTTTGAGTTTGTTTCCTTTATGTCATGGGATAATCTTGTTTATGCACTAGAGTTTTGACATTATGCATTGCACTTGAGACCATGGTATGTTCACTTGGAGCATGGTATCTCCTAAGGGGGATGGAAAGATCATGGTGTCATGATAAGTTCTTATTTCAGATGTTTGGAGCTTTGACAGTGGTCTAGAGTTTCTATGTGTTTTGAGTACATTGGTCATATGCTTGAGAACTTCATGTTAGTGTAGTAATGCAGTTTGGAGTTCAGCATGGGATGATCATTTGCAGGTGCTCATGGATACATGGAGAATAAGGTGAGGCTGTAATTCTCCTGAGATGAGAAAGGTGTTGATTTCAATAGAAAGTTTGAGTAGCCTACACTTTGGTTGAACATGAGTTCAATAGAGACCAATGAGGAGATTGTTCTTGGATGAGTCATGGTGGCTTGTATATCTTGGAGGAGTATTTTTCTTTTCCACCCTTGGTTTGCTCAGTAGTGAAGTATAATTTGAGAGGTATTTTTCCCATTGTATCTTCCAAATGTGTTTTATACTTTCTTTCATGATATGGATCTTGAATTGTTGTTTAAATGGTTATGGAGGATTCATAGTGGAATATGCACAGCATGATTTATCTTCCTGAGCTTTTGTGTTATATCATTTACTAATGAAGAACTGGTAGGAGATGCTTTATGGGATGATTTCCTGATATGGGAAATGAAATAGTTTGGTCTTCTTTGAGAGGCTTACATCCATGACTTTTTACATATTACATTTGCTATACTTGATCTTGGTGATTGAACGGTTGGATTTTATTATGGCGTATCTTTGGGATGGGAAGGAGATCATACTTGGCACAGTTGGTTGTTAGAAGTGTATGTAGGAGGGTGTTCGACAGGTTATTAATTTGTAGGTTGTGCATATCATTGTGGATGTTCCTTGGTACTACATGGTTATATTTTCTATGTGTTGTGATTGGTAGACTTTTTATGCCTTTGATCTTTCAAATTTGGCATTACCCATACAGTGGGAGTACCTGGATGTATTTGGTCTTCTTCGATTGTTTTGTGCATGGTGCTTGTATCTACGGTTGATGGGTTGGTTGTGCTGCTGGAATGAGTTTACTAATGAGGATACCTTGAAGGTGTGTGAGATTGGATGGATAGCATGATCTGTGGGTGCTATTTTCAGTCGCGGGGGTTGATCAGTTGGATGGGTGCAGTCAGTTTTCTGGTTGTTGTTCTGGTTGATGTTCTATCTTGTTTCTAGAGAATGTCTTTGATAGGTTGTTGTTAGGTCCCATTACTTTAGAATATAATATTCAATTTGTCGACTGGGTAGTGTTCAAGGCAATCTATAATAGAAGAGGTCTAGAGTATCTCTCTCAAGTTTCCTAACTTTTAAGAACAACTTAAGATTAATTCTAACTTCAAACTGTTTAACTATCAAACTATAAAATAATATATTCCTAAGAAAATAGAAAATGCTTGAACTATAGGCATAAGTATACTAATTTAGAAAGCATAATAACTAAATTAAAAAGCATAGAAACAACTAAACTAAGAAGATAAAAAATTATAAAAGCAAAAAAGATTATAGCAATCCATAAAACATTTTCTTAACAGTAAAAATTCTAACAGTAAATAACAGAAACTACGGAAGTGAAAAGATAACAAATACTTTAGAGCTAAAATTTCATAACAATAAATTTAAATGACTCTCTACAGAACAACAATATAATAAAAGAGATCACTTATCTACTCTCGTCAAGTGGCTAGCTCGTGGGTCAACACATTCATTCTCAGCTCACATTCACAGCTATTTCAGGGACACTTCTATCAATCATAGTTATCATCCATAACTCATAACTCATAATTTTAGATAACAATCTCTTTATTCATAAACCTTGGAAATATTCTGACAGAATAACATTATTTTTTACTGTATATCTTACTTCCAAAGACCGTATCTTTTTATAGAGAAATTGTAACTACATGCTATATTTCAGATGGTATGGATAACCATTGAAAATATCTAAACAGATCTATGAATAACTCATATATCTTTAATCCCATTACATAGTATTTAAGAGGCTCAAGTCGATCCATAAAGTCTTTAGTTCAAAGGATAACAGAAATAACAACTTTAAGAACAACAACATCTTTGGTCCATCACCCTAAAGTTCTGGAGCATATTTCCAGCATATATCTCTAACTGTTCTAGAGCACATGCCAACTGGATGCTTCAATATGTAACTTTGATTGACCAACTGGATGCTTCAATCTACAAAACACTTAAAACAACCCATTAAATCTGTATTGGAAAATTACTTTAAGAAATCAAAAGAAATAAGTTTATACAAGTTCTCACTAAAATTAAGCAATTATTTCTCCTAAAATTTAATTAATTGGCAGAGGATAGAGATTTGCATGTATGAACCAGGTCTTTATGGTATTATCATGATGAGGTTATTTTTACCTCATCATTTCCTCCCCTTCCTAGTTCTTGGCAGATCCTCGTGTTCCCTGATTATAATTCTTCCCTCTACTCCCTTCTTCATATTTTGCACTGATGTCATACAAATCTTTTGTTGTGACATCAAATTTTATAGGGGAATTGTGGAAACCTCCATGAAAAGCAACTCCCCATTTCCATTCATTAAAAATTTTGTCATCCTGATCTGTATTAATATGAAAAGCAGGGGCTGGATATAGCAGTAAAGGAGGTTTGTACCTCATTCCTATCCATTTTGTTCTGAGATCTCCTAAAATTTTGGCCAAGGAATCTGCTCTTCCAAAGGACCATCTAAGACCAAGAGAAGAGATCACTTCTCTTTTCTTTAGATATATAGGCAATGGAGTGTATCTCTCTTCACATGCATGCCAAGCCTTGCCAAGCAATTTGTTCCCCTATTCTATGAAATGATTATAACAAACTCGAAGACTGTCATCATACCTTTCCTTCATTTTGTCATCCAACAAAAGAGCTACAAATATCTTTTTAAAAGTTGTTGGTCTACTATTTGGAGATCTCATTTGAAGTCCTATACTTTTCTCTGCTTGAACATATTCTTTGTTACGTTCTTGCCAATGGATTTGATTTCGCATAGTAGACAATAGAGATATTAATTGCACTTCCCCCACAAAAATATTAACAAAGAAATCAATATGCTGCTCTAACAAAATATCATGGGTAAAGAATTCACAAACCATATCTTTCTCTTCAGGCTTTGAGTCTACAAATATTTTAACAAATTATTTATCATTAGGTTCATAGGGCTGATCATTGTAAATTCTAAGCAATTTCCATCTAAAACATTGCTCATTCAAAAACATGGAATACAATCTGGATGGTCTCTACAGGATAAAAGAAATTTAGCTATTTGACATGCATCCTGTTTTCCCTTATAAGCTTTATGAAATGCTTCTCTTAATAACACCATTTCCATTTTCAATCTGTTATTCTCAACTTGTGCATTTCTTAGGAAATAGCACCATTCCATCCATTTCATTAATAATGGAGGAATATGAATTTGGAACCATTCAGTTACCATTGGCTCGGTTTGAACTTCTCTGGATTCCATCTTTGGTTTACTTGTGCTTTCCTGCAAGTCCTGCTCTAATTCTACAACCTTACTAAGAGAAGTATTTAAATCTTCTTTCTATCTTTTCTTTTCCTCTTCAAAGGCTGAAAACATAAGCATAAAATTTCCTTTTAAATTTTGAATTTCTTTATTTAATCCATCCCTATGTATCCTATTTTCCTTATCACAATTTTGAATTTGTATTTGCAGCTCACTAATGGATGTATCTTTTCCCTACATTTCCAACTTTAAATCCTGAATTTCTTGATTCCTTTCATTTATTACCATCTTATACACCATTATTTCCTCTTGTTGTAATTCCATCTTTTCCTTATTTTCATGCAGCTGACTTCTTAACTCTTCTATCTCTAATTTCATTTTTTCTAATTCCATGTTAATATTTTCAATTTCAACAATTTCAACAGCTTTATTAATAACTAGAGACAATTTTCCCAACATACTGTCATCAATCTCCATAGGAAGTGGAGATTGCCCTCTTTCTATTTCCTATTTTTCTTGTTCTACAACTTCTTCTTCAAACACCATGTGAAAATGTACTTCTTCAACAGATATTTCTTTTTCTAAGGATTGGTGAATTGACTCCTCAGTTTCCAAGTTTCCCTTTTGCTTTTTAGATTTTGACCTATTGTCTTTACTCTGTACTAGGGTTTTTGCAGATCCAGAGGATAATATTTTACTCCTCCTCAAAGGAGGAGTATCCTGATAATTTAAAATAGTTGGATCATTTAGAAGAATAGTTCTTCTTTTCCTCTTCTTAACAGGGTGAGTATCCACATTTGGACTCATTATCTCTACATCTTCTATCTGGGCCGGAGTTTCAAACTCATTATTTCTAAATTATGGCACTTCCTCACCAATTATGGTGGGAATTTGGGGTTCAGGAGCCTTAGGGTCTTCGGGGGAAGTTGCTCTGAAAGGTGAAGCAACTTGTTTTGAAGATTCTCCTAATTCTAACTTCCTTCCTGATGTAGGCATATCAAACTTCCCCAAAAAAATTTCCCATTTTCTTTTAGGTTTCTTACGAAAATGATATTTACAAATCAATTGAATTAACCCATGGTGTTTTAATGGCCCTGAACCAATTTTGTATCTCTATATTGAAGAATTAATAGAATCATTCAAGAAATGAGGCAAATTAACCCTTAGAGCAGGGTTTTCCTTCCCATGCCGCAAATGTGTTAACATGCGGAATGTTGGTCCTACCACAGTGGTGAGTTGACCTTCACAAGTAAAATATCTAATAATCCATGCAACAGTAGTACCCCAGGGTTCTAAGATAGAAGCTCGCTGAAACCCCTTATTTTGTCCCCTAGTACTGATAACTATCATGGGTTGAGGATCTCCTTGTTTAAGGAATAATTCTGATAATTTCTGATATGTAATTTGTGTGGTTTCAGATATTTTAATACCAAAATCTTCTAACCCTGAAATAGAAGAGATAATTTTTGAACTCACCTTGAAACGCTTCCCATGTAGAATCACCTGACCATTAGAGTAGTTTTCTACAAATGCATTCACCAGCTTTTCATCATACCCTTCGAATTTCCTGACAAAATCCAGCCAACCCACTTCTTCAAACAACTGAGAGATATTACTTAACCCCAACAGCTTTTCTGCAGAAGTCGGCTCAGATTTCTTCTTTGTACCACCCATTTTTTTCTCTCTCTTGCTTACCGCCCTACTGAAAAATTCAATAATGCCAAGGACTTGTGCACTGATATTTTTGAAAATATGATCAGACTGTAATCATTTACTCTACTCTTGCTCGGAGCTTGCTGTGTAATAATTTCAATTTGCATGAAGGGCCGCAAAAAGAGTAGCGTACTTAACAATTAATCACCAAGTGGCTCAATTTACTAAATTGGGAAAGGAAACTCTTGGCAATCAATCATATTTTATTCAAAAATAACTACTTATTTAAAGCAAAAATTTGTACTTACTTTCATTCCATGATCGCTTGAAGATCTTATACCTCTACCGATTTGACAGGATGATGCAAGGGTATTGGTTGAGGTGACGGTATAATTATTATGACAGGAATGGGGAAGCTCATGGATGACGAAGTCATTAATGAAGACAAGCTATTATAGCGGCTTTTATTTATAAAGGAAAAAGAAGGTGCATGTACCAATGTACGATAATCAAAGCATCGAGAAAGATTTTAATTTTTTTCTAGAAAGGAGTTGGCAAAATGAAAAATGAATAAGTTCTGGAGCACGCATAAAGCATGCATTCAGACAGAGAAAGTAGTTAAAGTTTCGGAGCACGCGTAAAGCATGCATTAGGAGCTTGGAAAATGGATAAGTTCCAGAGCATCGCCAAAAGATGCAGCTGAAACCGTAACCGAATGAAAGTTTTGGAGCATCGTCGAAAGATGCATTTGGAGCAACAACTAAATGAAAGTTATGGAGCATCGTCAAAAGATGTGGCCGGAGCAGCAACCAGATGAAATTTTCAGAGCATTGTCAAAAGATGTAGTCGGAGCAGCAACCAAATGAAAGTTCTGGAGCATCGTTGAAAGATGCAGCCAGAGCAACAACCAGATGAAAGTTCTAGAGCATCGTCGAAAGATGCAGTCAGAGTAGCAACCAGATGAAAGTTCCAAAGCATCGTCGAAAGATGCATCTGGAGCAACAACCAGATAAAATTTCTAGAGCATCGTCAAAAGATGCAGCCGAAGTAGCAACTAGATGAAAGTTCTGGAGCATCGTCGAAAGATGCAGCCGAAGCAGCAACCAAATGAAAGTTTCGGAGCATCGTCGAAAGATGCAGCCAGAGCATCAACTGGCAAGAAGAAAATAACGAACACCACTTAACTCAAACTTCAGGAGTTATATCATTCCACAAGAACATCCTTCCATCATGGTAGGCTGAAGAGTGGGTTTCGGAGCATCGGCGTTCAGAACGTCAAGTTTCGGAGTACCGGCCATTTGAATGATCAAGTTTCAGAGCATCTTGAAACGGTGCTCTAGAAGTTGTTATTCCTTTATGAGAGGTCCTGCAAAATGAAAATATGTGTTAAGTCTGAGAATTTATGAAAAATTCTTTGAAAACAAATTAGGTACACATGTCTTTTTATTACAATTTTTCATCCATCTTCAAAAAAACTTATTTTTTTATTTTTATTTTTAATTTTTTTTAATTTTTAGATAACAATAAAATTTAAATCAAATAGACTCTGCCTTGGCAAAGTCACTACATTGGATCTCTCCTTGCATTTCTACCAGCTTTGTAAATTCTTCTTTATTAACTAGTTTATGATAAATACGTAGGCGATGACCATTAACTAAGAGAGTTTGTAAATCACCATCGATACATTTTAACTGAACTGTGCCATTCAAGAAAACCTCAGAGGTTTCATATGGCACCAGCCAATGAGTTATGAGTTTTCCCTTATGGTCTTTATATCTTGAATCGAATAGTAAGGCCCAATCACCATTATGAAATTCTCTCTTTAATATATTTTTCATGCCAAACTTTCCGTTGATGTTGAACTAGTTCAGTTTGATGAACAACATCTAAACGAAGCTCATCCAACTCATTTAACTGTAAAACTCGTTCTATTTGAGCTCGTTTCAAATCTAGACCCAATTCCATAGTTGTTTGTAGGGTTTGAAGTTCAAATTCAATGGGAAGAAGAGGTTTCTTTCCAAAAACAAGCTCATAGGGACTGAATCCAATTGTAGATTTCCATGTTGTATTGTACGCCCAAACGACTTCAGGCAATTTCCTAGCCCAATCTTTTCTTCTTGAAGAGACAGTTTTTGTCAGTATGTTTTCTAACTCCCTATTAGTCACCTCTACCTGACCATTTGCTTGAGGGTGAAAAGGGGATGACTTCTTATGGCTCATCTGAAAATGGTCCGTAAATGCTAGGATAACTTTGGACATAAATTGGGGTCCCTGATCTGTAACGATAGTTCAAGGGGCTCTAAATCAAAGAAAAATTTTGTTATAGAGAAAATCAGCAACTTGCTCTTCTCTAGCAATTTGTAAAGCTTGAACTTCAGCCCATTTTGTCAGATAATCGGTAGAAACTAATATATATTATTTCCCTTGTGAGGAAGGATCTATGGGGCCGATAAAATCTAACCCCCATTTTTTGAATGGTTCCAAAGTTACCTGAGGCTGCAAAGGAATTTCTATCGAAGCAGTTGGTCTTCCTACTCTTTGACATTCATCACAATGATGAACATAATTTTTAACATCTTTATGCATTGAAGGCCAATAATATCCAATACCTAAAATTTTATGGGAAGTTCTTTTTGCAGAATAATGTCCCCCTGAAGGATCATCGTGACAGGCCCTCAGAATACTATAAGTTTCATCAGCCCTGGCACATCTTCTCAAAACCATATCAAGTCCACAACGAAATAAAATCCCATTAATCCATTTAAATGGTGCACACTCTCGAATAAGTCACTTCCTTTGTTTTAATGTAAATTCAGGAGGTACTTCAGAAGTAGCTAAATAGTTGGAAATATCAGAAACCAAGGAACCTTTATAGCGATAGCAAACAAATTTTCATCTGGGAACTCATCTTGTACAGGTGCTCGATCACCCTCTTCTTGTTTGATTCGAGATAAAAAGTTTGCCACTTCATTAAATTTCTCTGGCTTGTCAAGTATTGTCACATTAAACTCTTTAAGAAGTAATAACCATCTCATTATTTGACCATTAACTATATTTTTATTCATTAAATACTTTACAACTGAGTGATCTGTATAAACTGTAACCTTATATCCTGTAATATAATGACGAAACTTTTTGATGGCATGAACCACTGCTAAGAATTCTTTTTTTGTTTTCGTGTAATTTCTCTCAGCAGATGTTAGGTTTTTACTAATAAAATATATGGCATATTTACCCCCATCCTCATCTTCTTTCCCTAATACTGCACCAATTGCATCATCCGAAGCATCAGTATAAATGTGAAAGGGAAGACTCCAATTTGGTCCACGTAGTACAGGAGCAAAGACAAGCTTTTCTTTTATCATTTCAAATGATTGTTGACACTCAGACGTCCAATAAAACTCCACATCTTTTTGGAGGAGAGAAAACATAGGGGCCTCTATCTTACTAAAGCTTTCTATGAACCTTCTATAATATCCAGCATGTCCAAGAAAAATTCGAACATCTATTTGTGTTTGAGGTACAGTTAATTGTTGTATGACTTCAATTTTTTTAGGATCAACTTTTATTCCTTCCGAGGAAATGTGATGGCCTAAGAGTATTCCTTGTTCCACCATTATTAAACACTTTTCGTGGCTAAGGGACAGTCAGTTTTCCTCAAAAACCTCCAAAACCCTATCCAGGTTTTGAAGAGCTTCATCATAGGTTGAACCATATACTGTGAAATCATCCATATAAACCTCTACACAATCATTGACAAGTGCTGCAAATATAGCCAAAATGGCCCTCTAAAAAGTAGCTAGAGCATTACAAAGTCCAAAAGGAAGAACTCGGTATGCATATGTACCCCAAGGAAAAGTAAACGTTGTCTTGTCTTGGTATTCTAGTGCTACCTAAATTTGGTTGTAACCACTAAATCCATCTTAGAAAGAAAAATATTTCCTTCCAGCCAAATTGTCCAAAACCTGGTCAACAAATGGTAAGGGAAAATAATCTCTAAAGGTGGCTTTATTAAGTTCTCTATAATCCACAAAAAATTCTCCACTTGCCATTTTTCTTTGGTACTACTACCATAGGTGACACTCACTTACTATCTGAGATAGGATAAATAAATCCTGCATGGAGGAGTTTCTCAATTTCTACTTTAACAAGATCCTTTAATGTAGGGTTGAGTCTCCTATGTGGTTGACGAATAGGTCTTATATTAGGATCGGTATAAATGTGATGAGTATAAACACTCGGGTGAATCCCCCTCATGTCTGTATAGTCCCAAGCAAAATCTATAGACCTTTTTACCAGCACATTAAATAATTTATCCTCTTGTATTTTTGTCAGCCAACTATTGATATTCACAGTTTTTCTTGGTAACAACATAATTGTTTTTGTTCCTGGATAGGCCGAAGTGACAGTATGTATTGGTCATAACAAAGTGTTGAGAGGAAAAATATGAGGTATAAATCGGTGAAATCTTGTAATATCATCAAAGAAATAACTCGTTCTAGGAATCATATTAGCCAAGGGACAAGGCATCCCCATGGTAACATAATTTTGTTCCATACCACTTATATCAATCGGTTGTCCCAAAAAATTTGGTACATCCTCTATCACTTCTTCACTAGAACTTATAGCCAAATGTGCAACCTCATTCACTAACTCATCCTCTAAGTCTTCTCCATGTTGTTTAATCACTACCATGGCCAAAGAGGCCAGACTGTCTTGCCCACTAAATTCTTCTGGTTCATCAACCCAGACTTTATTATATTCGGTAGGTTTAGCAGGAGGATATAAAAATAAATGTTTACTATCTGGACCATGTGAAATGGTCATACCTCCTTCACGACAATCAATTTTAGCAGCGACAGTAGCTAACCATGGTCTTCCCAAAACTATTGGATAACTATCTTTAGGTGTAAGTGATTGGATTATTTGAAAGTCAACTGGATATTCCCATCCATCAACTTTAACAAGAACATTTCTTATAACACCTTTTGGGATGGCTATAGACTGATTTTCCATCTGCAAGACTATAGTTGTAGGACTTAAATCTGTAAGACTTAACTTCTCCATTACATCCATCGTCATTACATTAATAGCTGCTCCCAAATCCACCAATGCATTAGGTATTTCTACCTCATTAATTGTAATAGTAATCAGTGGACTCTCAGGATCATCATATTTTGGAGCAACAGTATTTCCAGACAAAAATTTAGCTAGATAACCATCAATATGCACAGTGTTTATTTTCTTCGGTTTCCTTCCTGGAGTTCTAATACACAGTTGTTTGATCAACTGATTTAACTCAGGAATTTCCTTTATTGCCTACAGCAAAGGAACCTCTATTTGCAATTGTTTAATTTCCTGAATTAATGCAGTTTCAAAAGCTAATGACATTTCCGGAGTATCTTTCGGAATTGTTAATTTTAGGCGCTCTGGAAATGGTGCTTGAGTTTTCTCCTTTGAAGGGATATCTCTTTTCTCCTTTGGAGGAATATCTTTACTAAACTCAATCAAAGATTGACCTTCCTCCTCCTGAGGTAAATCAACAACTCCTATTGCTGAAAACTCAATAATATTCGCAGGTAGTGTAGTATCTTTCTCAAAATTTTGAGAAATAGGTTCGTCCACTACTTCCTCAATAGAGGGTGATTGAAGTGTCCTACCGGAACGTAACTAAAAATTTCCACAATGAATTGCATTAAGTCCTGTGACATGATCTTGCTCAGTAGTATATACCAGAGTATTTTGTCTACTGTTCTTTGGATTGGGAAGTGGTTGTGCTGGAAGTTGAGGTTGATTTACCTGCTCAGTCTGAGGAAGATTCTGAGGTGGTGGTAACAAATTCTGTTGTTGATTCCTCCTAGGACCAGTATAAAATTGATTATGTCCCTGATTCCATTGGGGAGCAATGTGTTGTGGGTACCATTGTTGTTGTGACTATTTTGGCCACTACTGAGTTCCCCATGATTGACTTGCCCACTTAGGAGATCCCCAATAAGAAGTTCCCCAAGTAGGTTGTGGAGGATAGGGTTGATTCCAAGATGGAGGCCATTGATTACCAACCCAGTTATTCTGGGGTCTCCATGCAAGATTAGAATTCTTCCCATAAGAAAAATTACCTCCCTGGCGTTGATTTAGCACATTTATTTCTTCTTCAACCTGAGCAGTTTTTTTCTTAGTATTCTTAAGATTAGTCAGAAGATCGCATTGATTGGTAGGGTGGCTTTGCTCACAAAGTTGACAAATATTAACCTTGTCTAAAGGGCACTCCTGTAAAAGATGTTTATTTTGACACCTAGGACAATAGATTGACAAAGTCTCAGGGTTACGTGTCTTTGCTTGTATACCATCCAACATAGTATTCAATTGGGCAAGTATTTATGTCTTAATATTTTCTATTTCTTCTTGAAGTTTACCTATCTCGTTATTCCCTTTGAAAAGATTTTTTTTTTGGATTCCTCCACGAGTACGTGAAAAATTGTGACACAAATCACATATGTCTTCAAGGTTTAACTAAGACACATCACCTTTTCCCATTAAATCAAAACTTCTTCTTGCATCATCATCGAGTCCTTTAGGAAATATAGTCTTGAGGATCTCAACACTAATGGTTGTTTCCCCACATCGTTTAGATAAGAAAAGAAACCTATCCAAATAGTCCTCTAGACTCTAATGCTCAGCAGTGAAGTATAATTTGAGAGGTATTTTTCCCATTGTATCTTTCAGATGTGTTTTATACTTTCTTTCATGATATGGATCTTGAATTGTTGTTTAAATGGTTCTGGAGGATTCATAGTGGAAGATGTACAACATGTTTTATCTCCCTGAGCTTTTGTGTTATATCATTTACTAATGAAGAACTGGTAGGAGATGCTTTATGGGCTAATTTCCTGATATGGGAAATGAAATAGTTTGGTCTTCTTTGAGAGGCTTACATCCATGATTGTTTACATGTTATATTTTCTATACTTGATCTTGGTGATTGAACGGTTGGATGTTGTTATGGCATCTCTTTGGGATGGGAAGGAGATCATACTTGGCACAACTAGTTGTTAGAAGTGTATGTAGGAGGATGTTCGACAGGTTATTAATTTGTAGGTTGTGCATATCATTGTGGATGTTCCTTGGTACTACATGGTTACATTTTCTATGTGTTGTGATTGGTAGACTTGTTATGCCTTTGATATTTTAGATTTGGCATTACCCATGTAGTGGGAGTACCTGGATGTATTTGGCCTTCTTTGACTGGTTTGTGCATGGTGCTTGTATCTGCGGTTGATGGGTTGGTTGTGTTTTTGGCATGACTTTACTAATGAGGATACCTTGAAGGTATGTGAGATTGGATGGATAGCATGAGTTGTGGGTGCTATTTTCAGTTGTGGGGGTTGATCAGCTAGATGGGTGCAGTCAGTTTTCTGGTTGTTGTTCTAGCTAATGTTTTATATTTTTTTCTAGAGAATGTCTTTGATAGGCTATCGTTAGGTCCCATTACTTTAGAATATAATATTCAATTTGTCGACTGGGTAGTGTTCAAGACAATCTACAATAGAAGAGGTCCAGAGTATCTCTCCCAGGTTTCCTAACTTTTAAGAACAACTTAAGATTAATTCTAACTTCAAACTATAAAATAATATATTCCTAAGAAAATAGAAAATGATTGAACTATAGGCATAAGTATACTAATTTAGAAAGAATAATAACTAAATTAAAAAGCATAGAAACAACTAAACTAAGAAGCTGAAAAATTATAAAAGAAAAAAAGCTTATAGCAATCCATAAAACATTTTCTTAACAGTAAAAAATCTAACAATAAATAACAGAAATTACGGAAGTGAAAAGATAACAAATACTTCAGAGCTCAAATTTCATAACAGTAAATTTAAATGACTCTCTACAGAACAACAGTATAATAAAAGATAACACTTATCTACTCCCGTCGAGTGGCCAGCTCATGGGTCAACACATTCATTCTCAGCTCACATTCACAGCTATTTCAGAGACACTTCTATCAATCATAGTTATCATCCATAACTCATAACTCAGAATTTTAGATAACAATCTCTTTATTCATAAACCTTGGAAATATTCTGATAGAATAACATTACTTTTCGCTGTATATCTTACTTCCAGAGACCGTATCTTTTTATAGAGAAATTGTAACTACATGCTATATTTCAGATGGTATGGATAACCATTGAAAATATCTAAACAGATCTATGAATAACTCGTATATCTTTAATCCCATTACATAGTATTTAAGAGGCTCAAGTCGAGCCATAAAGTCTTTAATTCAAAGGATAATAGAAATAACAACTTTAAGAACAACATCTTCATCCCATCACCCTGAAGTTCCAGAGCATATTTCCAGCATATATCTCTAACTGTTCTAGAGCACGTACCAACTGGATGCATCAATCTGTAACTTTGATTGACTAATTATTATCTACAAAACACTTAAAACAACCCATTAAATCTGTATTGGAAAATTACTTTAAGAAATCAAAATAAATAAGTTTATACAAGTTCTCACTAAAATTAAGCAATTATTTCTCCTAAAATTTAATTAATTGGTAGAGGATAGATATTTGCATGTATGAACTAGGTCTTTATGGTATTATCATGATGAGGTTATTTTTACCTCATCAGTCTTCTCGCATTTGTGTTCTGGTTTGGGCCTTGGAAGTTGATTTTGTTTGTGCTTCTGTATGGTTTCTAGTTGATGCTATGGAGTGGTCAATAAGATCTTCGTCAAGTGGGATATTGTTGGAGATATGTGCCTCAATCTTGCTGACCTGAACCTCCTATAAGAGTAAATCAGTGAGACACCTGAGATAGCCTACCGATGAGTTGTTTAGTCATGAAGGCTTGAAGTGTTCAGATCGGTGTGACATGTGATCGGTCTTGCCGAAGAGAACTATCGGAGTGACTTGAACTATCGGCGTGAGTTCTCTATTTCATATCGACAGTAGCTATCTGGCCGATGAGGTTCGTCGATGAGACTCTTTTCGATCTAGGGAATGTATGCATAGTAGCCTGGATGAGTTTTAGTATGACTCTGGCCGATGATTGGATCGGGGTGACATTGGTCGTCGGGATGACTTGTGAATGTCACTCTAGTGCTTGTGGTCTGGCCAAATAATTCTATCGGGAAGACTCCTACCGAAGTGAACTACGTTCGGATGACATTGGTTTTTGGGTAGACCTATGAATGTTGAACCGACTGTGTTAGTCTAGCTGATGGGTCTGATCGGTGTATGTCTTTCCAAGAAAAAGATGGTCGGGCTAACACGATACTTAGAAATGCATCTTACCGATAGTAGATCTTTGGCCGATGTGATCTGTTCGGTGTGAGTCTAGCCAGTGGGTGTGTTCAGTGTGACTCCTGTCGATGAAAGGTTCTAAACTACAATGAGATTTTTTTCATCATGGTGACTTAAGAACTCAGTGTGACTTTGTCCGATAGTGTTTTTCTTGCTGATGGTCTATTCCAGTTGGTCATCGGTGTGACTTGGGACTTTGGTGAAACCTTCTCCGATGCTTGTTCTCTTGCCGATAAGGTTGTTCCAGTAACATTTGGTGTTCCTGTTGATTGTCAGGATGAGTATGGCCGATGGTCTGTATCGGGGTGACTTAGGCCGACAAGACGGTTCAAGAGGTGTTTGAACTTAATGACATCAGTGCATTCGATGTGACATTATGAACTCCTGCCGATGGATGTTGTCTTGCCGATAGTCCTAGTCGATATGTCAGGATGATAGAGACATCGGGGAGACTTTGGAGATCGGCGTGTCTGTGACCGATAGACAAAGTCAAGCTGATCGAAGTGAAGATGGACTTGGTTGAACGAACGATGACTTAGTTGGCCTGTCGATGTGTCAATTTTTCATCGGAGGAACATGATGAGTTGGAGGAGACTATTCATTATCCAAGACAGGTTGACGGTTGATCTAACTAAAGAAGACGAACTGAACGGTTCTGAGTTAGGATAAAGCTATTATACAGGATCGTTCGGTGGTTTGTTGGTGAGGTAAAATACTTTTCTAAAGGAGGTGACTCTGCTCTCTCTCTGTGGTTCGATTGTGAAACCTCTCTCTCTATGTGAATCTACTCTGTATATTGTGTTGGAATATTGTAACAGTGCAAAGTTTGTATTGGATTGAGAGGTTGATCAGAGAAATGTAAATAAAAAAGGGAGAGGGAATTAGAACAGGGTTGTTGCCAGTTTATCTCCAAAATGAAACAAAATGTAACCTCTGTGAAAAGGTTGAGCCTGAGATTGTATTGTAACTATGTTTGTTGTTGAATAATACAATGGCTCGGATCTTTTGGAGTGTGGGGTTTTTTACCCGAAAGGGTTTTCCCCACATAAATCTGTGTTCTAATCTTCTATACCATCTTTCATTTTTAATGGTTTTGTTTGTTGAATCTATTTATGTAAGTTGTTGAAACTAAGTTTACATGTGCTTTTCTCAGAAGGATTAATGTGGGAAATGAACTGTGTCTGATTTCGCTTTGTGACATAGTTGTACGTGTTTTTGAGGCAATATAATTGAAATTAAAGTTAACAAAGACACTACAGATCTTGGATGCTTATCTGAGATGATGGAGATTTCCCAACACTAATGACCTATCTATATGGTAGATTTGTTTCACTACCCTCAATAGGTATTAACCTATTATTACCATATTTGTTTTTATATTTTGAGACTACAACATAATTTTTAAGACTCAAGCCGAAACCCCCATTTAGGTTGGGGTTAGCAGATCTAGGGTTTAAATCCAATATCTATCTCATAATGAAGATCCATGCCTATATTTAAGGCTACTAATATTCTTGTATCCATGTGAAGGAGGGTTGATCTGGTCTCTTCTAATTTCATCACATTTCTTATTGGAGATAACAATTGTGGCATAAATGCCCAAAATTGAGGAGGCACATTCTTTACCGTGTCTTGGGTATGACAACCAATATTTCCTCATTTAAAACCTCTTAGGAAAAGGCTATTACCCTAAACATGGTGTCCCTAGTTCTAGAATTCTTGTTTTAGGGTTCAGAGCTATAATGAGTTTCTTAGGGAAAATCAGAGTGCCCTTTCCTGTATCTTCACACTCTACTTGGTCTCCATCATACCATCCTACGCCTACCTTCTCGAATCTTGTCGAGACTGGGGAAATACCAACTTCATTGCCAACCACAACGTCTCTGAAAGATTGTTCTTTTTTCACCACCTAATGCTTCACATGAACCATAAACCCTTTCTAACAAGTCCTCATAGTCAAGGGGGTCAACCATGATTGAAATCCCAAACTCCATTAATGGCATTAATGACAAGGAGGCAAAATTCTAAAATGGGTTTGACGTTTAAAGGATGAGAAAAAAAATAGGTACAATGAAAAGAAAGTATAAAATGAGAGGAAAGATATCAATGTAATAAGGAGCATTAAAAATGCACGATTTACCAAACTCTATTGTTGGCAACCATGAATTCCACCCAGTTGCAAAGCACTCGCCATCCAAGTTTGTGCCTTCTTTAACCATTTAATTCATTCTACAAGCCAAATAAATAAAAATCAAATATATGCAGTTTGTAAGAATCAATAAAGGTTTTTGAAATCATACACCAGGCAATGTAAATCTGATATATAATCATACAATAATATTTTGGATGAAATCCAAGTAAAACAACTACAAAAAAATAAATCAAATACTAATAGCTTGGATTCCTTTACACAACTCATTGGAAGACCCACACGATTCTGCCTTTTTTCCTTCGTTTTTCCATGCTTTTTCCTCTCACAATTCCTGTCAAATCTTCCTCTTGCAGAAATAATTTCAAATTGTGTTGATGTAGGAGTCAAAATCTACGCTACAAATTTCCTCCAAGTTTTTGAGGCTTCCAAATATCACATCGATGATTGCACAGAATAATGAAACTTTCATGGAGATTTTGCTAGGATCGGTTTTCGTTCCAACCCCACCAGACTCCCCTTCTCAATAATATTGAAAATAGCAACCAAAGAATTGGAAGAGTGTGAGCAATAAATCATTTTTATAGTTAGCTTAAAAATATTATAAATTAGAATGTCTTCCCTCATATGAGACATGGAATAGGGGAATGAAAGAAGGAATAAGAGAGATAAGATACATGATTGCAACTTATTAAGGAGCTTATTCGAGCATCTTATTAGTTTAGAGTCTAGTATTTTCTCTTTATTCTCATTTGTAGATTTTGAATTCAGATTCATAAATTTGGTTTGTGTTATATTAAACTCTTTCATAAGATACAATTTTTACTTTTTTTGAACATGTCATGAGTGTTAGGAAATAATGCATGATATCCACGTTCTTTAATCCATTTCCTACATAACCCCATGAGAGAAAAACATGCATGCAAGTAACCATAATGCATAGATCAAAATAGACAAGCCACAAGGTAACACACGATATACTTTGGGAAAACCCTCAAGAGGAAAAAACTTAGCCTCCAAAAGCATCCATACTCCATCTATTATTCAACAAATAAACAATGCATGCACTTACAAGAGTTATCATGAATACTTCTGAAGCATCAAACCTCTCCAATGTACCCTCCTTATGTTCAAACATGAATCCACACATCCCATGCCATACTTTACATATGCACTCCTCAGAAAGACTCAATAATGACAACCCACTCACCCAACCAACCTTAACCACTAAACATGTGCTTACTTTTATAGAGTCAAGCTCACACAAATACAACCAAGTAGTAAGATAAAACCATGTATCACAAAACTATGTGAATACAAAACTACTAACCCCTCATTTAATATTGAGTACTAAATTTTCACTTTATTAAATATTCCCCAATATTAAATTATTATATCATGTCTCTCACACATTAAATAATAATAACCCAATGTTACAATACAACATAAAGTGGTCCCCAAATAATTACCTAGTGTGGTTAACCACACCTCCTAGGTGCATCACAACTAAATAATTATTTAATTACATTATAATATAACATTTTATGCAATGGTGTACAACACCATATCCCAACATTCTCCCACTTTTTGTATACATTTCATAAGGGATCAATCAATAAAATACATCATCATAGCCATACATGTAACCACATGAATCTCCAACATGCTCTCGTGCTCCATCAAGATGTGCAATAAGAAAAAAGTGACCACCATCTCAATATAGAACTCCTCTCATCCTCCAACGTGCCACCTATGGAAGAAAAGGAACATTCCAAGGTGAATATGCACCAATACAAGAACACAAGCATCAAATCCAAGTGATAAAAAAAGCTCCAAACAAGTTGTTGGAAAAGGTGAAAAACCCACATGATCAGAAATAGCATCCAAAACACATGCTAATACATCCAACCACCCATACCTCCTATGTATCAAATACATCAGTAAACTCATGCCAAAAACATATACAATGCATAAACCACAATCAAGCTCCATGTATCAAACCTGTCAATGAAGAACATACATATCCAGGAACTCCCACTGCATGGGTAATGTCATAGCATATCAAGTCTACCAACCAACACTATATCAAGGTGTGATAAATGATCAAATATGAAGTACCAAGGAAAATCACAATGATCCATACATGCAACACCAACAAATGCATACTCTCTCACAACATGTCGCCATCATCCTTCCAAATCATTTGAACATGAACCTCTAGGAAGGAACCATAGAATGAAGAAAGAGAACCTATGAAAGATAACATGTCCTACTAATACCTCAAAGTGCTACGCTATGTCAAGTATGATCTCCTTACAAACCCAAAATGAAAATCCTCAACAACACCTAACCACTCAATCTCATAGATCAAGTATAACATATGAATCATGTAAATTCCAACATGGATGTAGGCCTCTATAACCAAGGAAATCAAACTCCAAATAACCATTCCCAAATCAATAAATCAACCCAATTACCATCTCCTAAACTCCTCATCAATGAATAATAACATAAAATCAAATGCACAAGGAGATAACCATGCTAACCATCCCTCAAAATGAATCCTCTAGAACTAACTATACATAGCTCAAGATCCATATCTATGAAAAACAAAGCAATGTAAACTCATGCTAAATAATCTTCAAATGAGTCTCCAAAATCAATCACCATGACTCAACTCATTTCCATGAGAAATCAAAGCACAAAACATAAGCACATCAAAAATAGGATGGGAAATATCTATTAGATGATAAATCATCGAGTAGACCAAGAGTGGGGAATGAGAGTGCTCCTCCAGGATAACCAAGTCATCATGACTCCAAGAAAAATCTCCTCTATAGGTTTATCATGAACTCATGTCCATATCCAAGTGAAGGCTCCTCGGTCCCCATGTTAAAACCTCCAAAGAGTAACCATCTCAAGAAAATGTCTCTAACCATAAGAGAACTCTAGCCTCACCCAAGTCTCCATGAGCACATCAAATTGATCAATCCATGCCAAGCTCCAAAATGTAACACAACATCTTCATAAAGCTCGTGAGAAAATGGTCAATGTATTTAATACCAAGAGAACCAATGAGATCAATGTCAAAGATCCAACCGTAGAATTAAGAACCTATCATGACATCATGATCTAACCATCTCCTCGTAGGAGATCACATGCAACAATGCATACATATTGGTTTCAAGAGAACATGTACAATGCCAAAGCTCTAAACTAGTATCAAGAGTAAACCATGACATAATAACAATCACACTCTAAACCAAGAATTAGCATCTCCAATCACATGAAGATAACCATCTCCTACCAATGTACCTATAAATGTGTAAGAACCCTTCTGCAACAACAAGATCTAAGAGCTCCTCCAAGATATCCACAAACACCAAAGAAGATCACCCATCACAAAAAATGAATCACGTCATTGCCAACAACTCCCACTAAACTATGATACCGAGCTACACATGGCATCATGACAACCATCTCCTCCATGAAGATCATTATGTTCCACGCACACAAATAAAATTCCAATCATACCAAGTAGAACTAAGATCTCTAAGCCAAGAAGATACAACCGCCATCAAACCATCAGGAATCAATCCTACACCGCCAAGTCATCAGTGTCAAAAGCTCCCACTAAAAAGTGTAACCAATGAAATGCAACCAATCTATCATGGCATCATGATAAAACCACATGCTACTATGACCAATGACATAGTATAGGTTAACTACACCTGATCCATATGAATTTGAGACATATTTAACCCACTAAGCATCAATCCCAATAAAATCATTCATTGTAAACAAAGAAAAAGAAGTCATTAAAACTAACATTCTAAATCATGAAAGCTTGACAAACCTCTAATCTAAGACATTGAAACTTATCCTATTGGGGGAGTGGTGTCATATTGATGTGGAATGGCGACCCTTTCCCAATCCCTTGAATAATGAGCTTGTTTCAATCAGTTTTATTGAAGAAAACTGATGAAACCATGAGAGATATGTGATAAAACATTATTTAAATACTAAATTAACATGATATATGTTAAGATGATCGATATGGGTGTATGCAAATATACTCTAAATGTATGCAAGCTTCAAAAGGTTAAAATCCTAATTAACAAATAAGCTAAATGTATGCATCTATGTTATCATGGAAGCCATTAATGGAAGCTAAGCTAATATACAAGTAAATAAAGTTAAAATGATGTTAAATGTGAGTGCAAGTACAAATGATTTTAACAGCATAAGTTTTTTGTTAAAATATGGATCTATTTGTCTCGAAATAGTGCTTTATTTATAGGAAAGCAAATGAAAAATGAAGGGCTAAGATTGAAAAAGCTAATCAATTGTCAAAAAGGAAAGAAGATGGCGGCATGGATCATGGATTCTCATCTAGGGTTGAAAATCCAAGTTTATATTTAATCAAGGGCTTACATTCATCCAAACAACCACACTTTTAACCTGTACAAGAGGTCACAAGTTAACTTGCACAAGAAGTTTTGAGTTAACTTACACATGAAGTTTTGAGTTAACTTGCACATGAATTTTTGTAAGAATATTCCCTTTTTTCCAAATGAGTGAGAAAAGAGAATATTCTTTGGAATATTCTCATGGGTGAGGGAAATAGATATTTAGTTAATTAAAACCAAATTTTAATGTGCAAAAGGGGAAGGAATATTCCTTTTGGAGGAATGTGCAAAAAGAGGAATATTTCCTTGGAATATTCCTTTGCAAGTGGGGGGTTAGATTTATTAGTAATTTGATACTTAAATAAAGTTTCAATTATGCAAATTAAGGGATTTAAGATATTCATTAAATAATTTATTTATTTAATGGAAAGGGGAAGCGATATGATATTTAATTAAATAACTTAGGGTTATTTAATTAAATAAGAGGACTTTAGGGATTAAATTAAATAATTTGAGTTATTCAATTTAATAGGATGAAATGTTAGCATGAAAGGGGGTGAATTAACCTAACTAGGTCAATTAGATTAATAGATGAAAATGAGGCAATTAATTAAATAGCTAGGCTAATTTAATCAATTAAGCGAAAAGATGATGGGTTTAAGGACGAAATGATGTTAGTTAGCCAATGTGATCCATCGAGACATTTTTAAGTGTCTACAGCTACAAGTCCCCTCAACTAACTAATTAGGTACTCTAACTATCCATACTCTCATCCCAAAGCAACATACCAATGCATAAATGACCACAGTCAAGGCCAACTATCAAAGTCTACCTAAACACTGAATCAATATTGTGGATATAAACAATCCACATTTGAGTCATCCCACCGCAAGTGAATGGGTATCTAATCTACAACCTGCATAATTTATAGATACCCAAAAGTGTCATCACATTAGTAACCAATAAATTGAGATATCAAAGAAGATAATACTATATACATCAAGACTCAAACACCAAATCAACCACAAATTTGATTTTCCAAACATGTCCACAAATGAGCAACCGTAGTCAAGGAACTAATCAAGCATCAAGGAGATTAGAACAACCTCTTAACATCAAAACATATCACCACCAAATAATCACATACATGATCATGTCGTGCCAATTCTCAAATGTACCTGCATATCCATGACACCATAATCATAGCCAATGTTGTACCTATACTCAACTATCACCCATACAAGACTTCAAGTCTCCACTCATGTCAACCCATGCCCTCAAAACTAAAGACAACTTGTGTACCTATCACCATCAAATCCCAACTCTAAAAAAATCTATAAATCTGTACTAGAAAGCACCAAACTAATAATTAGTTGTACCATCATAAATATCATATAATAATATGCACTCCCTTAAGGTTTCACCTCTTGACTTGTCTGGATGCTCATGCAATCACCCTTCGAATTTCAGGCATCTACAAGTGATCAAATAAGTACAATTCACATTGTACACCACAAATTGAAAATATACCTGATCCACTATGTAGTATAGTACACATTCTCTCCAATGCCTATTTGAAATTGAAAATTTGATTCTGTATGCAAAAGTATGACCAAAACTATGAAACAAAGAACATCTAGCTTTTGGGCTCCAAAAACTGATCAAAATAAAAAAAAAATCATGAAGCCAAACCTATACCACTGCGTAGTGCTCAGAACCACCTTTCCAACGAGTATAAGAAGTTGAAAAATAAACATATTGGGAGAAAGTTATACCCGTTTGAATAAAACTCTTATGCATAGGCTGTTGATGGCCCCTAGGCGGAGCCACCAGCAACACCCAGGCAACTCACCACTTGGAAGGTGGCGGTGGATTTTAAAACCAATTTAAATTTATTTAAATTTACAATTTTAAAAACCTTTCGGTGGATTTATGTTTTTATAGGGGGGGTGGATTTATTTTTTTTAGCCCTCTGGGGCTCAGGCTAGGCACCCACGGGACTGTGGTCTCATGCCATAGGTGACAGGACCTGGCTCGTGGGGTCAATAGGGTTGGCATACCTTGTTCCAACAATATTACAATAGTACCATGTCGCTAGGGTGCGGCGGGTTTGCAGACCCCGCTACCATTTTTTTTTTTAAGATTTTTCAATAAAATTTTAATTGCAGCCTTTTTTAATTTCTATGCATATATATATATATATATATATATATATATATATATATATATATATATATATATATATATATATATATATTGTAGGGATTTATGGGTAAGTGCAAGAAGTTGGGTCCACTTTTAGTGGAAGTGTCATTTTTTAGCTTTAAAATAGGTACCCATTTTAAAATGGGTACTCATTCCAAAAGGTTTGAAAATCATAATCCATGTTTTTCATTTTGATTTAGGCTCAAAAAATTCATGGTAACCCAACCTTTAGTCTTGGACTTACAAGTACAAGGTCATGGCAATGTCGAGAGAAAAAACTATGTCAATATGGCTAATGATTTTTTTCAAAATTATTTTGTGAAATTAAAACCCATTTTAGATGAAATTGTGTAGATTCCAACTATGTAGTTTTTTTACAATTGGATTATTTTTTTCTATTTTTCAAATATTTTTTGATGAAACTGGTCCATAAACTTGAAATATCAGTTTTTTTATTAAAATAATATTTTGAAAAACAAATTGTACGTGCACAATATTCAAACAATTCTTTTCAATTTGAAAAAAATGATAAGTTTAAGCCATCTTATTTGTGACATACACGAGGGATTTTTAAAACAACAATTATGACCAATAAAAAATTAACAAAAAAAAATCAAAAAAGATTACAAAACAATATCGTGCACATTCTTCAATGTGCTAGATATCTTTTCCCAAAAGGATTTAAGAAAAATACAATTATTTAGGTCAAAATATGGATGGCGTACACATGTATGGTATGGTAAAAAAAGTGACTTTTAAACAACGATTTTTAGACATTCCTATTGAAAATCAATTTGTATCACTAGGTATTAAAATAAATTACATATTTGGAAACTAGACTCTAAGTACTACATTTCATATTACTGACTTTTTTTAAGATTCAATATTTAAGTGCTTCAAATTCTTAGGTCAATTGTGACAAATTTTGAAAATTAGGGAAAACACTTCCACTTTTTGGCCAAAAATGGACTCAACTTCTTGCACACACCCTTATTATTTTATTTTGCAGACTGTTTTTGACGACTGTATGGTCGAGGGGGGTCAATAGGCAATTTTTTTTTGCATTTTCTCATAGTGGCCAAAATAGTGCAAATTTTATGTCATTTTTCATCTTTTGGCCATCCTGGATCTAATGGTGAGGTCCATTTTGTCTCAAGAGGTCATCCATGAAATTTCCTTTACAAAAACATCATATGAAAACTCAATCCAAGAAAACCTTTTTGACCCAAATTTTTCACACTTCAAATCTACAATAAACTCAACAAATCTTGACAACCCAAAAGCCCAAATCTACAAAATAACACCTGCACGTGTTTCATACCTTGTAATGCCTCAAATCTAACTTGCATTGCCATAGATTCAACTTTGCACCAAATCTACTCAAACAAGGGTTATAACAAAACTTGAGACCTCACACCTCCCATCAACCATGAAAGCTTTGATACCACTTGATAAGAAATAATGCATGATACCCACATTCTTTTATCCATTTCCTACATAACCCCATGAGAGAAAAGTATGCATGCAGGTAACCATAATGCATAGATCAAAATAGAAAAGACACAAGATAACACCAAATATAAATTGGGAAAACCCTCAAGAGAGAAAAACCCAACCTCCAAAAGCATCCATACTCTATCTATTATTCAACAAATAAACAATATATGTACTTACAAGAGTTATCATGAATAATTTTGAAGCATCAATCCTCTCTAATGCATCCTCCATGTGTCCAAGCATGAATCCACACATCCCATTCCATGCTTCATATATGCACTCCTCATAAAGACTCAATAATGACAACCCACTCATCTAGCCAACTTTAACCACTAAAAATGTGCTTGTTTTTATAGATTCAAGCTCACACAAATACAACCAAGTGGTAAGATAAAACCATGTACCACAAAACCATGTGAATACAAAAACACTGACTCCTCACTTAATATTGGGTACTAATTTTTCACTTTATTAAGTATTCTCCAATATTAAATTATTATCTCATGTCTCTCACACATTAAATAATAATAATAACCTAGTGCTACTTTATAACACAAAGTGGTCCCCAAATAATTACCTAGTGTGATTAACCACACCTCCTAAGTGCATCACAACTAAATAATTATTTAATTATAACATTATAATTAACATTTTATGCAATGGTGTGCAACACCATATCCCAACAATGAGTATTTTTTTGCACTTCTCATGTGGCATGAGAGCTAATGTGCCCTTTCTAATATGCTTCCAGAATTGAGACCTATTTTAACAAAACAGACTTCAAGATACATACATTGCGTGGTACCAATCCTGTGCAGAATTTCACTAGAATCTACTAGTTATATATGTCATCGTAGTATTACGCTAAAAAAATTGTAATTAACCTTAAGTAATGATGACTCACACCTTTGCTATTTCATTTCCTGAGCTATTCAAAAACTAGCTTTTATTTATATATATATAAGCTCATTTTTACACTTGAGACGAAAAGATATAGAGCAACGGTAGACTGGACATTTTTGGTATAGGATTAGGGTGAGCGTATTTTAAATTTTCTTTTAAGTTTTTACTTTGAATAGATTTATTTTAGAAGTTGAATTTTAAACCATAATGAGGGTGGAGGTAAAAAAACATAAGACTGCCTCTAAAATATTAGGCCATGCTTCATGATGGAACGACATATTCTTTTTACATAGACCCTCTTAGGTGAAAGTAGAATAGATTTTTTATGTCCTATATATTTTTTATAATTAATAATTTTATAATGTATGGCATTCTTTTTTATCTATAAACACAATACTTGAAATGAAATAATCAAATTACATATTTTCTCTATTTTTATAAACAATACATTGTTATTTAGTTCCCGAGCTTTTGTTGAGTTTTCCCTATTTTTAACTTGGGTAATTGAATATCATTAATATTTTTATGACATCATGTCTTGCCAGGTAAATGGAATGATACTATGGTATATACTTACCAATAGTTTGAAAAATATTCTCATTCCAGAAATTCATAGAATGGTCTAACAAGTGGATCACACCAGTATTTGAATCTTACTATGCACATTTTTAATTCTAATGCATTTTTATAGACCAAAGTGCATATCATGACTTGGCTCATTACCTTCATCTAATTGTGTGTAGTTTTGCATGGTTCACTAGCTATTCTATATGCTTGTGTGGGGTTCTTGCCTCTTAGACTCCCCAGAAGAAAGTTCCAACATCAACTAAGCTCACTGCTACTCAAAAATAGCATAATGAATTTAATTAAATTCCCTCCATACATGTCGCGACATCCTTGTGGGCTCATTATTAGATGCGGTTGGGGAAGGAAATTCCTGGGGCATATCTCAAGTTGGTGGGGTACCGATAAACATCGGAATTGGCACATTTTGTCCTTTCGCACGATTAAAAATTCATCTCAACAGGTTGTTTGGATGAAGTGTTAAAACCTCTATTAAGTTGTATTGAATTCCATTAATGTTGGCACGTTTGTTGGGTGGTATAAGGTAGGATCTAAGGGTAATCAGTGGCATCAGTTTGTTTCAGAGTAGAGCTTCTCGGAAATAATGGAGACACCCATATGACTCACCACCTCACGCAAGCAATGGGCCTTTCTAGGGAAAATAACAGACAACATGCTAAGATCGATCTTTATGGACGATGATACACTGGTGGTGGAGGTGATAAAGTTGGTTTTGGAGTTTGAGTTCCTCATCTCCAAGGAGAGATACAGGGTGAATGTTGACATTGCCTCCTGGTTCGTCACTTCACTTCTTGATTTGGAGACACCAAAGGCAATGACATTTCTCATGGTGCGCAAATTGGTTTGGCTAGAGTTGTTGGAGGGCGTCGAGGACGTGATTATCATTGCCGAGTTGGGGATTGGCATGCCACAACCAAGGGATATGACGAGTATCTTCCTGCCAGATGTTTGAGTGAAACACTACCCATTCCTGTTGGATGTAAAAGGAATGGCCCTTCTGAAGCACAGGGCTCGTGTTGTTCATAGAGCAGAGTTCCTACGAAGGTTTTATATCTGGAACCGGTGCCTAACAGAGACTGGAGAAGCCTCTTCCGAGAATATCTTGTTGGAGAGGGTGTGGAATTCGACTAAAAGGTGGTCTTCTGTTATGTTCTTTTTTGGTGTGCCTGGCGTGGCTTCGGTTAAGGAAGACTATGGCTGATAAAAGCATATAGGTAGCAATTTTTTTGGGTGGGTTTTGGGGTCTGGAAAGAATGTATCATCCATAGCGATGGCTCTGGTTTTTGATCGAATTGTAAAGCACTATATGTATGAGTGGATATAGACTTTGGTTGGGTGCCAAAAAGCAATGAAGCATTGTAAACATGTTGAATATCAATAAAATTTTGTTTTTATGTAGCAAAAAAAAATCCCTCCATACATGGTTGGCATAGTCATACAAGTGTGAATTCCTTCAATTAGTCAATGAGGTTCAACCTAGGGTGTTGAACCATCAAAACAACCCACAATGAAATAAAGATAATAACACTATGCTTTTGCCCTATTAGCAAGAGATGCAGATTGTCACATTTTTGTCTTCTAATGCAAATTGATTCATGAAGGGAAAACTCAGTTCTTAGTGAGTTGCAAACATTAGCATCCAACAAATCCAATGATGTGGCAATTGATTCCATCAAAGACTAATAAGACAACTTTTAAAACTTGTGTATATGCAAAGTAATTAAACTAGCTCTTGCACCTTTATGAGGTGCAATGTGTGTATTAACAAGAGATTCAAAGACCATGTTGGTGGATGAGAACTTTTGTTTTCAAGTTTTCAACTTTGGACTAGTCAAATTCATAGAAAAAGAGTAGTCAATTTCAATGAGCAGGGCAACTAGTTCTATTTTTTTGAATGGGCATTTGAGATGGTGGTGGATAAGAGACTGAGCAATATAACAAAAAATTTGATTGAGATAGAGGCAGTGCAGAGAATGGTGAGTAGTAAGGACTATGTCTGGAAGTCAAAAAATTTCTTATGTATGACAATTCCAACATGAGACAATTCTGGGACTGATGGATTTGTGTACAAAAAATTATGCTAAAAAAATCCTAACAATTCAACACAAGTGGAGATGCTAATCTAAATAACACCTGGTCCTTCACTTTTTGCAAGAATTCATGAGGTTCAAAAAAAAAAAACACCAAATACCCTATCGCAAGAAGGATGGGTAGTCTTGTGGAATATTTTCAGAAGCTGTGGAGCATGGACTCAGGGGGAATCTAACTAGGAAATAAGTTTTTGGATTGTGCAGAGTATCAGAAATGCAGAAAGGGGGAGGAGTGTTGATCTTTTCCGTTGATGTTAAACGGGGAGAAATGGAACTTAACATACTATATATTCCAAGGGGGAGAAATCAATCTAAGAGGGAGAAATATCTTTGTGTGTGTCCAACTGGTTTTATGGGTGTCCTAACATTTTGTTGTTTGCCATCAATGAGAAAGGGGGAGAATGTTGCACATAGACTGTCATTGATGTCAAAGGTTTTCATTGATGAAGATGATTGATGTTAAAGGTTTTCATTGATGAAGAGGATAGATGTCAAAGGTTGTCATTGTGTCAAGGAGTACTTGAATTATCATTATATTCCCCTTGACTCACCATTTTGAGTTGCAGATATTTGTAAATATAAATATATATATATATATATATATATATATATATATCTGGTAGTATGTTATGTGTCAGAAGTTCAGTATAATTGCATACCTATTTGTGTTGGTAATTGTACTGTCATATCAATTATATCATTAATTAGTTTTATTGAGGAGTGACTTCCTTCCGGTAGTTGGTGTGATTGTTGTATGTTTGCAATATCATGCATGTATCTACTCACTATGATAGTGGTGGTTTGAAATACTATACTGGAATGTTTTAGTTCGGTATTTATTAGGTTCAGTGTTTCTCATGTTTCTCTTCTAGAGATTTAGTCTCTACGGTTTGAAAGGAGAGTATACCTACACTTATTTTTATCATATTCTAGAGTTTTTGGAGGATATGTTCAGCATGCAGAAAGTTTAGAGTGACAAAAGGTTCTTTGTGTCTATTTGTCAACTAGTTGGTGTTCAAGGCTTTTGCAGTAATGGCTAGTAGCGTGTTGAATTCAAATCTTGTGTGTGGTGTTAAGATAGGACCTGATTAAGGTTCCTAGCTATGCTAGCATATAGTATCATGTTCTTTTGGCTGCAATAAAATTTGATTGTGGATCAACCTGTTACACATTTCATGTAATTTAAATTTAGGTCCACCTTATGTTGTCTTGGTTTCTTGTTGATCCCTGGCCAAAATGGAAGAGCGTTGATGTAATGTCATGTATATATTTCTCAAATATTTAGATGCATTGTGTGAAGTATGTCAAGTAGAATTACACTAGTGTGAAGAAAAGTTGGTCGCAAGTGTAAATTGAAGAGAAGGTGGTGAAGATAAAAGGGAGAGTTGCATTTCAGTGTGTGCACTAGTATAAGAAGATCATATGCAATGAGGAAGAGTGTTAGCTATAACTCTAGAAAGTGTATGAGATATATAGAATATCTGCAAGCATTATCTTTGTATTTTGATAGGACTGGTGTTCTACCTGGTGTGTTGTTTCATTTGGAGATTGGTGTCTTTGGTAAGTTGGTGCCTACAGATAAATTAGAGGATTGGTGTTTCTAGTAGGTTGGTGCTTACTTCAGTGTGTAAAATTCACTTGTATATCTTTGCTTTGTGAGGTTGGATTTGGATAGTAGATCCAAGCAACTATTCTCACAATGGTTTTTCTCATCTTGGATTTCCAAGTATATTTGGTGTTCTCTTATGTGTATGTGTGCTCTTTATGTTGCTTAGTGGTAGTAAAGAATCATTTTTTATGTTTAGTTACTTACGCTGAGATTAGTAGTGAAGAATAATATATTCTGATAACTGTGGAAAAGTTAAGAATTTTAAATAGATTTGAGCTTCTGAAAATATTTTGCAAGACTACCTAGCCTTCTTGTGAATGGGCCTTTGTAGGGAACTTTTGCTCTATTTTTGGGGTCCTTTGATGATGGATCTGAGTTTCTGATTTTTTATTGCAAAATTTTCAAAATGTTGTCTGATAAATTTGTAATTGATTTTTTGTGGCTTGACAAGATGTAGGTCTTTAAATGCAACGATGTACAATTTTTCTTCACACTTCCTTCAATCATCTTCAACTTGAGATCTACACATTCACAAAGAAAAGAGATGTGCCATTTTAGGGGCTTGTCTTGGTCAAACCCCATGTTAGTGTTTCCACTTCCATAATGGAAATGCCAATAATAGAAATAATAATTGAAAGGAAGGAATGACAGAATCACAAAGTGTTGCAACTCACCACTCTTCAATGGATTCCTTGAAGGACTAAGTCATACACATCACCTCAAGGTATTGATCTTGCTTACTTGATTGCTTAAATTCTTTGGAGACCTACAAAAGTGTAGCCTTCACAAAACAATGATAACATGAACACACATAGGATTTGACATGATGTGAGTATCTTGAATTGTTGTAATGATATTTTTAAATGTTGCTCTTGACTTGCTCAATAGTTATCTTGATAATAGCTTTTTTCTCATGAATGCTTGTTAGTGTCACTTAGATTTCAAATGGTGAAAAGACTAGGTATTTATAAGTATTTCTCTAATTTCCCAAGAATTAAATTCTGATAGCTGACATTTGAAATTTGAAATTTGAATGTTAAGATGTCGCCAACAACATATTAAAAATTGGTCCCCGATAGAATAGGGGGGCCCATTCTCCCTTGGGCGAATCTATCCTGGCCCAATTATCCAAGACATTTAGTAACGGGAGCAAAATATTAATTTCTTGCATTTTTTCAACGCTTGTAATCTCTCAAAAAGTGGTACAAATGGGCTATGGAATGCATAATTTTGGGAAATTAGGGACCCAATTAGGCTCAATAATTTAGAGGGGGCAAAACATAGTGTGAAATTTTCATGGGTGATAATTTACAATGATACGGTTGCAATATAATAAAATAGGTTATGAAGGAGGTTAGAGGAGTTGATAATAGCTCTGTGAAGATGCTCGAGGAGTAGATATCAAATGGAAAGGGTGAACAAAATATTGGATTTGTATAGTAGAAATGTAAAGACAAGTGGAATAGAAAAAAGGATATAGGTTATTACCAAGGGAGAGGAGGCTTAGATAAGACATATCCCAAGGTATAGTTGGGAGGTTTTAGATCTTCTTGTGAATGTCATGATTAAACCTTATAGAGTAGGAAAAGTAGAAGTGATTTGTGCATTGAGGATGGAGAGGAAAAGTAGAAGGGAATAAATGGAAAATTCCAAGGGGACAAAGAGCAGATTTTGATCAAGGACAAATGTGGGATTACCATCCCATGCATTTTCAAATGTTCTTGATTTTCCAGACTCATGGAAAATTTTATTTACCCAGTGTGTTTGATGCAAGAGCATCTGAGTCCACAAGCCATCCTGCAGATCAACCAAAAATATTTCCTTTCAATTCAGTTGCTTTTGGTTTCTAATAGTGTTAGTTTTGGTTATTTTCTAAGGATTATTTTTAAAAATAATTTAGGTAATCTAATGATGCCACTTTGTAGAAGATCCAAATGGGTACTCACAGTTCAAATTTGGTGAAGTTATGATGAAAATTGAGAAATTTATAGCTTTGTGAGTTTTAAACTGCTACCAGACAAACTTTTCTAGGGAATTTCTATTGAACTTGACCGTTTTAGCCATTTCTAATGAATTTGTCAAGTTATGATGGGTTTTCTCGCATTTTCAAGAAATTACTTGCTTACCAACCTTGTAGGTTTTTGGTCTACATCCGACCTTGTGGGAATTTGGTGTTGAACCGAATAGGTTTTTCCTCTTGTGATTGGTTCAAATGAACTCATCCACATTTAAGGGAAACTCATGGCCATCTAACCTTGCAAGAATTTCATATCTTACTGGCTTTATGGGTAACTTCTAGCCAAGTGGACTTGTGATTAAATTCATGTGAAATAAACTTCTTCCATTTAAAGAACTAGTTCAAATGAATAGTTTCATCGATGACATCAGTATGATACCAACTTACCTCAGTGAGATGATGACATCACCTTGTACAGATTGCAAATATTTACCAACCAAGTGTAAATTGGGATTTCTTGTTTGATCTATCCAATTGTAGGATTTTCACTTACAACTGCATTTATGGGTTTTTGGCTTGCTATTGCACTTTAGTATTTTTGCAACGAATTGGTGGTTATAATGGCCAATATTGAATCTAATTCAACTTACAAGCCACCAATGGATAAAATGAAGATGAATGCACAAATATTGTAGTCTTGGGGAAGTTGTAGAAGGTGATAAAGATCAATACACAATCTAATTGTACTCTTGTATAGAATTCTACTACCAAACATTAGAATTTGAATTCAATTATTTTGTAAACATTAATTTTATATGGAATAAATGTATTTGGCTCGATGATTGGGTTGTTTGATAAAATTCCTCAATCTCAATTTCATCACAACTACAAGATGTGGGTATGCACAACATGATTCTCCAAAGGTGAGAACAATTATGGATCATTAAAGATGTTTTTCCTATTATATATAAAACCATGAAGTGCATACAAACTACCTTCCTACTCCTAAAATAGTGGTGTAAGAATATTTTAGTTTAAGTTCATGGTGGATCATTACTTCTAGGACCAATGTGTGTATTAATTAGGTTACAAATTCATAACATACCATGAGAGACAACATATAAAATCTCAAGGGAGTATGAGTTGTGTATAAACATACACCATAAATAATATTAAATAAATAAAAATTCTTAGTTATCCACCCTAGATTGCACAAATTTATATGCAATGAAGAAAATACCATTATAAATCTTGGGATGAATTAGAATGTTGTCACATTCATCTAATATTTAATTGCATTCATATTGGCACATGTAACAAGAGGAATCCCTAAGCTAGAACTTCCTAAGAGATGCATAAATATAATCATGGAGACATTTAGCTATAAGGACCATTTATAATATTAACCTCCTTGTGATTTAGAAAATATGTTGATCTAATGGAAATTGGATTTTCAAGAGTTGAAACCTTAAAATCTCCTTCGCACTCATAGTCGCATGGATGGGGTAATGACCATTTTTTTTCTAGAAGATGAATTGGTATATATAACATTTTTTAAATTTTTCTATCACTAAATAGGAATCAAGGAAGAGCTAAAATTCATGAATAAGGCATTCAATTACATCTTAGATCCCAAAAAATCTACTAAATGAGAAATCTAGAACAAAAATAAGGACCATTAAATGCTAGAACTAAACCACCATATTAATGATTGGATGGGTTGTCATCATACCCCACCATTGGAATTGCATGTGAATCTACACCCTTGATATGAACAAAATTTTTTTGGGGAAGAACCCCTTGGAGTAGTTGCATCAAATCTAGTCATAATGGAAACTTGTGTCATGCCAAGAGCTATGGGGTGAACAATGTAAAATGTAGGAGTTGTATAGTTTTGAGGTTCTAAGGGATCAAGAATTAGGTATACCTATAACCCATCCCACTTTTCAACAATTAGGGGCTAGGAATACACCTTAACTTATGCCCAAAGAAAATAAATAAGAGTATCTTTGCATCACCAAATAGATACATAACAATAAACATTAAGAGTTGAGGATAGATTATATCAAGGAATTCATCCCACAATACATCAAAGTAAGGATAGGTCTAAACTTGTGAACCCAAAAAAATAACATAGTGGAAATGCCACAGGTCAAGAGTTGATAGTTATTTATAAACCCATTCCCAAAATTTTACACTAGATATATTCATGCATCTTCAACTCTAGAAAAGTATATGAAGGGAAATGTTAGAAGTTAGGTATTAGGGATATCGAAAAAATCATTCCATAAAGGATATAGGTAAAGGAATGACTAAAATTGTTACTTTAGAAAATAACATAGTGAAAAGGATCAAGACTCAAGGATCAGGAAGAACAAGGAACTCATCCCTCAAGGCATGTGAGAAAAAGGATGATTAAAACCATGACTTTGAAAGGTAACTAGTCTAAAGAGCTAGAGTGTGGGGGTTCAAGGAAAACAAGTTGGTAAGACAGATTATAAAATTATAACAAAGACAAGGGAAAAGGTGATGACTGATGGAAAGGTGTGTCATGATAAGAAACTCCAAATGCTAACATTTAGTAGTCTTTGGAATTTCAATAGAAAACCTCCACACTTATATTTTTGGGACTTGGAAACTTCCAAAATATGATATGGATGTGGAAGAGGATTAGGAACAACACATATACACATTTTTTACCAAGGGATACCCATTACAAATCATTTAAAATCAATTATCTATGATGGGAGAATAAGGAAAAATGCACAAAGGGGGCTAGGATTCAAGCACTATTAGACATAGTTAAATTGGGCATCAAAAAATTATTAGTGAATATGTTCCACTTAATAATTTATCTTCTTTACATTTGAGTTTCCATGTGTGTCATCTTTATTGATGATTTTTATGCAAGGAAGTTAGTGTAATCACTAAAAAATATTAGGGTAAAAAATCATCCTCAAGACAATGAGGTTTCCTTATTAAAAGTCGAAGTCTAAAAAATATATGCAAGTTGTGCACTTTACAAATTTGCATCTGATTTTTAGGGTTTTATAAAATTTATAAATGAAATGATTTAAAATTATAAAATAAAAGGGAAGTTTGATTTAAATAAATAAAATCTGGATCCCAATTAATCCCACACCAAGAATGATTTTGAGAATTTATAAATGGAAACTATTGATCATATTTTTGGACTGCAAGAAAACATTCAAAAAAATACTTTATCACATCCAACATAAAAAAAAATGCAATCAAAGATAAAAATTTAACACAAAGTTGAAATATGCAACTTTATTTACTTCCCAAACATATTTAAAGCTCAAAGTCTTGTATTCCCATCTAAAACTTAGCAAATTTTTCAAAAGTACTTTAGTATGTTTTATCTCCTGGATATATACACTTTTTTTATAACTACAAGGTTATTATGAATATATAATATTATATTCCAAAATTTATGTAAACTTTTTAAGTCTTTGAAATATGAATATCAAAATATTATAAAGTAACATATTTAAATATTACTTTTCAGCCAAAATTTATCATCAAGATAGTTTTATGAGGTTGATTTCTTCTCTCCTACCAAAATTGGATCATCTATTGCTTTACAAATCCATTGTTGATATTCTTTGAAAGTATCTAATGTCTCTTTTATATAAATATAATTGAGACCTTCAAAATAGTTAAAAAAAAAATGGAATAAATATATACATCTAAATTTGATTAGAGACTACCATTTTTGGGGAATTGTTTCTCAAAATCATTGAATAAAGATTTTGTTCGCATGATCTTATCAAGGGAAGAAGGATCAAAATCTGATGACTTGGTCAATTATTTTCTTATACCCTTGCTAAATATTTTTATGGTGCCTAAGAAGGTGACTAATCCATCTTCATTTGAATAGTGGCATGATACTTTATCAATGAATTCATGAACATTATTCATCATATCACACCTTGAAACACTAGCTTCCTTGAACTTCTTTATCTAGTTCTCCAAGATTTAATTCTTCATTTTGATCCTTCTTGTCATTTCATCAATAAGAGATTATCTACTTTATCAAAAATTACTTCTCTCACAAGTGTTTCAAAATTATTATTTTAATCATATCCTATATTTGGATATATTTTTAATGATAAACTTGCAACTCTCTCTCAAATATTTCAAATACTTCTCCTAGCAAATCTAAATCTCCTTTCACTCTATCATGCATATTCATTGAATCATAAATAAATTTCAACCTCTATGAGATAAAGGCATCCATATATAGCTTTGTTTCTCTTCTAATGTATTGCATCTCTTATATGGTAGAAACATATTCAATAGGTATAGGTATAGAGATGGGCATAGGAACTAGTGCGAATAAAGATTGAATAGAGTCAACCATATCATATGTATCAAGTAAATTTCTTGGCTTCTCTTATTATTTCTTTCTGTATGATTCTTAAATATAAAAATTATGAGTGTTGATTTTACATTCTCCTTTTTAAAATTATCTTGTTTTTTGCCCAAATCCACTAAATCCCTTTCATCTTTGTTAACAATTTGAGTAGCAATTTCTACAAATCTTGTTTATTTTGCATTTATTATAATAGAAGAGATATATTTCACCTTATTGGGTTTGTATGTCTTGTCAAATAATGAGGATATTATAGATAAATCTTATACTATTTTCTTAGACTCTCTTCCCCTTCTTTATTGTAAGGTCTATCCATGCAAGAGCATCAGAAGTGGATGCATCCACTTACATTAATGACTAACCTTGTTCTTGAGTGACTTGCGGATATCATATAGGGGTATAATGGAGGATAAGAAACAAGTGGTTGCAATAGAGGGGGAGGATTTATCTATAAAGAAGGAGAAGAATATTGGTCTTCAGGAATGGGAGTCTTAAGATTATGCTATTCTTGAGGTGATCTTTAGGGAGAAACAACATTTTGTGAAGGGGATTTGTGTGGAGGAAGGGGAGAAGTAAGTTTCTAAGTTTAATTTTTATGAATATGAAAGATGAGCGAGAGGGGAGTGATGGTCTATGAAAGAATATTTCAAAATATATTACTTTAATATCTTTATTTGATTTTTCCCCAATCTTGTAGAAAAAAATAGGTTTTTTCTTCCTCTAAAGGTGTTCCACCTTTTATGATTGTTCATTTGTGAGACTCGATATACTTACATTTTTAAAATGAGGTTCATTTCAATATGATTTTTAATTAGTTGTAATGTCTTTCTTCTACTTTGGAGGATATTTGGTAGCTTTATCTTTTTTCAGTATTTCTCTTTTTCCAAACTTGGGGTCTTGATTTTATTTTCCATTTAGGTTAGGATTCTTTCAATAGCTTCCTTGATTTTGCATCAAATTGATTGTTTTTATTTTAAAGACCACTTTATTTCAGGGGTGGGAGAATTAAAAATACCCTTTCAATGTATATAAGATCTAAGATATCACCATCCTCTGAAATGTCTTTGTTTGAAAAATAGTGAGCCTTGAATAATTTTTCTTTCTAATTTTGTGTTCATTATCATAATTATCCCAATAGTCTTCCATGATAGGTTGATACTTGTACAATGTACCAACTAGTTTCTCCTTAAAGCCCTTTAGATTGAACCATTTCCTCTTATCATAGAGGGATAATGTTACCTTTAACATTTATACCTTTGAATCATTTGTATTAAATAGAGAATTGTATGTGTACATACCAAGAAAGAAAGGAAATTAAATGACTTGCATTGGTTTTCCAAATAAGATCTTTTGCACATCATAGAGCTTACCTATAAATTTATTATAACACCAATTTTTCACTCACATACTTGGGTAGTTTACATGGTGAACTTTTATAGCCACCTATCTTGATGTATGTGAATGATGAGAATTGGATGATTTGGTTCATCCATTCTACATGGGTTGTCATGGATTCTAGGAAAATGAACTTTTTTAAATCATTTTTATAAGTGTGGTTAGATAGAACACAAAAGCATAATTAATCTTATTGAATTATTTATCACTCTAATTTAATTTCAATTGAGAGTAATGTTCCTATATTTTTTTATCTCAAATATATCATCCCAACTCTATTTAGTTTTGGGAAGACTACTCTCCTTTCCATTGAGTACTCTAGATAAGAAGTCATGTAGAGATATTTATGGGTGTGTTGTACTTTAGTTAGTTGATTATATAAGTTATTGTTGATGAGGGTTCCATAATCAAACTTGTTTGTTTTTATCCAAAATTGTGGTGATGAGCATGAACATCCAAGGGTAAAATTTGGAAACTCTGTAGGCCTATTAATAGCAATACTTAGATTTGGATAGAAAGTGTATAGTTTGCATGCAAATGAAGGGTTGTATGCCAAATCCTAGAGTCTATGAAGGGATTAATATGTAGATGGGGAGTAAATATGTAGTTTATATATAAATATACAATGAAAGATCACACACTTAGTTAGGATATTCTATAGTAGTGTTAACTATATACTTGATAAAGTGAAAGGCACACTTCAACTTCTTTAGCACAATTTAATTTTACAATAGAAGAAAAACAAGGAAACCTCCAAAATTAATAAATTATAATATATTCATTGAATGCATGAAAAAAAATGAAAAAGAAAACATTTAGAAAGGAATAATTTTGGATATACAATCTAATAAATGAATTAAAACCACCTAAAATTATGTTTCCATAGAGCTTGCATGACTATGACATCTCCTTTGAATGAAAAAATCCACTTTATTATAAGCATGAATTTATAAAAGGTTTTAGGGGGATAATAATTCAAAAATATTTTTTCAAGGTCATATTTTTAAGTCTGAGAAAATAGAAATAAGTGTGCAAATGAGGGAAAAATACTACTTTATAAATTCTCAATTCACATGTGTACATTCTTATTCTTCTTTCTTTTTGTGCCCTTTTATTGGTAGACTTGTGAGTTTTGGAAGAATGCATACATATCTTCCAAATGGGGTCCAAATAAACAAATCTAATAGGAGGTGGGCTTGTGATATGTAGGAACAAAATATAAATTTGCATGAAAATTTTGCAATGTTGCAAATAAAATACTTAACATGCTTTTTATGGAGTTTGTAAGATTGCAAGTGGAAGAACAAAAAAAAATCTTAGAACTTAAGTCCACTTTCTTGTACTATACATCAAGTTGGTGTAATTTAACTTGGGTTTTATATATTTTTATGGCATGGTTGTGTTGTGAGTGCATAGGGGTATTTTTTCAATTTCATAACATGCATATGTTTAATGTGAGTCCACCATGCACTTTGTATAGATTTTTTTTTTAAGGGTGTAGGTTTTAGAGGTAGACAAGAAGTTTTTATTTTTTTTCAAATGTGTGAATGGAGTCTAAAGTCTATAAGCATGTTAGTAGCAAGACATGGGATTGGAAAAAAACTAGAAATTTGTAATTATGTAAGGAAATTTTGCATGTATGTATTTTATTTGTTCTTTTTGGGTAGTGGGGATGAAATGTAACTATGAATATTATATATGAAGGTGTAAGTGAGCTCCATGTCCCACTTCTTGATAATTTTGTGGACTTGCAATTTTGACAAGAAAGTTTACAAAAAAAACTATAAAAGTGCAAATGAACTCAAGAGCTCCACCAATGTTAAGAACCTACAACTATCTTAAGCTTTTTTGCTTCAACTTGGAAGCCACATTTTCCCTATGATCATGTATGACTTTGACTCACTTAAACATGTGATTTTGATGACATTTATTTCACAATAGGTGGTGAGACTTGAGAAAGGAAATTTCAACTTCATAGTTTAGAACACATAAAAATTACATGACAAATCATGGAAGGCCTTTTTTAAAATGGGTATTAATTATAATCCTAAGAAAAAACTAGCTCTATCTAGGTGCAAGGATGGTAAGGACATATTAAATGTATAATCTCAACATAGATTGGTGCTTCATGCATTGGGTAATATATTTAGCATTCTAACAAATATTTTAACACAAAAGTGAAACTTTGAACTCTTATAAAATGATAACCAACATTTTTTTAAATAAAATTACATGAGAAAATATTAAATTATCTATATATATGGTAGGAGACAACCTACCTTTATTGCTTGTATTATTTCATGTATTGCTCACTATATGGAATTGAAGGTGAGTTCCATCTAGATATGCTTGGTAGTACATACTCCCCACAAAATATTAAATTTGAAATGGTCTCATCCAAGGGAAATCAAAAAATTTATTACTTTTTTTTATCATCTCTTATCCCACAACGATATTAAATCCACAGTTTAAAAAATCATTTGTTTGACCATCCTATTAAAGATTCACTTTACCCTTACTTATGTCCAATGGTTATATCCACCACATTTTCTCTTTCTCCTTAAATATTAGTTAGAAACAATTATTTCCTCTAAAGGGTCCCTGGACTCTTCTTCTTTATTAGCCTTTATTAATTAGAGGATCAATAACTCCATGGTCATTGGGAGTTCAGTACAAACCTTTTATATAAGATCAAAAGGGAAAATTTCTATGGCTATTTTTAGAGTAATTTTATCCACCCATGGTGCATCAAATAACTTTTTATCAAATCCAATTGGTAATAATTGACTAGATTTAACATGATCATGGTTAATTTTTTATTGCTTGATTAAGCTTGTCTATTGCCTTGCATATAGTAATTGGATGAGTGTGAAAGAGTAGTCGTATTTGTAGAAAAATAGAGTTAATTTAGTATATGATAAATTTGATTCACTATATGTCAAAAAAAATTAGGAACATTTAAATTACTAAAATATTATCTTTTATAAAGTTTCATACTACCTCAAAAGTGACAGGATTGATAGGAATATCCTCCACTCACTTTCTGAAGTATTTTGTAGTAGTTAAAATGTGTATATTATTGACACTCAATTGAAGATTAATATTTGCAATGAAGTCTAATTCATTATTGAAATGGTTCTTTAATGACTATTAGTCTCAAAGACAAGGAAAGAAGCTTTATCCTTCCAAAAAATTATTGACAAGCATCACATTTGGTTACCCAATCATGAGCATATTTAAACAAACTAGGATAGTAATAGTGGTCTTGTAAGATCTTAAATATTTTCATGGATGACAAGAAATTTCCTTCACATTCTTTATGATGAAATTCATTAAGCAATATCTTTGTTATTCATTGTCAATGCACCTTAGAAACTTATTTTTATACCCTTCTTATATATTGTTATCTCAAATAACGTATATTTTTGCTCTAATTTTGGTGGTGAGGTTAGGATAACACTGTCAATGTAAGCATTATCATAGTAGCATTCATTTATGGAACCAATAAATAATATCAACATTATTTCATCATATTTATTTTTTGATGGTGTGTCTTCATCTTCAATTTGACTCTTAGCTATAATTTTGCATAAGCCTCTCCCTCTAATGATTTTTGTTGGATTTATCTCAAATTCATACATGATTTTTTCTATCCATGTTTATTTTTTGAACCAAGTTCTTACTACGTTGAAATAGACTTAACAATAGGCCAACAATAAATATTATTTAATGTGATTTTAGAATATAAAACCTAAATTATTTCAAGTTCTTAAACACAACATAGGCATTTTTTCAACTATTTCGTACTTAATTTTATGGTTTTTCAAACTAGTACTCATAAAATAAATCGGTGATTTGATACCTTCCTAATTCTTTTAGACTAATATGTCAAACATGGTATGATAGGAACCATACCAATATATGATGAAATATTTTAAGATATCTAGACATAAAACTATGACATTTGTAATTGTTTTTGATAAGGAAAAACAGGTTTTGAAGGGACCCCGAAACCCTTTACAAAGAGAAAAAGCTGCAAAAGAAATTAATATCCTAGAATGATTTGTAATTTTTATTTTAATATCCTAGAATGATTTCTTACCTTCATTGATCCATTAAAAACTAATTTTACCTCCATCATTTTAGCACTATGTCTAGTAATTTTGGTGAATTTAGGAACAAATATTTTCAAGAAATTAACTTTATTGAAGAAAGAATGTACTCCATGTTTTATATTAGGAAAAGAGATTTATAGGATGACTTTGACTATTTTTAAGGCCATATTTATTTATATATAATGTTTCCAAGCAACTTCCCCTTAATAAAACCAAAAAATAACTTGTTTATGGGTAAGGGAGATACCATGATTTCTACAATATTTGTAGTACCTTTTTCTAAGTGGTCCATGTGTAGTTATATTTTCCTTTAAAATATAGCTAAATAATTAAAATAGATCATAATAATTTTATTCTTGAGATCACCAAATGAGAGATCCATCACTCATTGGAAATTGTCTCTAACATTTATCAAACTAGATAATATTTAATTATATGCAAAAGTGCCCCATGGGGTGGTAAATGTAATCCTTGCTAATATTTGGGGGCTATGCCAATCTAGTTGTATCCCAAGAATTTATCAATCATCAAAATCGTCTTTGAATCAAAGATAGTATGAAAATTGTGGACAAAAAGGATTGAAGGATAATATGGCTATATCTCTCCAATTTATTCCTTAGGAACGCCTTCAAGGATGCTATGATGCATAGTCTATAGAGAAGGATTGGTGAGATTCATTTAAGAGTCTAGCAAACAAGATTTATTTAAGAAATTAAATTGCATTCCTTAAAAATGAACAAGACTATGTAATCAATCATTTAAATGCATTTAATCTTTTTTTTAGTTAGCTAGGAAGCATTGATGTTTGTTATGATCTTTACCTAAATCTTGGTATAATAGTTGTAATAAATGGTGGTATTAAAAATCCTAATATGGATGATTTTATTGCTCATTTACTCAAGAAAGAAATAAGGAAAATTCATGGACAAGTATTCCAAGAATACACTGGTTGTATAGTTTATACGCTCAAGGGGAAAAGGTGGTAAGAAAAAGATGGAAAATAAGAGGTCTAATTCAATGACAATCTAAAACCCCTAGTAAGAGTAGAGTAAAATGTTGGAACTGTGCTAAATGAGATATAAAGAAATAATGCAAAAACAAGAAGCCTTCTAAAGATTCCTCTAATGATAAATCCTTTGATGATGAAAAAGATGATTTAACTATTTGTTATATTATTGCTAGAAACGACTCATGTAGTATTTATTTAAGTGTCTTGTATTACATGAATCCCCACAAGGAGTGTTTCTCTTCATGCAAATCATATGATGGTGGTGAGTTGTACCTTGGTTATAATAGTTCACATTAAATTATTGGAAAAGGGAAGGTAAAACTTATACTTAGTGATGAAAACATTATCTCATAGATGTGTGCATTCTAGGATTAGCAAAAAAAATTGGTTTCTAAAATTAATGATGTTGGAGCATGTGCCACATTTGAAAAGAGTGTTGCAAGTTGACAAGAGGTAATTTAGTGATAGATAAATTTGCTTAATGTGGGAATTTGTGTAAACTTTGTTAGAGTCACTCAAGGACTCAAGCTCCCAAGATCACCCACAAAACCAAAAATAACCTTCTACAAGAGAGAAAATCAAGAACATAAATTTTCAATAATGGATGCACTAATAATATTAGATAACATATGATCAATATGCAATAAATGGAATGATTTACAAATGAGAACCCCTTGGTTATATATCCAAGGTGAGACATAGGATTAAATAGGGATCATGAAAAGTTTCTTTGTCTTATGATACAACTAACTCAACTAATATTAAATGACCTACGACTCAAGAATTAAATGCCATAAGATAAGACAAAATATAAATGACAACTAAGACTTCTAGAAAGATTCCTAGGACCTAAGTAAACTTAACATGTGAATAGGACCTACTAGTGGAATAGTTAGGTAAAACACCTTATTCACACCAATACTCCCCCTTAAATGTAACTTAGAGAAGAACAAACCAATGCAAATGATGCAAAGATGCATCTCAACTACTAGGCCATGTTAGGTACCCATGTACAAATGCAATCTCTCACAAATGGAGAAAAGGAGAAAACTCAATGGTACAAAACTCCTCAAAAGAGAGATGAAAACTAAATGCTTTCATAGAAGAATGAGAAATACAAAACCCCATGCAAGGAAAAAGACCTCCCATAAGAGAGAAGAAGAGAGACCATACGTCCCCCCTCAATGTAGAGTCTCCTACAATGATGGTAGATGCTCAATATTGAATGTTGAAGATGATCCAATCTTATCGAACAACATTCCTCCCCTCAGGAAGAAATAAAACCAAGATGGTATGCAAGATGTATTCCCATTCCAAAAACAAATATGGGAGAACAAGGGTGATGTGTGATGTCTCTAAATTATGTTCAAGTGTCTCCATGTCGATGATAAAATATGTCACACTCCAAATAGGCATTCTAGGCCACATTCATGAAGAGGACAATCTAAAATCCAATAGAGATGATGTTATAACACAATCCAAAGACAAAGATATATTCTCTAAAGAAAAAGAAGCCTCCTCCAAATTCTACTCAAAATTATCCACACTCATGTCAAAATGTGAAGAATGGTCATGCAGAGAATGAACAAGACGGTTAGAGTGTTCCCTCACAACAACTAAAGAAGAAGAATAATCTCCATAAAAGAGATGTATACAATTAATGGTGTCTCCCAAATCTAAAATGTGGGACTCAACATAAAAACCTATAATGTCTATCAAGTATGTGTCCCATGTAGCCATATCTAGAAGATGGCATATATCCTTGTTACCACATTTTTGGTAGCCCCCTTTCAAAATGTGTCCACCCCTTTAAGAAAAGTTAATCGTATCATGTAGTCTCCTTTAAGCCTTGGTTTTTAAAGCTATGTCGGGCGCTGACCGAGTTTTCACAACACTTTCCCTACATGGCTGCCTAAAAGGTTCAGTTTAAGTTTCCTTTGTGTTGACCCCTATCAAGTTTTGAAAAATTTATTAGGTCTTGGGGTGGTTCTCATAACCCTAGCTCATGCCAATAGAAGGTAAGAAAGTTAAGCAAAATCAAGTTCAATTTAGAGCTCTTATTAGGTTTCAAAACCTTTGTCGGTTCTCGACAGGGTTTAGAAACCTAACTCATTTCTGCGGTGAAAAGCTAAGTGTTTTCCTAAAAGCTCTTTCTAAGAGGTTGTGTCAAAAAGGAGCCCTAAAAGTACTTCAAAGATTGTTCTTACACAAAACTCGTAAAGCTAGCAATGGGTTCATTTCTGGAAATAAAGAAAACTCAGAAAGTATTTTGGAAACCTCACCCAAAGTCTAACATTTATGTAGTTAAGTTGTTATAAGCTATTAACTTGGCAATTTGAAAATTCATTCAAAGAAGGAAATAACAGTACCAAAAGAAAATGTATTGCAGAGATAACATTTAATTGAATGCATAACCATTGATACACATTGCAAATATGGAAAATGAAGAATTGCATTGCAAAGGAAATGAAAACACAAAACTAGAAGTAGAGAATCTCAAAATTATTGCATCACATGACATAGATTTAAAAGCCAAAACTATTATATATTTATATATATTCATTGTACTGCATGCCAACATGGGAGATTTTAGTACGATGTTTTCTGACACAGAGGGTAAAGATGAGGATCTAGATGCCTTCTACCACCTACTGGAGGCGTTCAATTTGTGTAGGGGAGAAAAGATTCTCATTGAATTATACAAAATGGAAGGTCTCCAACATGTTTTGCTCCAGCCCAGTGTGGAGTAAGGAAACAACCTGCTTTGCTCACTCATTTATCATGGTAGTGGAAATGCAAATCGCATTTCCCACCAGATCAATATGTGGATACTCAATCAAGATCGCCAAGGCATCCTCAACACAGGGCAGATAAACCAACCTCACTAGATTTTTAGCAACCCTGACTCCCCACTCTAGCTTCCTAGAGGTGTTAATGATGTTGTATAGGAATCACTCAAGTAAAGATGAGTTGTGGACATGCACTTGAGAAAGGAAATGTTCTTTGATTATCTTCCTAACCACTCCCTCTTCCACAGCACTGCGAATGAGGAAAATCTCCCTGATCTAGTTTGTGACCAACCTCCTCACCGCACTACATTTCACTCCCTCAATGGAGAGGAAATCATTCTTATTCTCAGAAGAAATTTCGCTTGAAGTGCTTGACATGTTTGAAGTTGCAATTGTCATTGTGAAGAATGAGAGCACTTCAGTTTGATTTATAGAAAATTGGGGTAAGCTAGTGGAGTTCTCTCGAGAGCAGCTAATGAATGCAAGGACATCCAAGTTTTGAATTTAATGAACTCGGCGAGTGATGTGATGTTATTTTAGTGAAGTATGCTTTGGCATCGAGGAAATATTTTGTATTTAAATTTCCCACACGAATATGTCCCTTAGTTGGCATGTCATTAATTACTGGACTCAGAAAATGCAGGTTATTCACACAAGTTAAAGGACATAGGGCTCATCTACATGAGTGATAATTCATTTCCTTGTCCTAATCAATCGAAAGATGTGATGAAATCATAATCATTCTAAAAAAATTCATTAATTCTTATGTGTCTTCATTTGACTGCGATCGGCTAACCTCTTGCAAAATGCTTATTTAGTGAAGTGGCGGTTACAACTCCCCCAAGAATTAGTTTTCAAGAATTTTTTGATTGTTATGATGTGAAATTTTAAATATTCTTTGATTGGACATCAGAAGGGTCTGAATTTTGATCCACCTTGCACTGTGATGCATGAGTGAGAATCAGTTTGAATGAAGGATCAGGTTTTGCAATTTTGATTGTTTTCTAAAGATGTGTGTTGTCTTTGAGCAATAAGTTTGAGTGAAGTGCTTAAAATTTATGAGTGTCTTTGAGCTTTAATAAGTATTAGGATATTCCTTCTCTTTGTGGATGTTATATTCATTGGTGTTTCATTCATTTATCTTTAGTGAATGTTAAAGTTGCATGGTGTTGAGTCAACTTGCTATTAATAATTTGATCCTTGAGTCATGATATTGGTAGTTTGAAAATCTAATTTTTAGTTCAGTTAGTAGTCTCAAAGCTGATTTCCATCACATCTGCTCCATGGCTATGGGTAGGTGTTAGCTTTCCTTTTCTACTTTCTGGTTAAAAGAATACCCCTCATTTCTTTAAAAATTAGAAAATCAAAATTTATATCTTAAGAGGGAGTTGTACCTCCATCAAAATTCAAAGGAAGATCACCAATGAAATGGTGATCTCTCCAACTGTTGGTAATCAATTAGTATTTCTTTTGGGCAGAATAGAGTCAATTTGAGTTAATATTTTAAAATAAAAAAATTTCAACCAACAATCCTACTACATTGAATCACAAGAAGCCAAAATTATGACAACACAAGCATATCATATGCAACAGAAGATGGAGGAGATGGAATACAAGGCTCAAGAATTGGATCACATCTAAGAAAACCCAATTTCAAGTAGCCCAAATTCTCCTCAAAATCATGGTCCATACTAAAAGTGTGATCAACAATTGAAGTACCAAGGCCAACATCAGATGTAAAATTTGCAAAGGTGTATAACCAAGATGCATGATCAACCATCCCAATAGCAATAATCTCTCTACTCTCCAAGTCTCTAATGATAATTGAATCAAGAGTGAATTCTATAATCTTCTTTGCTCCACCATGGGTAATCTGATAGATGGAAATAAGACTATTTGACAAATAAGGTACACACAAAATATCATTAAAATTTCCCTCCCTAATATCAATAGGTCCCTTCCCAATTAAATTCATGTATGTATTATTTCCCATCAAAATATGTCACATAGCATAAGGCTCAAAAGAAAAGAAAAATGACTATGAAGATGTCACATGATGAAATGTTCCTGAATATAGAAGCAATCTCCCTGATCCAAGACTTGTAGAAGCACAAAGAGATTTTCCTTTATGTTTACTTGATGTAGTAACAAAACTAGCATGGAATTTTTCCTTATTATATTTTTTTGAAGAATAATAAGTTGGCTTAGACATTTTGGAAGGTAAATCAACATGATTCTTTTTAAGATGTTTCAATTCATCAACATCCTTCTTATAACAAGAATGTTGTTCATGTCCAGTCTTCTTTCAATATGAACATGCAAGCTTCTCCTTCTTAGATGATTTCTCTTTGGAAGATGATTTATTTTTTGCTTGATCTGAATGTGGTTTTCTCTTTGATTTCATTTTTCTATTATCAGATTGTTTTGACTCTTCACCTGACTAACCAATAATACCTGATATTGAGGTGACTTTTTGAAACCCATAGAAATAATTATTTTTTGCTCATGTATTAACATCTCAAAAAAATATGCAAATGAAGGTGTATTATATGCAAACCGCACAACTGACCTACAAGTATGAAAGCTCGAAATAAAAGCTACATAATTAAGACCAAGTTTTTTTAATTCATTATATACCAATTGAATGTATTTTTTCTCAATTCCACATGTTTTACATTTATCTCTTAGATCATTAACCTTAGTGATGTAATCCTAGATGTTGGTAAAGTTCTTAGGATCAAGGCTTATCAATTCATTACCAATTTGATATCCTTTTACTTCATTTGTAGTCCCACACAATATTTTCAATTTGTTCCAAGCTTCATGAGAATCCTTAGATGATTTGATTTGAAATAATAAATCTTGAGGAATTAAGCTACGAATACATCCAAGATTTTTTGTATGTTTAATCATCCATTTTATCTTTTTATCATCTTTATGTTTAGGTACATTATTCTCAACATTTAGAGAGTGGCCTTGATTCATTAGGGAACTCAATGCATGTTGATTCTAAGTTGAATATTTGTGTGATGTTAGCAAAGGAGCCTTAGAATGATCCATGGAAAATAAGAGCAGTAGAAAATAGATCAAAAGAATGCACCAAGAGACCCTCCCCCCCAAATCATTCAATCAATAATCCCCCCAAGATTATCTCATAATGAGATCCTCAAATTGAAATTACAGTTTCCCAATATGATCTAGATTGAAAATTAAGCCTTCCCAAAAGGATAAATCTTCTCTTGGTGTCAGTATGTCCAATTTATCAAATAGAATAAAAACATGCACAAATTTGAATAAAAGATACTTGGGGATGAATCTAGAAAAAGTGCATGGATAGAATTGTAGGGCTCCTCAATACCTTTCCAATGCTGAAAATTGGATAAACTAGCAAAAATTTATGAGCTTAGAGATCTAAAAAGGAAATTATGACTTCAATTAGCAATAAAATTAACTTGTAGAATTTTTTTTTAAATGGCTTGCTCCACTATGAAGTGCTCAAAGCCAAATTTCCATTAATATCTCATTTGCAAAATTTTGACACTTTAACATAAAGTTATGGTGTTTTTTTAAAAAATGCCTATTAGCGCTTTAGGGGGAAAATTTGGGCCCCTAGTACATCGGCCCTCGAACACCCATACGACCATCGCTACAAGATTTTAAATAAAAAAATTCTCCACTACCCAAGCAACGACGACTCACTCAAGAAAAGTAGCAATAGGGTGGTAGCTCCCTGCCCTCCTCCCCCGCCATCCTCGTGGACCCATAAAGCCCTACAGGTCTTATATGACCCTCAATTGAGCATTTACTATTATCATGTGCTTAATAATTGTGCTCAATTAGCGATAATTATTTCTAAATTAAAAATCTATATATTTAAAAGAAATTGATGGATCATACCTGATGTTGATGCAATGTGATGCAAGCTAATAAAAATCGTATGATGGAACAGGGATGATGTAGGCATTGCACATATAGAGAATATGCTTTTGAAATATGCCTCTATAGATTATGCAGACACCAATTGATTGTATAGTTGATGATGCCTACAGATGGTATAACCGCATACAGATTGCACAAAATAGTACAGATTTGTACGATGTTTGGACTACCAACTGCAAATATTTTCCAAACCCTCCAAAAATGACCAAAAAAATCACCCAAATACCTATTAGGAAAAGGTGTGTTTTCCACCTTGGATAATGTTATAATGTAATATTTTATTATTTTTGGTGCACATGGGGGATCTATGGATGTGTGCATCACATGGGTTAGAATTCTTGGGGCCACTTTATGTGTTGTATGTAACATTGTGATAAATATTTAATGTGGGGTTGCACATTGGAAAAGTATTTAATATTGAGAAAATTAGTACAAAAAAATTAAATGTGGGGGTTAATGGTTTTGTAAGTTCATGGTATTAGTCACATGATTTATGTAATACCACATGGTGGTTTTGTGTGAGCTTATTTCTATAAAAGAAAGCACATGGGTAGATTCCTAAGGTTGGATAATTGGTCATTTTGGATAAGGGGTTGAAAGCATATCTTGTTGGAATTTGTGAGTTTGACGCATGGCATGGGATGTGTGGTTACATGCTTGCTCACATGGAGTGCTTATAGAGGGTTTGATGTTTCAAGGGTATTCGTGGAGACTTTGAAGATATATTGTAATATTTTTTTCTAAATAATACATGAGTGAGGATGCTTTTAGATGTTGGGTTTTTCCCACTTGATGGTTTTCCCAAGGTATATCTTGTGTCATCTTTGGTGGTATGTTGTCTATTCTTTTGCATACGGATTTTGAATACTTGTTTGCATAGATTTCTCTATATGGGTTAAAAGGAAATTATCTTGGGTGGATACATATTTCCTTTCATTTGGTATCAAATCCATGGTTGTGGTTTATATAACCCTTGTTGGAGCAGATCTAGTGTATAGTTGAATCCAGGGCTTTCAATGAAAGAATGAAGACATTGCAAGGTATGAGAATTTTGTGCAAGTTGTTTTTGTAGATTTAGGGTTTTGAGGTTGTAAATCTATAGTTTATTTTTACAAATTTGGGTTTATGAATCTTTGTTGTAAAAAGGGTTTTTTTCTTAGTGTTCATCATGAGGTTTTTATAGGGGAAATGTTTTAGATGACCCCTTTGGAGAAACCAAGCCTCACCTTTGGATCTAAGAGGCCCAAGAGATGAAGATTGACATAAAATTTGACCTATTTTGGTTACTGGAAAAAAAATGCAATTTTTTTGCCCTCCTAGCCCCATCATACAGCTGTCTAATTATCTACAAGTTGAAAAATTAAAAATTAAATAAATTAAAATATTTTTGGCAGTCTCACAAAAAATACTTTACATTTATTAAAAATAAAGAAAATAAAAACTAATAATTAGGGGATTTGCAACCCCCACGTACCCCCTAGTACCAAAATTTGCTAGTGGGGTACCCTATAGTACTTGCTGATAGCGGTACCACTGCAGGTGTCAACCCCATGATTGACGAGTGCTAGGCCAGACGGCTTTGGCCCCCAATCCTATGGGGGATCGACCCTTGGCCTTACAAGCCCTTAAAATTTTTATCACATGTTTTAAATTTTAAAAAATAATTTAATTGAGATTTCAGGCTTGGCTACCTACAAGCAGCCCTACCTAGGTGGCGGCACTACCCGGGTGGTGTGGCCACCACTAGCGAGCCACCCAATAGCCACTCTACTACCACCCATAGGAAAAATTGGGAATATTTTTTCCAAAAGGCATAACTTTCATCTCGAGTGTCAAATTTTTGACTTTTTATAGTCATTGGAAAGGTGGTTCTAATTACTTCACTATGGTATTACTGGTTTTTCTAGATTTTTGGTTTTGATAGATAAATTCTTGTTGGAATTCAGATGTTATTTTTAGACTTGGAGAGGTCATAACTTGTGCATATGGAGTCAGATTTTGGACATCTTATAGTTGAAAAAAAATATTGTTCAAAGCACTACATAGTGAATCAGGTTTGGAGATATTTTGGTATGACTTATTTGATGTTATTTTCATTTGAGTTGTTTATGGGTTCATGTTGACTATTGTAATTTTGTGAGCTTATGGATATTTCAATCTTGTTATTTGGTGTTTGAGTCACTGTATACTCACATGTACATCTCTAATTACTCTCATTTGAGATGGTTATCAACATATTGTTGAGTTTGTATGTTGCATTGTTGGATCTACAAGTTGTGTAGTGTGGTAGGTTTTCTATACTTACAAGTTACATATATGACTCGAATGTGGGTTGTCTATACCCATAGGTGATTCAATGTTGATGCATATTCAAATTTTTGGCTTGGCTTAGTCACTTGTTTTGTTAGTTTATTTGTCATGTTGAGATGGAGAGATGGTATTACCAGGTAGATTCATGATGTGGGACCTATTCTTGTTGACTATGTGATGCAAATATGTGTGACATGATTGGATTTTATTTTTGATACATTTGGTGGTGATAATGGTGTCATTTATGTTCCTTATATGCCTTTGGTACTTTGGCATGACATGATTTTTTATACAAGGACATTGTTGGTGGTGTTGGAATGATTCATGTTGGTTTGTGGTGATGTATCTTCTTGATTTGAAGATCATGGTTTTACTTTTCATTTTGGGAGCTATTGGTGTTTCAATTGTGTTCTTTGATTGTGTGAGGTCCTTTGGTTGATCTTCATTGAGGATTTTTTTATCAAAATGTCATGGATAGCTTGATTACACTATCCATTGGGAGCTTGTGATAGTGATGGTTTGGTAGTATTGTATCTTCTTGGTTTTTGAGATCATGCTTTAACTCTTCTTTTTAGGAACTCTTGGTTTTAAATTTATTTGATTGCATTGGGGCCACAAAGGATCTTCACTTAGATGATGGTTTCCATGACTCCTTGGAGATCTCGGTATCATGATTTAGTGGGATCTTGTGGCAATTAAATGAATTCATCACTTGGAGATGGATGATCTTTTGCAATGTTTTTCAATTCCATAGATGGACTCTTGGATTCTATTTCTTCTCCGCATTGAGAACTCACTAACATCTTGGGTTTCATTGGTAGGAGATGGTTATCTTCGTGTGGTTTGGAGATGTTGACATCTTCATTAGCCATGGAGTATTCTTTAGTCTTTGGTTTAAGTGTCACGATTTGTCATTTGACATGTGATCCTTGTTTTGATAGGATGGTTATGTTATTATGTCATGATGTACTATCGATTACTACTTTAGAGTTTTGGAATGATACATGTACATTATATGTTCTTTTGAGTATATAATCTTCTTTTCAAGAGATGTAAGATCATGATGTCATGATTGAGTTCTTAATTCACTTGTTGGTGCTATATTACATTTGGATTTTGGCATGGACTAATCAATTATGGGTTCTCATAGACATGTGGAGATATAGGTGACGCTAGGAAATTTTTTGGGATTAGAGACATGCGTTGAGATGGTTACTCATTGGAGGTTTCAATTGGAAGTCTGAGGAGCCTACACCTTGGTTGGGCGTGAGTCTAACATGGACCTATGAGGATATTTTTCTTATATGAATCATCATGATGAATTGGATATCTTGGAGGATAATTTTCATTCCCCTCTTGGTCTACTCGACAAATAATCATTTGAGAGGTATTTCCCATTATTATTTTTCAGATGCATTATGTTTTATGATTTTTCTCCTCATGGATTTGGATCTTGAGCTACAGTTTTCTAGTTCTAGAAGGCTCATTTGAGGAGTGTTGGAATTTGTATATCCTTATGCATTGTGAGTTCATTTATTGATGTTGAGTTTAGGAGATGATGTTGGGCTTATTCCCTTGGTTTGGGTATGGATTTGGTTTGATCTTCCTTTGGTTTGAGATGCATGCAACTTGGTTATGGTTAGATGTGGAGAGATTTATTATATTTTTTGTTTTATGGAGGATATCATACTTATCACAACTTAGAATTTAGAGGTGTGTATAGAAGGACATGCTATAAGTTTTGATTTACAATTTCTCTCTTTGGTCTTGTTCTTCTTCCTGGATGTTTGTATTCATGTGACATTGGATTTGAGGTCTTGTGTGGAGCTATGGTGATCAATATGTTTGTGGTCATGTGTTCATTATTCTTTGGTGACAACATGTATGTTCCTTTATCTCTTTCTTTTGTTGAGTGTGAAGAACTTGGGAGAGATATGGAGACTTGTGGTGGGAGATGTATTGTAGCATATTTGTTTGCATGTTTTTCATATCATTGTGGATGTTCCTTGGTACTACATGATATTGGTTACACTTTATACATGATTTTATTGGTGAATCTTGGATGCTTTTATCATTTTCAGATTTGACATTACCTATGAAGTGGGAGTTCCTATATGTGTGTATTTTTATTGAAAAAATTGGTACTTAGAGTTTGTGATTGCATGTTATGGGTTGTATATGTTGATGGCATGAGGTTCACTTGTTATGATTTTTATACCTTTTAGTTATGGATAGTTGGATGCGTTATCATTTTTTGTGGGTGTTATTTCAGCTATGGTGGTTATATCTTGATAGGTACTAATACATATTTATTACCTTTGGATTGATTGTTTATGTTTTGAGGTATCAGTTGGAGGGAGGACTTATGCTTCTTTGTGAAAGTTAGTGTGGTATCTCTTTGGATGAATTCTTATCTTTGTGCATTGGCATGATGGAGGATGAGGGAATTAATGCTTGAGATAGTGGTCACCTTGATTCTTTTTGCAAGTATCTTAATGGAGCATATGGATCACTTTGATTCCTTGATGGTATATGTGGCTATAGGGATTGTTCCATTGTTCATATTTGAGTTTACTTGTTTACCCCTTATGAAATATATACAAGTGAATGAATATTATGAAAAGGTGTGTTTTCCACCTTGCATAATGTTATAATATAATATTTTATTATTTTGGTGCCCCTATAGGATCTAGGGATGTGTGCATCACATTGGTTAACATTCTTGGGGCCATTTTATGTGTTGTATGTAACATTATGATAAATATTTAATATAGGGTTGCACATTGGGAAAATATTTAATATTGGGAAAAATTAGTACCAAAAAAAGTAAATGTGGGGGTTAATAGTTTTGTAAGTTCATGGTATTAGTCACATGGTTTGTGTAATACCACTTGGTGGTTTTGTGTGAGCTTATTTCTATAAAATAAAGCACATGGGCAGTGATCTAAGGTTGGCTAAGTAGTCATTTTGGCTAAAGGGTTGAGAGTATCTCTTGTTGTCATTTGTGAGGTTTGATTCATGGCTTGGGATGTGTGGTTACATTCTTGTTCACATGGAGTGCTTGTAGAGGGCTTGATGTTTCAAGGGTATTCATGGAGACTCTGAAGATGTATTGTAATCTTCACTATTGAATAATACATGAGTTATGGATGGTTTTTGAGGCTGGTATTTTCCCTCTTGAGGGTTATCCCAAGGAATATCTTGTTTCATATTTGATGGTATGTTGTCTATTATTTTTCATATGGATTATGAATACTTGTTTGCATAAATTTATTTATTTTGGTTATGCGGAAATTATCTTGGGTGGATGAATATTTTCTTTCAATATCGAGTATCAAGGGTATTCGTGGAGACTCTGAAGATGTATTATAATCAAGTTATTGTTGAATAATACACAAGTGATGGATGTTTTTGAAGGTTGGTTTTTTCCCTCTTGAGGTTTTCCCAGGGTATGTCTGTCATCTTTGATGGTATGTTGTCTATTATTTTACATACAAATTTTGAATAATTTTTTGCATATATTTCTCTATTTGGCTTACGTGGAAATTATCTTGGGTGGAAGAAAATTTTCTTTCAATATCAAAATAGGGGTTTTTGGGCCTTCTAGGCTCAATGGTGAGGTCTTTTTTTCACCAATGTGCACCCAAAAAAATATCAAGACCAAATCACCCTTGAATCTAAGGATATTTGCATATCTAAAGCTTTGATACCATATTAGATTCACTCAAGGACTCAAGATCCCAAGATCACCTACAAAACCAAAAATAACCTTCTACAAGAGAGAGAGAGAGAGAGAGAGAGATAGAAAAGAGCATAAATTTGTAATAATTGATGAAAATAATATTAGATAAAATATGATCAAAATGTATTGCAATGGAGTGATTTAAAAATAAGAACCCCATTGTTATATAGCCAAGGTGAGACATAGGATTAAACATGATCATGAAAGTTTCTTAATCTTATGTCATGAGACAACTAACTCCGCTAATATTAAATGACCTAGGAGTCAAGAATTAAATATCATAAGATAATATCATATCTAAATAAAAACTAATAATTCTAGAAAGATTCCTAGGACCTAAGTAAACTTAACATGTGAATAGGACCTATTAGTTGACTAGTTAGGAAAAACACCTTATTCACACCAACAAGTTTGGTGTGTCTATATATTGTAACTTTTCCTATGCAAGTGAAAATAAAATTCATGCATTTTGTGGAACCACAAGATGGGTCACATCAGTGAAGAAGGGACTAATACCCTTGTAATAAAAATATGGAGAAGGTTTGTCTAGTTATTTTACAAATTTTATTTTGTGCACGAGCTCTATGTATATGGTAGACAAAGTAGAGTAAAGTTTAATTCTTGAATCACTCGAGAAAAAGGATTAATGGAAGTAATCCATAGTGATGTATCTTGGTCTATGAATGTTTTTTATTAAGGTACAACAGGTTGTAAAGGGACTCGAAACCCTTAAACAAAATATTTTCTACAAAGTATCCAAAGATAAGTATGTTGTCTATGAATGTTGCTTCTATCATAAAATCATATTATTATGTTTCCTTTATTGATGACTACTCACATTATACTTGGAATTATTTTTTGAGACATGACTACATTTTTTTAGCAAGTTTCAAGATTTTAAAGTTATTGTTGAAAATCAAATGGTTCAAAAAATATAAATGTGAAGGATAGATAACAGAGGGGAATATTATTTTAGAGAATTTGATGGTTTATGTAGATGTACAAATATTATAAGGTAAAAAATAATATTATGTTTATGTCATAGCAATATGGATCCCTAGAGAGGATGAATATGATATTAATGGACAAAGAGAAAATCATGCTAAGTAGTATGCAATTGGATTAGTCTTTTTCAGCTACGATTATAAGTACTACTTGTTATTTGATCAGTAGATCACCATGTTCAACTTTGGTTCATAAAATAACATATGAAGTGTGGATAGGTAAGAAACCCTTTATTTCACATGCTAGAGCATTTAACTATGAGGCTTTTGTTCACATGCCTAGAGGAAAATGGTCTAAGTTAGATTCCAAAGCTAAAAAAATATATTTTGTTGGTTATAGAAATAATGTTAAGGAATATAAGCTTTGAAATCTTCTAATATTCAAAATATTAAATTCTAGATATGTAATGTTTAGGGAACTTAGAGTTAAGTCTAATTAGGTACAACCAAAATAAAATGTGTAATTTTAAACAAAATTTGAGAAGAAAGAACATTAATAGGTGGAAGAATAATTTGGATAGGAGGATGAAGAGGAAGAATAAGGTTCAAATTCATAACTTTTAGAGGAAGAATAGGAAAAACATCTTACTACAGTCTTGTAGATATCCACAAGGCAATAAAAACTAGTTGACATGTATAGTCCTCCAAATTTCCATTTTATATTTTCTTTATCTTTTATTTACAATGAGCCTAGATCTAGGAAGGAGTATGTTTCTTTGAAGAAATGTGAATCTTTGATGGATTCCATACAAGATGATATGATTTTCTTAGATAAATGTGTAATTTGGGATCTAGTTGATCTATCTAATATAAGGAAACCCATTGGTTACAGTTTTACAAAGAAATTTAGATAAGATGGATATTTGGAAAGGTATAAAATAAGAATAGTGGAAAAAGGATATTCCCATGTGGAGGGAGTTGACTTCCATGAAATTTTCTCTCCTATTGCAAAACTAAATTCTATTAGATTTCTACTTTATATTGCTTTTAGTTACGATCGATAAGTAGAGAAAATGGATATTGAAATTTTTTTCTTACATGGGGATCTTAAGGAAGAAATTTATATGAATATCCTAACAATTATGTGGTAAAAGGAAAGGAAAAGTTTATTTTCAAGTTGAAATAGTGATTGTATCATCTAAAGTAGTCACCATAAATAAATATTAATGTGGGTGTTGTAGTGCCCCTCCATGATTCACCCTGTATGTGTTGTCCATATGGTTGATTGGTGTTTGGTCTATTTGATTTAAATTGGGTTGATTTGTGCTTTGATTGATTATTATATTAAAATAAAGTTATTAAAGTTAAAAGTATTTTGCTAATTAAAATAAATGCTTTAATACGTTTGTGGTGTCGATAAATGAAACTATTGATAATACCTTTATTAAGTTTAAATAAATAAATTTTGTGTCTTACTATTGAAATATTAAATTAAATGTATATTAACTATAGTGTGTGCAAACAAAAGAAAAATGAAAGATTTTAAATATTTTAATTGTTGATTTATTATGTGCAAATATAAGGTATGGTTAAATTATAAAAATAATAATAATGAGGTAGTTGACAGTAGTGGAGAATTAAATAAAATAATTAAATTTAAAGAAAATTTGCATGCAACAGGGAGAGGGAAGAGTAGTTATTAAATTAGTTAAATTGCTAAAAGAAAGGGGCTTTTTCACAATATCTAGAAGCTAATCTTGTTTTTCTTTTGGGTAAATGTCTTCTTGAATCTTGAAAGCTCTTCTTCTGGTTTTGGGGTTCTTGAAATTTGGGTTCCTGCAGTATTTGTTGAATCTTTGAAGAAGCTGAAGCAGCAAATTGTGGAGCTTGATCTCGACATCAATCCGTAGTTGAGTTACTCGTTCAAACGAGGTTCCAGTGTTCACAGTTTCTTACTTCTACTTAAATTTTGAATTGAAACAATTAATAGATAAAACCTCTGAAATATTTTGGATTCTCTGTCTCTGCAATTGCTTGTGTGTACTTTGTAAATCATTAGTGGTTGCTCTCCTGAAGATTTAAATAAACCATTATAAATCATTGCAATACCTTGTGTGCCACTCCAGCTTCGTTTCTTTGTTATTTCACTCAGGGCAATCTGTATATACCTGGGAATATTTCTTTTACAACTCTAATAGTAGTATGAGTGCAATGTTAGACTCCCTATAGTGACAAACAAATGATTCTTTTATTTGAAGTATTTGGCAAAAGTCCTGAAGCATTAAGTAAAAGTCTTGAATCTAAAAATGCCATGTTGCCCTCAGCTGCCAAGTCAAATATTCTATCTTGCATACACTTTCTATGTTGGTGGGTACGATTTAATTCCCACGCAATTGACATGTACCATTTTATGGCTTCTATCCAACTGTGTCAAGGTATATATTATTCCCTCTAACTTTTATCAATCTTTTTGCTATTTAAGCCACACCATGCCTGGTGTATTATCTTCCTTACCGTGTTTACTTTTAACTTGGATACATTTAAACATTTGAGATGCGATTAAAAGTGTCAATCAAATCTCACGCATAAATTGTACTGCGAACCAGGCGATATTGTTTTCCTTGCATTTAACTCCATACAATCTTCACTCCTTGCATATTCTTTCTGTAGAGTTCGACGTTTTTAGGAGGCTTTGACCTTGCTATCGAAATTTGTTGAAGAACTTCAAATCTTTATTATTGGCGTCTTATCCTATGTCAGCTTTTAGTGTATGAATATTACCTTGAATAGTGCGATATAAGTTTCCCAATGTCGCCATCTTATAGTGGTAATTTGTAGATAAGCTTTGGAAATAGCCGAACACCATCCATAGTTTATCCCTGTCACCTTTTGAAAGTTTCGATGGCTAAATGAGGTACATGCATTACATCCATCGTTGGATAACAAGACTTTAGTTTTTCCTCAGTCACTGGAAACTCTCCATCACCTTTCATTCAATGGTGTAGATTGGTGTAGATATTTCAATGTGCTTGTAACTGTTGTTAACAGCGAGTTTGATATTCGAGTTCCTTTGTAAATCAACAATCGGCTATATAAATGAATATTCGAGTTTGATATATATATATATATATATATATATATATATATATATATATATATATATATATATATATATATATATATAGATGTATATATGTATATATATATGTATGTATATATGTATGTATATATGTATATATGTATGTATATATATTTATATGTTAAAAAAATAATTTGAGTTCAATGGATTCGCTGTTGAAGTTTGTTTTATGTATTTCTTAAGAATTGGAGTTGGATAGTTGGTATATAAATAGTATTCGACTATGATAAATGTGTAAATGTATATATATATATACATACATATGTATATATCTATACATATATTTATACATAGAGATCTATATGGTTTAATTTGCATTCTGTATTTTGAAACAAAGTTTCTCCTTAATGATATACAAGTATATATATATACAAATATATATGTATACTCTTGTATGTATGTTAACTATATGTAATTATAGGAATAGAGGCATGTATATGTTTTAAATTCAATAGAAGAATATTGATGTCTTATTTATTTTAATTTATCATGACAGAGAAGTGAAAGTAAAATATAGGAAGAATTAGATATGGAAGAATTGATGTTTTTGTAATTAAAATAGATGAAAGATTATTTTGTATGGAAATAGATTATCTTTTTTTCAAATGAATATTTTGGTATTTGAAATGGTTGCATTGTGAATTCATTATGTATCCCATGTTTCTATTACGGATTTGAGTTGCTTGTTTTAAGTAAGTGAATGGTTATGGATTTGGGAGTGTTTTTGGGTTATTGTACAAGTGTTTAAGTCATTGTGTGAGGTGGATATTGGAAGTCTTCCAAAGGCTAGGGAAAATTTTCTACTTGTTGGATTCTATAATTATTCTTTTTGAAATGGTTGTTTATGTATTGAATGAGTTCATGAGGGTCGTTAGCCTTGCACAGTATATTCACCACTTTAATTGGGATTTGTGTGTGGGATGGTTAAAGCCTCGCCTTTTGTGTATGTTCATGAGGTTTTGTGATTTGTGCAAGTTGGATTTTCCCTGTTCATTTTATTGGGTCTCCTAGCTACTAGTAGGGGGAGTGGCTCTCAATGGGGGCCGATGCACAAAGTGGCACCAAGGTAACCCATGTGGGAGTTTCTTAACTCAGTGATAACTTAAAATGAATTAGGGGGTTGGGTCTAGTTTACACATTAATCAATATAACGCCTCACTCAAGGCTCAAGTGCTTGTTTAGGCTTGGGGTGAGTGGGAAGGCTTGGAATAGCAAAGATCAACTGCCTTGTCCTCTTGAAAGGTATGTTGATCCCACATGAGTTTGGGGCCAACAATTCAGTAGAGGCTGCCAAGGTAACTCGAGATGGAGGTCGGTAGCCTAGGAAGATACGCCAGGTTAACCCATAGCAAACTATGTGATGACACTCCTCCCTATAGCAACCTAGCATTCCATAGTCATGTGTTTCCCCTTGTCGTTTGTGTGCCTCTGGAAGCGGTGTTACTATTATTGATGTTTTGTTGTACTTTGTATGTTGGAGTCATGTTAGCCTTTGTGTCATGTTATTGTTCTCTTCACTATTTTATAGTCGGATCTTATTGGTATCTCCTAGCATGGGGGGTGGACCTTAGGGTTCCACATGGTCGGGTAGAATGTGTTATGCACTATGTTGGGTTTTTAGTTGATGTTTTTGAGCATGGATGTTGTAGCTTATGTAGAGGTTCCAGATCTTGTACTAGACTTGAGATAGTGTTGATGTTATGTAATGTAATATTTTCAGTTGTATCTTATCATGTATCCTTCCCGTTGTATGTTGGGAAGTACTGATGTAACTATGTAATCATGAATGATGCACCTTTATGTAATAAGAGCAGTGTATGTACTCCTTGGGTTTAACGTTTGTTCATTGATGGTTTTTTATTTACATGATGTATGGACGTAAGAGGTTCATTTACTTAATGCAATGGATTTATAATTAACTTTTGTGGGTTGGTTAATCTTAGATGTTGGAATGGAACATGATAGGAATGTATGCATGTAATGCAGTCATGATACCCTAAAGGACATAGTTAGAGCATATGTACATGTAGTTACATTCTATGTTAGTTGATAGTATGATCTAAATGTTGATTTAATTTTATTTTTTTAAATTGTCATAAATTATTAGTTTAATGTGTTGTCCTTTGGGGTTTCGTGGCGGAGCGTTACACTTGCTATCAGAGCCTAGGTTTATACACTGGGTACTCTAGATACATATGAGCCCATTATGTTGTCCTAGTTGCGTGGACTCTTAAGATTATGACTTCCTCTTTTGTCATCCTCGCCTTGCAAACTGAAATTTTTCCCTTAGTGATGTTTGTCCAATGGTGCAGAAAATCGATGGAAAGAATAGGACCCTCAGTGTAGTGCGCAATACACTGATATTCTTTCTATTGGGGATGCATTATGGACCCTTGTGTAGCCTTGTGATGTGACTCCAGGTGATGTGAATTTGTGTGTGTATGTGAAGAATGTGTGTTAAATTTGGAATTTTGTGCTTATGAAGTGATAAATGGTGTTTCCATGCATCTAAAAAGGTATGAAATCATGGTCTTTTGTTGAATATTTCGTGAGATTTTGTGTTGAATAATGAATAAAGTAGAACATCTTATCTGAAATAATGGATATTTAATGGAAAATGTGTGCCTTGAATGCATAATTATGCAATGTTTTGTGAAAATGTGGCATTTTAATGTAGCAAATTAGCTTGGTGTATTACATGACATTAGAAGCATTGATATGATCAACACATAATTACTCTATCATATAGCGGATGGTTTACGAGATGATTTGATTACTGAGTGTTGTCTTTGAAAGTGTCTTGGTGAAAGGGACAGTGTCACATTACTCATTTGTGAGTACCCTGCTACGCTGCGAATTCATTTCACTGTGTGTCTGATTGTGTGAATATATATATGTTCGACCATTTTGTTTGTTGGAGGATGTAGGTACCAGGCATTGACTCCACCTAAATTAGCAAGTCTGAGCATGCCTCAAACCTAATGGAATAGTTGATTTGGAGACAACATAAGATCCCCTACCCTAGCTATTATCCTCGAGGAAGGTTAGTATCCATTATGTTACCTCGTCAGTGTCGTCTGATGTCTGTGGTCAGTTGGTCTTGCTTCCCGACCTTGGTTAAGGTTATGTAAATGTTTGATATTTTATTTGCTTGATTATTTGATGTGCTTGTATTTTTGTATGTTTTATTCTAACCTTGCGACTTCCAGGAGTAAGTCGAATCTTAGGGGGGAGGATGTAGTGCCCCTTCGTGATTCACCCTATCTATATTGTCCATATGGTTGATTGGTGTTTAGTCTATTTGATTTAAATTGGGTTGATTTGTGCTTTGATTGATTATTATATTAAAATAAAGTTATTAAAGTTAAAAGTATTTTGATAATTAAAATAAATGCTTTAATATGTTTGTGGTGTCAATAAATGAAAATACTGATAATACCTTTATTAAGTTTAAATAAATAAATTGTGTGTCTTAATATTGAAATATTAAAATAAATGTATATTAACTATAGTGTGTGCAAACAAAAGAAAAATGAAATATTAAATTAATAAATTAAATATTTTAATTGTTGATTTATTATGTGCAAATATAAGGTATGGTTAAATTATAAAAATGATAATAATGAGGTAGTTGACGCTAGTGGAGAATTAAATAAAATAATTAAATTTAAAGAAAAGTTGCATGCAACAAAGAGAGGGAAGAGTAGTTATTAAATTAGTTAAATTACTAAAAGAAAGGGGCTTTTTCACAATATATGGAAACTAATCTTGTTTTGCTTTTGGGTAAATGTCTTCTTGAATCTTGAAAGCTCTTCTTTTGGTTTGGGGGTTCTTGAAATTTGGGTTCTTGCAGTATTTGTTGAATCTTTGAAGAAGCTAAAGCTACAAATTGTGGAGCTTAATCTCGACATCAATCCTCAGTTGAGTTACTCGTTCAAACCAGGTTCCATTGTTCATAGTTTCTTACTTCTGCTTAAATTTTGAATTGAAACAATTAATTGATGAAACCTCTAAAAGATTTTGGATTTTCTTTCTACAAATTGCTTGTGCGTACTTTGTAAATCATTAGTGGTTGCTCTCCTGAAGATTTAAATAAATCATTACAATACCTTGCGTGCCACTCCAGCTTCGTTTCTTTGTTATTTCACTGAGGGCAATTTATATATACCTGGGAGTCTTTATTTTACAACTCTAATAGCGGTATGAGTGCAATGTTAGACTCCCTATAGTGGCAAACAAATGATTCTTTTATTTGAAGTATTTGGAAAAATTCCTAAAGCATTAAGTAAAAGTCTTGAATCTAAAAATGCCCTGCTACCCTCAGTCGCCAAGTCAAATCTTCTATCTTGCATACGCTTTTTGTGTTGGTGGGTATGATTTAATTCCCATGCAATTTACATGTACCATTTTATGGCTTCTATCCAGCTGTGTTAGGGTATCTGTTAGTCCCTCTAACTTTTATCAATCTTTTTGCTATTTAAGCCGCACCATGCCTGGCGTCTTACCTTCCTTACGGTGTTTACTTTTAACTTGGATACATTTAAACATTTGAGATGCGATTAAAAGTGTCAGTCAAGCTCATGCATAAATTGTACTTCAAACCAGGCGATACCATTTTCCTTGCATTTAACTCCATACAATCTTCACTCCTTGCATATTCTTTCTGTAGAGTTTGATGGTTTTAGGAAGCTTTGACCTTGCTATCGAAATTTGTTGAAGAACTTCAAATCTATATTATTGACACCTTATCTTACATCAACTTTTGGTGTATGAATATTACCTTGAATAGTGCGATATAAGTTTCCCAATGCCACCATCTTATAGTGGTAATCTGTAGATAAGCTTTGGAAATAGCCGAACGCCATGCATAGTTTATCCCTGTCACATTCTAAAAGTTTCAATGGCTAAATGAGGTACATGCATTGCATCCATAGTTGGATAACAAGACTTTAGTTTATCCTCAGTCGCTGGAAACTCTCCATTTCCTTTCATTCAATGGCGTTAGATATTTCAATGTGCTCTTAACTGTTGTTAATAGCGAGTTTGATATTCGAGTTCCTTTGTAGATCGACAATCGGCTATATAAATGAATATATATGTGTATATCTATATATATATATATATATATATATATATATATATATATATATATATATATATATATATATATATATATATATTTATATATCAAAAAAAAATCTGAGTTCGATGGATTCACTATTGAAATCTGTTTTATGTATTTCTTAAGAACGGGAGTTGGATAGTTGGTATATAAATAGTATTCAACTATGATAAACGTGTAAATGTATAAATATATATATATATATAAATACATATATATGTATATATGTATATGTATATATCTATACATATATTTATACGTAGAGATCTATATGGTTTAATTTGCATTCTGTATTTTGAAATAGAGTTTCTCCTTAATGATATACAACTATATATATATATATATATATATATATATATATATATATATATATATATATATATATATATATATGTATATACATATACAAATATATATGTATACTCTTGTATGTATGTTAACTGTATGTAATTATAGGAATAGAGGTATGTATATGTTTTAAATTCAATAGAAGAATATTGATGTCATATTTATTTTAATTTATCATTACAGAAAAGTGAAAGTAAAATATAGGAAGAATTAGATATGGAAGAATTGATGTTTTTGTAATTAAAATAGATGAAAGATTATTTTGTATGGAAATAGATTATCTTTTGTTTAGATGAATATTTTGGTATTTGAAATGGTTGCATTGTGAATTCATTATGTATCCCATGTTTCTATTATGGATTTGAGTTGCTTGTGTGAAGTAAGTGAATGGTTATGGATTTGGGAGTGTTTTTGGGTTATTGAACAAGTGTTTAAGTCATTGTGTGAGGTGGATATTGGAAGTCTTCCAGAGGCTAGGGTAAATTTTCTACTTGATGGATTCTATAATTACTCTTTTTGAAATGGTTTTTTATGTATTGAATGATTTCACGAGGGTCAGTAGCCTTGCACGGTATATTCACCACTTTAATTGGGATTTGTGTGTGGGATGGTTAAAGCCTCGCCTTTTGTGTATGTTCATGAGGTTTTGTGATTTGTGCAAGTTGGCTTTGCCCTGTTGATTTTATTGGGTCTCCTAGCTGCTACTAGGGGGAGTGGATTTCAATGGGGGCCGGTGCACAAAGTGGCGCCAGGGTAACCCATGTGGGAGTTTCTTAATTCGATGATAACTTAAAATGAATTAGGGGGTTGGGTAGTTTACACATTAATCAAGATAACGCCTCACTCAGAGCTAAAGTGCTCATTTAGGCTTGGGGTGAGTGGGAAGGCTTGGAATGGTAAATATCATCAGCCTTGTCCTCTTGAAAGGTATGTTGATCCCGCATGAGTTTGTATGGGGGTCGGCAATTCGGTAGAGGCTTCCAGGGTAACTTAGGATGGGGGTCGGTAGCCTAGGAAGATACACTAGGGTAAACCATAGAAAGCTATGTGATGACACTCCTCCCTATGGCAACCTAGCATTCCCTAGTCTTGTGTTTCCCCTTGTCGTTTGTGTGCCTCTAAAAGCGGTGTTACTGTTATTGATTTTTTTTGTACTTTGTATATTGGAGTCATGTTAACCTTTGTGTCATGCTATTGTTCTCTTGACTGTTTTGTGGTGGGATCTTATTGTTATCTCCTAGCATGGGGGGTGGACCTTAGGGTTCCACATGGTCAGGTGGAACGTGTTATGCACTCTATTGGGTTTTCAATTGATGTTTGTGAGCATGGATGTTGTACCTTATGCAGAGGTTCCAGATCTTGTACCAGACTTGAGATAGTGTTGATGTTATGTAATGTAATCTTTTCAGTTGTATCTTATCATGTATCTAATGTATCCTTCTCGTTGTATGTTGGGAAGTATTAATGTAACTATGTAATCATGAATGATGCACCTTTATGTAATAAGAGTGATGTATGTACTCCTTGGGTTTAATGTTTGTTCATTGATGGTTATTTTTTTACATGATGTATGGACGTAAGAGGTTCATTTACTTAATGCAATGGATTTATAATTCACTTTCATGGTTTGGTTAATCTTAGATGTTGGAATGGAACATGAGAGCAATGTATGCACGTAATGCAGTCATGATACCCTAAAGAACATAGAGCATGTGTACATGTAGTTACATTCTATGTTAGTTGATAGTATGATCTATATGTTGATTTTCTTTTTTTTGAGAAAAAAAATTCTAGCATAAATTGTTAGTTTGATGTGTTGTCCTTTGGGGTTTCATGGTGGGGTGTTACAGGTGTCACATTGGGAAGCATTTAATAATATAAAAAACTTAGTACCAAATATTTAATTGGAGGGTCATGCTTTAGTGAGTTCATGGTTTTGAGGTATAAGGTCTATGTAATACCACTTGATGGTTTTATACAAATATTTTCTTACAAAATCAAGCACATGAGTAGATTTTGAGGTTAGCTAGTATAACCTTTGGCTTTTCCATTAAGGTTGGATTGAGAATCTCTTGTAAGTTGCATATGTTTTTAGAGGAATCCTAGATTGGGATGTGGGCTACATGGTTCGTATTTTCTTGTTCACATAGAGAAATGTAACTAGGGTGTTTGATGCTTTAGAAGCTTGCATGGAAACTATGTAAAAATATTGTAATCTTGTTTCTTTGAGATAGTAAAATAAATATGTGGGTGCTTTTAGATGGTGGTTTTTTCCCTTGAGAGGGTTTCCCATTGTACATCTAATTTTATCTTGTGGTATGTTTTTTCTTATTTTGTATTACAAATTATGAATAGTTATTTTTTATCTCATGAGGTTTATGTGGAAATAGTATATCATTGTTGTAAATTTTCTTTCAGTTATAAGGAAAAGAACACAAAAGCAATATACCATAACCCAGTGATTTACATGGGGAAACCCATTTTAGGAGAGAAAACCCACATTACATAGAAACTCAATGTATTATTCAGTAATCAAAATTATTAAAATATACTTCTACAATGTAATCTTTTGCAAGATCATAAACAACAAGAGATATGGAGAAAAATTCATAGCATAATGGTACCTCTAAAACTCACTATGAAAACTCCATCTCTAGAATCCAATAAATAGACAAATATCAAAGCACAAATTAAGTGTGGTTTCCAAAACCATGTGAGAAAAGTATGATCCAAAATTAACACTATATTTGGCCCACATTCTAATTCCCAAGTTGTTCATGGTCTTCTAAGATAAAAATAAAATATGCTCTGATAACTATTATAACTTGTCACAAAATATGTTATATGTAATTCTTGAATTTGAGTGCTCCATTTTGAAATATTCAAACCCATTCACATATGTCTTATGCCATGTTTCATGGACTTTGGCATATTCAATCCATTCAAATATTTCTTATGACATGTTTCACAGACTATCATAATGTTGGTCAAGATTCCAATGTAACCCCCCTCTCACATGCTCTTATGCATCATAAAATCCATCATGACTAACTCCCATCTTACATTGTCATAGTATTCTCTTACACATCATGATGAAATTATTTTCCACTTCAAAATGGGATTCCCTCTTTCCCATGTGAAAAAAATAATAAATATAAATAGTTAACAAATACAAACATTAGGATGCAAGGTTGAGACAACTTTCCCAACACACTTGCAATGCATCTCATCTCTTTGTTAGTGGATACATATTTATCATATGTAAATATGGGCATAGGAACTAGTGCCAATAAATATTATATAAGGTTGACTAAGTATCATGTGACCGAAGTCAACTTCTTGACTTGTTCTTTCAATTGTGTCTTGGTTTTATGATATTTGTCTATTCTTGAGATAATAGTCATGATTGTTGATTTTACACTCTCCTTTTTAAATTATCTTGTTTATTTACCCAAAACAACTCTAAAAATTTGATAATTAAAGGTTTGCATATCTCTTTTATTTTTTCTACAATTGAGGAAAAAATACTGCAAACCTTGTTCCTTGTAAATTTATGACAATAGAAGAGACAACTCTATCTTTCTAGGGTTGAAATGGCTTGTCAAATAATGATAAGTTTAGAGATAAATCTTCTATTATTGGCTTAGATACTCTTTTTATCTTCTTGATTGTAATACCTAGCCACATAGGAATGTCAAAAGTGTATGGATCCACTTTCATTGTTGATTGACCTTGTTCATTAGTGACCTGAGGATCTTATACATTTGGCTATAAGGGAGGAGAAGGAGGAAATTGACATAACGGGGGGGAAGGATTTCTCTAATAAGAAATAGAATATTGATACATGAGAATAAAATCTTATGATTATGGTGTTCTTGAGGTGATCTTTAGGGATAAATAAAATTTGGGGAGGAAGGGAATTCATGTGGAGCAAGAGAAGAAAGCTTCTAAGTTAATTTTTCAAAAGATTAATGAGGAGGGGGATGAGTATTTGTGATGAAATAGGCACTTTAGATGATGTTACATTTTTACCTTTCTCTTTTAACTTCCTGACCTTGAATACA